>VXAL01010543.1:0-10751 GCA_013399475.1 Chauna torquata | reverse complement strand
AAAAAAAAAAGATATTGAGAAGCCAATTAGGTCATTGCTCTATGGATTTTTTCTTTCTACAAATTGAGATAGATTGAATTGAGATCGAATCACATGGAGGCATACTGAACAATATTGCAGATGGACAGATAAATTGATCAGTGATTTTTCTCTTCCAGATCTGATTTCTTATATCCCTCCAGTGTTCCATATATATACCAGTATACACACACTTTATTAAAAAATGTTCATCCTTATGGTATGAACAAAATAAAAATCCAAGGGTATATTTAATTTCCATGTATTTTCTTTTATTACAACTATTTAGACTGCATATCATAAAAGATATCATTATTGGATACAGACATTTTTGATTCTTCACTCAATGCAGATACATTTGGTCTATATATTAGTGTAATACTACGTAAATACTAAATAATGTAATATTACTGTAATACTGTAATACTACTACTGTAATATAAATTACTGAAAAAGTATAAATTCTAGTAAATTTTCTATTTGCACATTTTTGACAGAAGAAATGTATAATTCCTGTTTAGTTTAAAAAATTTACTTAGATTATATGAGAATCTGCACATGCTTATTATCAGACTATCAGGTAACTCCCTTTCCACTAGTGTTTATTTGCTCGTTTCTCGAAATGTCTAATTGTCAATCCATGAGCATTACTGTAGAGTTTTCATATGCTTTTAGACAAATTCCTATAGCTATTTGAAAACCTGCAGGAAATATCTGTCTTAAGAACTCAGAAAACTATCTTTTAAATAAAAATAAAAAAAATAAAAAATAAAAAACTATCACTTCTATCTTCAGAGCCTTTTGGCATCCTCTGTCTGTGGGTACTCTGAGTTTGTACCTGATATCAACCTCATGCTATAAACATCTCTTGTCTTAAAAGAGAGAAAGTGGAATTTTCATATAAATCCAGAAGCTCTACTGTCAAAGGAGTCTTAGCCTTTACTTTGAAACTGGTTTATGGAAAAAAAACCTTTTCTATAAGCACCTAAAGAGAGCTGGCCTGAAGGAAACAATTTTTCAATAGTAGCAAAGTGGTTAATTGGGAAGACTATTGAAAATGCTCATCTTAATCTGCTTGCAAACTCTATAATCTTTCACAATAAAAATTCACAGTTTGGGAACCAAACCAAAAAAGTGTTATGATAATTGTCTGTGAAGGACTTAGGGAAATGTATTTTCCTTTATTAGCAAAGTAAATTAGTATCCTGAGATCAAGAAATAAACCTATTGAAAAGGGAGGCATACAGAGTGGCTTATAAGAGAATACTGTTCTTTAAATATAGCTGCACTGAGCTGACTCAAGGAAGCAGGCTGTGGGTGGGCTTGAACTCTTAACTGCGAACACCTACACTTTACTTTGGCACGTTACCTTGGTGTCTTGGCTCCCATAACTGGCACCAGGCAGTTCCCTCAATATAGGCATGTAGTTCCATCAGGGACACTCTAGGACACATAGGACATCTTGAAATGTGATTCAGGACCTAGGGGAGACCTATGCCTTGTTGGAATGGCATTGGAGGGCTGGGAGAGATACAGTAAGGTATTTCGAATGACATTACATATATGTGAATACACAGTTGATCCAAACCCTTTTAACCATATCATTCTAAAAGTTTTGAGCAGACTCATTCAGTTATGAAAGGAAAACAGATCTCCAGATCACAAGCGGATAACCGAACTCAGATATATAAATGTAAGTGTCTAAGAATTTAGAGCTGAATGCGGCCCTTACCAGATACTCTGTTGGTTAGAGAGCATTGACTAAGTATGGCAATCCTTGCAAACCTCCCTTCCTTTAACAGCCAGTTCTCCAATCTTCCTCTCTGATTATGGGAAACCTTGAGTGAATAAGAACTTTTTGTGGTTGTTACCACTAACAGGAATTATTTTTATGTATGTTTTAGATACTTATTTTTCTACAATTTTTTTTTTTTTTGAAGAAAAAAAGATTTAATGGTTGGACTGATTTTTTGTAATCACATTGTTGTCCTGAACAACAAAAATAAACTAATTAATAAACCTATGCTTTACTTGTTTTGGAACTGTGTGGTTTTTTTTTTTTTTTGCTTTTGTTTGTTTTTTTGTTTGATTTTTTTTGTTTTTGTTTTTGTTTTTGTGTGTATACATGCATATACACTTATATAGGTCTATACATAGACATGAAAATGAGCTTGGGTTGCATACAGTTTTACATTTTATTGAAAAATTCATTTTTTCATCAAAGAATATAACCAGCAAAATATTTTTATCTATTTCAAATGAAAACTTTTAATGTTTCATTAAGTAATGTTTTCACCAATATCTCTTTAAATTATATCCTTCTGACACTGTGTTTACTGATAACAGCAGCTGTGAGGTTGTGCAGAAAAAGTGATAGGTCTCATTTATTTAAATAAACTACTGTGAAAGTTTGGGGATTATTCTGCCTTTGGCAATTATTGGGAATCCAGGAATAGTAGTACAATTTAGATTTAGCTAATTAATCTTCATGTCTTTCATTAGTCCCAACTCATTTTACATCTAAATGAACATTCAGCTCTTTCCTTGGGTTCAAGGGACCCGAGTGTTGCCTTTTGGGCCTGAAGAGCAGATGCAGAACACCAGCTGTGCAGTGTGCAGTGGTTTAACCAGCTCCAGGTTGTGAATGTCAATGGTATTAGAGCTGTGCTGAAGAACACCAGGCAAAGTGTCCTGTCTGTAATGGGAGTATTTTTGAAATGTACTTACTATTGAAAATCACCCAAGAGGGGGGACTAAGAAAAGAACAGCTTAATCCCATTGATAAAGTCCCATCAAATCCCATTCTCTCAAGGACTTAAAAAGATAATCCCAGACAACCCTATCGAAGGCTTTTTTAGCACCTGGTGATAATGCTACCAGAAATCCCTTCCAGTGCTGTGATACTGCAATTGTGTATCAGTTTACCTTCTTGCCTGCTTAAATTTATGGAAAGCTGGTTGTAAAAAGCACAACATTCCCTTACCCTCTGAATACATAACAGATGCAAAAGTACACTTGAGGGTGTATACACTAGGGAGACTAAACTGTTCGACTTGACACATTTAGCTTTTTGGCAATGTGCTTTGTTTAAATTAAAAATAACACTTTGGTAAAGATGATGAAGCAGACTGCTGCATTGAAAGAAAGTATTAATCACAATTATTACAGTGATTTGCTCTTTCTTAGCACTGTTGCATTAGTAGCCTCAGGTCCAAATCCAGATCGCTGCTCCATTTGGGTAGACCAATGCATATTAAAATACTAATGAATTAAAATACATAACATTTCCTATAAACCAACATGTGTAATAGAACTGGCCGCTTCTCTGGAGAAGGTGACTCTGACTTTTTTTATTGTTGCTTTTGATTAGATTGTAAGGCTTCTGGTGGAGGGCTGGTTTTTAATGGCTTTTACAACAGACTTCATCCTACCTCTGCTAATGCAGCTATATGGCTCAACTCCAGAGCTGCGGTGACAAACTAGCACTGCTTGTGGCAGACACGTTCCTGGGTGGTGCTTCCTAATAGTGCTAGTTGCAGGCAGAAAAGCGAACCTAATAGAGGCAGAAGTGTAAAGGCTTTCAATTTAAAATAAATAAATAAATAAAGTGTTTTTGTTTGTTTGTTTGTTTGTTTTTCATTTGAAAAGAAGGAAATCTTTCAAATATTTCATGTGAAACTATATCCAAAGTCCCATGAAGTTAGCTAGGAAATTCCAGGAGAGCTTTCTTGTGAGATTTCTATGCTTTGATTCTGCTTGAGACATAAATCTTATCAGAAGAGTTCCTTCTCTCACAGGAGAATAAGGTCTTTCCAGTACGGTGTGAAAACAGAAATCTTCAGGTTATACAAATACTGCAATTCTGAGAAAAAGTAAAACTCAGCTTTTCTTACCCCAAAACCTCTGGGAAAAAAACAAAAGTAATCCCTTCTTATAAAATGCTGTTTAAGTGGGAAGTGTGGGAGTGTTTCTCTAATGTCTCAGCAAAAGCAATATTTATCTCCTTTAAATGAAAACACGAATAGTATTCCTTGTTCTACAGCTTAGTGATCGGAGTTCTACCCTGGGATTTTACTCTTCTTCCTTGAAAAACAAAGTGAAAGCTCAGAAAAAAAGTGTCTAATCTCTCTCTTTTTTTTTTCTAGTTCATATTCTAGCTTTAGCTTTTATAGTGAAAATGGGTAAATGACTTCACATCTCTGTTTCTTGATTTTCCAGGTTGTAAACTTCTTACAGATGAAATCTTCCATGAGAAACCACATTTTTGTTTGGGGTCCAAAGGGCAAAATCCTAAAAGTCTGAGTACTTCACTTCTGCAGAATCATCTTCCTCCTAAAGTGTACCTGTGTTCCAGTCTGTAGAGGGTATGGCTGATGGATTTGAACTGGGAATCTATCTGTTGTAATGTATACGTATATATATATGTATATGTATATGTATACGTATATGTATACGTATCTGTATTTGTATCTGTATGTGTCTGTCTGTCCATCTTTCATCTGTTCCTATTTATTAATGCTAGTATGATTTCAATAAAGATGTTCCATGTTGCCTAGTTTCAGAAATCTGCTTTGCTCTGAAGTAGTCAAAGACTAGACAAGAAAGTTTATATTTAAATCTAGTCACATTACTACTTTTTCCATTTAAATAATTTTTCTCCTACATGAACATCCCAGCTACATTGATATACCTGTATGCAGAAGCACACTTTCAAGACATAAGAGGAAAAGGTAAAGATAAAGCTTTATTCATCTCTTTAGGAGTCCTAGAATCAGTTGCTCTAAATTTGTTTTAGACTGTTCTGTGACAGAAATGGAATATGGAAACCACAGGAAAAGGGTTCTTTGCTGAATGATGTGGAGACAAGGTAGAGGATCTATAATGTAACTTCATCCAAAGATCTGGAAAAGCCTTGTCCATAAAACAAAAATAAGATGTTATGTTTTTAAGCTTGCCGAAACTCAGAATTTCTTTTCTAAGGTAAATCTCTACACATTTAGAACAACAGCAATAACAAAGAACAAGCCCCCTGGAGATATTAAGTGGGTGGGAGTTAGAGAGACAGGGTTGAGTCAATGTTAAATTGTCAGTGTCAAAATGTCATTTCATAAATCAAACTGGTCTGTGCCAGTTTGGGGATAATGTGGTTCATGCTAGATAATGAAATGTTTTGAAACAGAAGGGAATTTCAAAATGATAGCCAAACAATCTAAACATTGTGTTCTAAAATTGTCCAAATGTTCTTAGTGCTTCAGCTATGTCTTCAGACCCAATTCTGTAAAAATTGACGTACAACAGTCAGAAAGAGTGGTGGTGATGAAATGGCATTTTTGGAAGATAAATGCTTGGAAAATTTGAAAATCTTTAAATTGGGTTTACTGTGACTTCATTGGATTTAACTACTGATCTTTGATCCCTGAAACAGAAATTAGAAGAGACCCTCCTGATAGCTTGCACTAACTGCTTACAATCCTAAGAGTTTGCTGCTGCACCCGTTATTTTCCACACATAGAGCTGTCCTGGCAGTGTATTCTTTGCCCTTATTTATATCTCCTACATCAATATGAGAGTGGAGAAAGTGATTTTTTGTCACCCTTGTGAACTTCTGATATGTAGAGGTCTGTATCAACCTTACTACATGTAGAATCCTATGGCTAGTTGAAACTTGATAATCAAAGACTTCTGATGATGCAAAATAGCTGTAGCAGGATGGAATCACTCTTTGGCAACATTTTGGAACTCCAAATTTTATCATCTCAGTTCCTGATGAGTTTATATGAATTTCTAAGGTGGTGCATTTTGATCTGTTCTGCTATTCCAAAAAGTCATAGAATTGGGTCTAGTGAAGGGATATGTGAAGTTGAATTTTAAAAGTCATTAAGCATTGTACAACAGCCGATTTTCAAAAATTCAGTTGCTCTGTGTGCCAGGTCTATTCTTGAGACTGGCTGGGCATCTGTCTGCTTGTGAGACGTGGTGAGTGACCGCCTTCACATCATTTGCTTTGTGTGTTTTTTTTTTCACTCTTCTTCTTTCAATCACTTATTAAACTGAGTTTTTCTTAACACATGAATTTTATCATTTCTGTTTTTCTTATTTTCTCCACTGTCTGGCTAAGGGGTGGAATGAGTGGGTGGTTGTGTCATGCTTAGTTTCTATCTGGGGTCCACCCACTGCACCTATATAGTTTATTTTATTTTTAAGTGCCAAAAGTTTCTCCTACACACATCAGAATGCTGCAGATTAAGAAATCAAAAAACACTTTTCTGAACTGCAGCACAAACAAATAGCAATCTGGTAAAACTTTTTTTTTTTTAATCTAGTCATAAAGACTCTCAGAGTGTAACTGTTAGTATTGAGAAGAAAAGAGGTTTAATTTTAACCAGGGGAAAAGATCTTACATTTTCAGGAGGCAACAGAGTCACTCACTGAAGACAGCTTTGTAGAAAATCTTCTGTCCATGAAAGTAATGGAACAAAAGTTATAACAAAATCCTAATCTTAACAATATTTTACAGTTTCCAGAGAGAGAGAGAGAGAGAGAGTTCAATATCTCTGGGGGCTTGTGAAGGGTAAAAAACAGTGGTGTTACTGAGAAATGCCTTTGCTGTCATCATGCTTCAGTCAGGGTGGGACTGTGGTGTGCTCTGCGGAGCCTGTATTCAGGGGGAGTAAGCACTCTGCAGGGATGTGGCATGGCGAGCCTCTATTGGGTTTACGTGGTAAAGGTTTGGTAGCAGGGGGCCACAGGGGTGGCTTCTGTGAGAAGATTCCAGAAGCTGCCCCATGTCAGAGAAGAGCCAGCTCCAGCCGGCTCCAAAAGGGACGCACCGCTGGCCAGACCTGAACCAATGAGCGATGTTGTTTGCGCCTCTGTGACAGCAGATTTAAGAAAGGGAAAAAACTGCTGTGCAACAGCAGCTGGGAGTGAGAGGAGTGAGGAACAGCCCTGCAGACACCAAGGTCAGTGCAGAAGGAGGGGGAGGAGGTGCTCCAGGTGCCACCGCAGCAAAAGTTCCCCTGCGGCCCGTGGAGAGGCCCATGGTGGAGCAGGCTGTCCCCCTGCAGCCTGTGGGGTCCCACATGGAGCAGATCTCCACGTGCAGCCCGTGGAGAGGAGCCCATGGTGGAGGAGGAGGTCTGGTGGGAGCTGCCACCTGTGGGGGACCCGTGCTGGAGCAGTTTGCTCCTGAAGGATGGACCCTGTGGTACGGACCCATATTGGAGCAGTTCCTGAAGAGCTGCAGCCTGTGGGAAGCCCACGCAGGATCAGCTCAGGAAGGACGGCATCCTGTGGGAGGGACCCCACGCTGGGGCAGGGGCAGAGTGACCACGAAGGAGCGGCAGAGACGCAGCGATATGGGCTGACCGCAGCCCCCATTCTCTGTTTCCCTGCGCTGCTCAGGGGGAGAAGGTAGAAGAGGAAGGGTGGGGGTAAGGTGTTTTTAGTTTGCTTTTAGTTCTCACTGCTCTGGTCTGCTAGTTATAGTAATAAATTACATTAATCTCCCTGTGTTGAGTCTGTTTTGCCCATGACGGTAATTGGTGAGCAACCTTCTTGTCCTTTTCTCAAGCCTTGAGCCCTTGTCCATCGTATTTTCTCCCCGTTCCTTTGAGGAGGGGGAGTGAGCGAGCGGTTGTGGTGGAGTTCGGCTGTTTAGCTGGGTAAAACCACCACAGAGCCCTATGCCAGCAGTGTGGTTTGTGCCGGTGGGGCCGAATCTCTATGCAAGTGCAATGCCAGCGAGGAACCAAGGAGAGTTTTTGCTAGCTGTCAACTAGCACAGCCATCCCAGCAGAGCTCTGTGGCATAGCCACAGCTGCATAGCTACACGTCCAGTGGGAACCCCTGCTCCTTGTGTTCACTGTAATTTTAACTGAAAGTTATGTAGAACTGTGTTCTACTGATCATATACATAGTGAGCGAAAGATCACTCAATCTACACATGATAATGAAATAATTATGCTTGTTCTTATAGTAAATTGGATCTGTAATGGCAAAGTGTAACAACGCAGCAGTATAATTCTATACAAAATTAATCTGTGAAGTTAATCAATAAATGCCATTACATGTTATATTGCGTATTGTATCACATATTGTTATGTGCCCTTTAATTCTTTCTACCGAGTGAAGAATGTATTCTCAGCTATTAACAAAAGACCCTGTTCATAAGCAAGATATACATTTAACAGTTCTGAATGCTGATGAAAAGTAAGTTGATACAAAATAACTGAATAAAAAATAAATCTTACCTATGATTTTTTCTCTTGTTATTTTTTTTATTCTTCAAAAATTCGAGAGCAAATGATGATTTATTTTATTGTTACCAATTATAGGGCTCCTGTTCTCTTACTTTCTGACTTTTTAGTCATCCCAAGCAAAAAAAAAGAAAAACCTATAAGGGAGACAATACTGTTTCCCCAGCTTCAGTTAGCTCAATTAACAGAGGTTGAATACAAGAGGTGGAGACAGCCTTCATTATATGAATCTTAAACATAGCTCAGAAGAGTCAAAAGTTCACGTTATCTTCATCATGTAGATGAGAACACAGAGAGTAAGGGTCTTCAGAGGTGTCTATTTCAGTGTTTAATTCTTTTTTTGTTTGTTTGTTTTTCCAGAGCTCTCTTCTAGTCACTATGCTTGATTTCCAAATAAGAAAAGAGTTTGCATTCCCAATTATTTCAAAGCTATTTTGTCCAATATTTTGTTGTGAATGCAAAAATAAAATAAAATAAAATTAAAAATGAAATAAAAAATAAATAAAATAAAACAAAACAAATTAAAAGCTTTTTAGATTTTTGAGAATGCAGAGAAGATTTTTGAATGTTACAGATATTTGGGAGCAGATGCCCATGTGTACCAGAATGTTTTTCAGGACTGAGTTTGTTAGAAATTATAGATGCTTGGGGTCAGGTGCAATGTACAAAAAAACCACCTGTTTGTGTGCTGTTTGGAGGAGAAAGCAGGTGCATATTTGCCCTTCTTCTGGACACTGCAACATTGTTTACATGTTCCCTGTTTAACTTATAGCTGTATTTTCTGGAAAGCAGCAGCCTACACAATCATACTTTTTTTGTGTATCTGCTCTCCTTGGAAATTTTGAACCTGATGCAGCCTTTCAGACAAGCTTTACACTAGTGAAATGGTAAAGATATTAAAAAACCACCAAGTTTCAAAAATTTTCATGAAGATTTGTGGCCTAATAGAGAAGCAAAAGCTTAATATGGCTCCAGCAGAAGATGTTGGTAAACTCATCCTTTCCTAGATATAAATTTATTTTCATTTCTTTGTTGCTAATAGAACTACTTGTAATTAAACCAGCTCATCCCTTTGTTCCCTATTAAATAGTATCAAACTCTTCTTGGAGAACAAAAGCCAATAGATAACATGTTTCTACCATAGACAGCAGGAACAAATTTTAGGTTTAACACTTTAATATGTATGTGATCAGTAAAACACAATTTTCATCGAAGTTTTAACAGCCCATGATACCTCCCTCAGCATGCTAAAGTCTAAAGCCAGCAGCATTAGCAGAGAATTCTGTTGCTGTAAATTCAGTGCTGTCTCATGGGCTGCATACCTGAGAGGAGCCTGTACTGCATATTAGTCTGCTACGTATAGAAACACCTAGGTGGAAAGTTCACCTTTGCTGAGTCCCTGGTGGACTCTGCCCAATGCCAGGGGGAGCGCAGGTGCAGAACTGGGGCAGCCGCTATGTTTCTGAGAGGGAAACTGCATGGACAGCCACAGGTCTAGACTGTGCCTTGAGTTTTTCTCAAATTTTGCATTTCAACTTAAAAGAAATGAAGTATCGGCCTGCTCTTCTTGGTAAAAAGTAATGTATTTCGTTTTTTCTTTTCTTTTCTTTTTTTCCTCTTGCTGCATTTTAAAGCAGCTATGCTGCTATGCAATTTAAATAATTAGTCTGTTCCAAGTAGGACTTTCATGCTTTCAACTTTGTAAGGAGATATATTTTCCTAATTACTGAAACCTTTAGACATTTATGAAAAAAAGAGCAGTCAACCATTAGTAGGTTCACAGTTCATGATTTTCAGAAACACAGTATTGGATGGATTAGTGGTTACGTTTCATGTGCTGAGACATGTACTTGACAAATGAGTTTAGATTTGATGTCCTTGTTGGACAAGGGAACGATGCCTATCACTTATTCACAGAAAAAAAGATGGATATAGGTTATAAAACTGTAAGCAATTATTTGCCATCTGACAAATATCTGAATTTGACTTCAAGGGAGTGGATAATGTTTCAGATAAATACAACTTCTATTGTTTTCTAGAAAATATGTTGATTCCATATATTCATATTCCTTCATTTGTTTCTTGATGTTTTCTTTTCCTTTGGTTTGATGTTGACACAGACACATTTTCATAGATGATTTTAGGATATTTAGAACTGCACTTCAGTGATTAGAGAGAAATAACATGAGGAGCAATGGCAAATGGTAAGCCCTAACAGCACACTGGTCCAGATGCTCCCGGGGCATTGCAGGAGAGCAACCAACCCTGCAAGGATGGATCCTGGGGCACAAGGGCATTGGGGGACATGGACGACCTCGTTACAGACATGATCCCCAACCTCCCCCTGCAGAGATGTCCAGAGGCACCCTCAGCCCATAGACCCACCACCGTTAGCCAACAGGAGTGTGTCTCTGTCACCACACACCCATTGAGGGGGGGGATCACTATAGGGGGCAGGGGAAGGGCATTTCTGGA
>VXAL01010542.1:0-116191 GCA_013399475.1 Chauna torquata | reverse complement strand
GTCCCCTCCGCAGCCCCGGGCTGTCCCGTGCCCCCCGTCCCTCCCGGCGGCAGGCAGCCCTCTGCAGCCCGTGTCGCAGCGGCACCCGCGGTCCCCGGTGCCCCTCGTCATCCCTCATCACCTCCCACCTATGGCCGCTGCTGCTTCCCCGCTCAGGGACGCGGGGGACTGGGAGCCATCACGGCCCCGTGCCCAGCTCTTGGTGCCAGCGGGGCCCCGGGGCGCAGCCCTGTCTCCAGAGGGGCCCCTCGACATGAGACAGCAGGGGGTTGCCATCAGATCACTCGCATTCTTTGAGCCATGCCCCCGCGAGTTTCAAGGGGACAGCAGGAGGGGACCCGCAGGCACTGGGATGGCAGCGTGACCCGGGTGCCCTCCGACGTCATCCCAGCAGCTCGTCCACCCACGTTAGTGAGCGTTAATTGGCACCTGTGGCACACGGTGTCACGGGAACCTGAGTCACCCAGAGTGGACAAAGCCCCAGACAGCAGCGCGTGTGATGAAGTCCCTCAGGCTCCCACTTGCTGGGCTATTTTGGGGAAGCACGGTTGCAGCATTTGTCGGTCACACGCGCTTCGCGGGGCACGTGCCGGAGCCGGGCCGGCTCTCTGGGCGGCACAGCGTGGCTGCGTGACAGCGTGCCGGCAGCGCCACGTGCCCACCACGGTCCTTCCCGGCTGCTTGAGGCAACGGCAGCTCAGGTGAGCGGGGATTTCAGTGCCACGACTCGTCCCTTCACCGCATCCAGCAGAGTGCCCCCAGCGCCGCCCGAAATGGGGCGGCTGGGCATTGGCGATGCCGGCACCGAGAACCAGCCGCGTTTCGGGGTGGCCTGGAGACCAGGGGAGGCGTGGGGCAGAGCCGGTTATGCCGGCAGCGCAGCGGGACGGGACACGCTGCTCGGCACTGCAGGCGATGGCACGTCTGCGAGAGACAGAGTAGGATTTTGGCTGGAAGATACGGGGCCGACCAGAGCAGAGGTGGATGTGGGAGCCAGGGCTGCGCCTGAGATACACCCAGGCAGGCGAAGGGCTCCAAACATCCTTTGCTTTATTAACTCCGCTAACTAGCTGAGATAAGACACGATTCCTGTTTTACAAGCGTGCGCTGGCAAACAATCCCACTGAAGGGTCGGGCAGAAAGTCTGCTGCTTTCTGGTTGCGCAGGGGCTGAGCAGGCTGAGATGGCTGCAACCGGCACCCGGCGTCACCAGAACCACGGGCACCGAGAGCGGCCCGGTGCAGCGCAGCGCGGGGGCATCCTTCTGTCCGCAAGCAGAGGGAAAACTTTCCGTGACCTTGGTTTAAAGCAAGAGAAGTCGTTCCTGAAAAGAGACCAAAGACAGCAGAGCCAAACGGTGCTGGATTGCTTAAAAATCATGAATCAAAAATTTCAGGCCCTCTCCCAGGAAAAGATAAGGATGCATATGATCCCCTGGAGCATGATGTCCTGGAGGAGCTCATCCTGTGGGTCGCGTGCCTGGTGTCAGCATCCTTGGTTACCTGCTGCATCTCTTGGTCCTCCGCGTACACCCGTACGGAGCCCTTCTCCTAGGATTTCTTAATGCCTTGCGTGAATCAGGGCTGTACAGCCGCTGGCAGTGTGTCCTGCTTTTTCCCGTGTGACAACCCCAGGTCTGAAGCCAGAACAAGCATATCTTCGATACACTTCCCTTTTAGCTTAGTTCCAAGACTTTTTTTTTTTTTTTTAAAGTTACTTCCACAGAGAAAAACAATCAAAATTAGAATTCCCCCAGAACAGCTCTGTGCTGGAATTGTTCGAGTGGCTCTCCTGCCTGTGCCAGGCCGCGGGATGTCCTGGGTGCCCTGAGAAATGCGGTGGGTCTGACCAGCTCTGAGTACTGCTACTGCCCCAGCCCCTCCGTGCTCTCTTTCTTCTGACTTTCTCTGGGCATTCTTGGCCGCCAGAGGCAGGATGCTGAATTGGCCTGGATGTCCTTGTGCTCTGCTACACGCGCCTGTAGCAGCCCAAAATCACAGCTCCAACGAGAATACTGGAAGTCTGTGCAAAGCTGGGTCCTTGGTGGGACTTGGACACCTGGCACGGGGACAGTTCATGGGGACAGTTGTTATCCCACGAGGTCTGCACCCAGCCCGGGGCCAGGCGCAGCGCGCAGCCGCCTGTCCTGCCTGCTGCTGGGGCAGGGGAGCGCTGCGGCTCCCTAGGGAGTGGGGTAGGGAGATACAGCGCTGCCAAGGGAATGGCCCAGGGAGGCGCAGGAGGGCCGGATGCGGGGTTTGCAAGGGAAAGGACCCAGGAGGAATGGGGTTTCCAGGGAGTATGGGCTGGCTTAAGTGCAGGGGCATTTCCACAGAAATTTCCCCCGCTAGCATTGCCCCGCCGGGGCACCTCGGCTCACCACATCCCAGCACGGCCCAGCTCTCTGCTCCCGCTGCAAACAGGAGGGACGGGACACAAACGGAGCAATAAGGGAGGAGGTTTTGCAATACCACCGACTCCATACACCCAGCAGTCACGGTCCAGCACCCCCATCCATGGCAGCCTGAATATAACCAGCTGGGTTGTGCTCTCCTTATTTGCCTTCTTGTTTACATTGCTTAACCTTTGAGCTCACCCTGAGGTTTTATTGTCAAACTTCTCTCCGCAGGGCGACATCGGAGCTGCTTTCGCGGGCAGAAGTGGAGGGGCTGGCTGCAGACCTGTGGATCCACTCACAGGAGACGGGGCGAGCCGCCGGCACAGCCCGGCTGCCCACACCGTCGGCATGGCCATGGCTGCCCGGGCACATCACCAAAGCATCACTCGCCATGCGGGACATCCCCAGACCTCTTATCGACAGCCCACGGCCACGTGCTGCGCACTTTGCTGGGTGTGCTTTGGCGTCCTGCTGTTGGGATCGCTCACAGCTCTTTCCCCGCACCGCAGTTGTTATTTATTCAGTTTATTCCCGTGGTAGCACAGGGCTTATGGTGTTTTTAGTGGAGGAGCAACTAGCGAGCCTGATGCTATGTATTTTATTAACAAGAAATTGAAGGGAACTCTTCCAATCCCCAGGCGGCAGGATTGGCCTCTGAGAGGGAAGGGAAAAGGCCAGGCGATGCCCGGGTGTGCTGCGGGCATCCTGAGCTGGGAGAGCAAAACCTCCCCCTTCCTCCTCCCGTCCCCGCGGCGGCTGTGCCTGAGACTGCGGCGTGTGAGGGCTCCTTTCCCAAGCCCTCCCCTCCCTTCTGACCCGCTCCCTCTCCTCTCCTCCCCGGGTGGAGGTGGCTGTGAGTCGCCCCTCGGACAGACTGAGCAGGGTTTGGAGACAGTGGAAGGTTTGGGGGCCAGAACAGCTCTGGATTTCAGTCTGCAAAGGCTCCTGGATGCACCTGTTCTCTTTCCTTTGTGGCTAATGCCATCGTAATCCTTTCATAGAATTTCACCTGCAGTCTGCTGCTGCCCTTTTGGAAGGACAAACCTGTTTTCCGAGTGATAATTGCACTGCCCATCTGTCAAGGGCAGACATTTCTCACTGCTCAACAGTGATATCAAGGTATTAAAAAAAAAAAAAAATTGCTTGGAGGGCTATCGCATCTCTTTTTTTTTTGCCACCATTTTTGTGGTCATGTACTAGAGCCGGTCCGGAGCAGCTGGAGGTGAAGCAGATCTCTGACGGATCTTGAGTGACTCCTAAAGGCTCGATCTCACTGCTGGACCCAGGGACTTCCCACACCACCGTTCACCAGGGCAGGGAAGCAGGGAGCCTTGATCTGTGCTAAGAAGCACGGCCGAGAGGAACAACATTTTGTTTTTCAGCATTTCTTTTCCCACTCCAGTACCAGTCTTATCACTTATCTAGGCGCTCATTTTTTTTTCATTTGCAACCTGGTTTACAGAAAAATCAGCCCTTACATTGGCATTCAGCGGCGTGTCAGGCCATAGGGGCTTGCTTACAGGTGAGCTCCATCCCAGGAGAAGTGGTATTAGCGTCACTGCTTGTGGTCAGCCACGTGGCCCCAGCCCAACAGCAAGCGCAGGAGGAGGCTGGCTCCTCACCTGGGTGCCCAGGTGTGATTTCACCAGGGTACAGAAATCTGCCAGCACAGAGTGATGCACAGAGTTTGGTGAAATCCTGGATTTCATTTTTTTTTTCCTGCTTCCCAGCCCATACGTCTTAAAGCAGCTCCAGAGCCAGCGCAGCAGTCCACCGAAGCACCAGCACTGCTCCACGTGCCTGGGAGTCATCCAGCTCTTAGACACTTCCCGGCACACCTGCTTTCCCCATGACGCTCATTCCTCGAGCGGTTTATTTATGGGGAAGAATCCAGCATTACTGATCAAACAGGCAGCACTTCAATGCCCCGTGAGTACGTCTGCTCCTGGAGCATCCTTCACTGGCCAGTGCGTTCTGTGTGTCCGTCTCACCAGCACTGGCCGCGGGTTGTCCCGTCAGGCCCTTGTTTGCCACCTGCTACTGCTGCCTCTTTGCCCTGGTGCCGCCGAGGCGTGAGGTGGGAAGGGGATGTGGCTTAGGGACACCGCCAGAGGCTGGGTCGCAGGTGGCTGGAGCCGAAGGGCGAGGATGCATAGGAGCAGCTCCACCCGATGCAGCCCTCTGTCACGAAGCCACTGTAACGACGGCATGCCTCTTCCCCAGCTGCTCCCCAAACTTAAACAAGTTTGCTCTCCCTCCCCGATCCGTCAGCTTTCCTCCCTTGCCACCACGCTGACCTCAAGCCATTGTCGGAGCAAGCTCCTTTTCAAGAAGTGACAGGTAATTCGTTCTCCATCATGACTCATTCCCAGGCTTTCTGGGGAATGGAGAAAAATCACCTCTGTCTTCCCGATGTGACAGCATGTGGTTCGCAGGCAGCAAAGCAACGCGAACGGCTGTCCCCGCGATGCGGTGCGGGTGCGCTGGGCAGGCAGCCCCGGGGTGCACAGGCAGATCTTCACCCGCCAGTTTTGTCCGAGTACCTCTAAAGCGCCTATGTGACCTCCTCAAACACCGCGCGGTGCCTGCAGCTCTTGCCTGCTGCTCCTTACACAGGTGGGAGCTGTGATCCCTCCTTGTACAGTAAGCACTGCTTTATTTTCGCCCCAGCACACTGCTTGCCATCCCCATCCTCTTGTTTTTTCTGGCGTTTGTGTTGACCCATAAGTTTTGTCGCTCTGGGGCTGTAAGCCAGCGCAAGGTCTTCTTGTCTCTTGCTAGCTCCTTGCTGCTTAGCTCGCTCGCTCTTTCATAGCACTTGCTACATAGTACTGAAATAAAAAGCATAAATAACTTTTTCTTTCCCACACTTAAGGGAAAAACATGGTCTAATATTGTGACATACCAGCAGAAAACAGCACTTCTTTTTGGGGGTGGATTCACTGCCGGACACTCTCGGCAGGTCTGGGTGGCCCTGCAGGGAGCAGCTGGGCTGGGCTGGGGCCGCACACAGGTGCTGGGGCAGCCAGGCTCCAGCATCCCAGCTTTTGGGGGACGCAGGCAGCGTGGCCACAGGGTCCCTCGGGGCACAAACGTGGGGTGATGGGCAGATGGCTGAGGGGCTGCCAACACGGGAAAACAAAACTTGGTGCAGTCCCTAGAATGTCTCAGTTCTGATTTTCCAAGGCTTTCAGAGCTCGGTCTCACTTGCACAGGCTGTACGAAGGGAGAAATCCTTGCTGTGTGCAAGTTTGACAGTGAATATATACAGCTTTGATACTGAAACCAACAAAATAATAGCGAAAGTGACAAGTAGCTCTTCAAAGAGGCTTCCCAGTTTTTCTGAATTAAAAAAATGGTTTTGATTTTATAAGGCTGGAGGAAAAATACGATGTGCAGAAGGGGTCAGGCCTTCTGGGAGCTGGCGGTGCTGCTCTCCTGCAGGCAGCAGAAGGGCCGATGCCCAGGGCCAGGCTGCGGGAGCCTGGTGGGCACGGGCTGCTGGGGTGATTTTGGGGGCTGGGGGCACACGAGGATGCTGTGGGCAGGGGGAGCGGCCCCCAGCCGCAGGGCCTGTCGCTGATACAAGGGGGTTACCTGGCACATCCCAGGAAGAGAGAAAGCCCAGAACTGGGACTATCTGTGAACTTGGCATCTCTGCCTTGTCTGGGATGTGACCTGCTCCCCCACAGCTCACCGGAGCAGGATCAGCCTTTGCTATCGAGCTGCTCCCACGGTCCCGGTGCTTGCACAGCGGCAGGGACCAGCTCAGCTGTGGGGCCTGGCCCCAGGGCATTCAGCAGCGCGTGGGCGCAGTTCTGCTCGTCTTCGGTTGCTTGACACCGCAATATTCACATATAAATAGCCTGGCCCCGCTGCTACTCAGAGCACTTAGTGTCGTACGGGGAGGGTGGGAGCGGAGGGGATCTGCTGGTCTCCCGGCCCAATTCCTGCTATTCTGAGCAGCCACGTCATGTAATCCCCTTCCTAAATTTCCCAGGCTCCCGGTGGTCACAGCCAGTTAATACCCATTTGTTCTTGTGCCAGCGCTTCTGCAGTACAAAGGCTCTTCTCCCTCTCTGGTATTTCCCTGCTGCTTCCCCCTTTTCTTCCTCTTCCCCATCTCTGTAACCGAGGGCAGGCAGCGCACCTTCCCCATGGCCCAGCTGTGGCCGAACATTGCACCTGCACCCTGCAAGTGAAAAATCACTTGTTGCAAAGAAAAAAATCCATGTGACTGACCTACTGCACTCTTAACCCTTTTCCCATCCTCTCCGGGCTTTTGGCTGTTGTTTCCTCCAGGATCTCAGGTACTGTGGGCAGGCACTGGGACTCAGCTGTGGCCTCCGTCCACCTGTCCTGGGGTCAGTCTGTCCCTGCACAGCCCAGGTCCCGCTGCAGTCCCCGTCATCAGAGCCTTCTTGCTGGTCAGACGAGGGAGCCCTGATCCTGTGGGTGATGCCCACATGCTTTGTTACACTGGCTCAAGGTTCAGAAAATTAATTTTAGGTGCCAAAGAGCAAACGGCTTAAGGGGTGAAGCAAGCAAAATGCTGCACAAGGCCCACACTGAACCCAAACCCATCTCCCAGGCGGGAGTGTCAGCCTAACGCTGAGAACCTGCTCCCACCCGTGGCGACGTGAGCCCCAGGCCTCCCAGCCCCTGGGGACTGGAGAAGAAAGCATTTACCGGGGGTCCTCAGCTTTAGCTACGGGATTTGTCCGCTTCCAAACCCTGGTATGATTTGCTTTTGGAAACACAGAGCCCAAGGTGGGCCTTACTGGGCATCGGGCTGAAGCTGGAGCAGCTCGGAGTGGCCGGCTCCAGCCCTGCAAGGGCTGTGCCCTGGGCAGACGGGCACGGCCGAGCCCAGAGTGAAGGCTGGGGTGAAAAGGTCCCTATTTTCCACCCGTCTTTCCCAGTTGCCATGCAGATTACAGCTGTTTCTCCCCAGTCACGTTGGCTGCAATACTTGTTTGGTTGGTATTTAATTGCCTCTCCCTAACGACACATTGCACAGGGTGTAATTGCCATCGCTGGTCAAACAATACAGATAAACGTGGTTTACACAAAAAGGCAGTGGAGCAGGGAAACTTTGCTATCTAGTTCTGGTCTCCTTTGTAGCCAGTGGCTCCAGACATGGGCGGGATCTGAAGTGATGTCTCAAGCTTCGAGCGTCGGGACACACAAGAAAAATGTCAAATGAAAGGAGATGCTCACTTACACGGTCAGCTTCCCTGCTGGGGTGAACCCAGAAATGCCCCCAAAGACACCACGGCTGTGCCAGTGTGTGCCAGATCAGGGCTGTGGACTTTTGTAGTTCAGCAAATCTCTTCTCTTGGACTTGAGAGATGTCTATTTTAACTTTTTTTTTTTTTTTTCCCCTGATTTTGGGGTGTAAAGAACTGAAAGATATTTTAAGATTTTTTTCCTTTCTATTTTTTAACTTTAGGGGTGTGTGGGTACACATATGGGAAATGACGACTTGGATCCTGCTTGGGAATCACCCCGCTGGAGACAAAAAGCCCAGTGGGTCTTTGACGCAGGAGCCAGGAGGGCTGCCCTAGAGCCCATGTGGGCTCACAGTGATTCTCGGGACCTTGGCTTCAGTAGAAACAGCCGAAAAAAGGAACAAAAATGGGAAAGTTTCATCCCCCAGCCTCAACTTCTGATCTCAGTTCTGTCGTACCGCAATGCCCTTTGGTCTCCAGCACGGCCGCGGGGCATCCCTGTGCCAGGAGCAGGACCTGCCCTTCCTCTTGCACCCGCGCTGCGGCTGGGGCGGGGAGCTCTGCGGGCTGCTGTGAGTCCAGGAGGGTGACAGAGGCAGCAATTGGCCTGCCCTTGCAATGCCAGCGCTGAAGAAATGAACCACGCGCTTCCCTGTCCTGGCTCAGGGCATTGACTTGCATTTATGGCTGCGCATAATGCAGCTGTGTATTGTAAAAAAAGACAGAAATGTGCAATAGCCAATCTTGATACAGAGAGAAAGGCAGTTACACAGATAAGCAAAGGGATTTTAGTGCTCCTTAAATATTTACACAAACCAAGCTGTTAGCATCACTTTTAAAGGACTGCAACACCCCAAACACAGCAAACTTTAAAACTCTCAGAAATGAAGCACCACCACTACAATTATTTGCGGAATCAATTGGCTCCCACCCCTGGACCACTCAACATCCTTGTCCCTTTGCTATCACACCATACGCAATGAAATCGCTGCTTCATTGCCACGTTGCACATCACCGTGTGAACCTACAGTGCGGGCTCGGTTACGGCAAACCGCCTGATAACTGGGTCCTGCCCTGGCACCGGCTTGCGGGTAGGGTTCGGGTGCCTGCGGAGCCGCGCTGGCTTGGCTTCGGGCACACGAGCGGCGCGGCGGAGAGCAGGCATGGCCGGAGCACCCAGCAGAGCCGCTGCCTCGGCTGCAGCCTGTGCCTAGCGCGGAGTGCGCGTGGATGGCCTCGCAGAACGAGCCCCGAGCACAGAGCCTGTGTGAGCGGCAGCTCCCTGGGCAATTTTATATGTGTGTAGAAATCAAATATATGTAACCAGGGAAATGGTCTACAGACTCTTCTTGCTTTAAATTTTTCTTTTCTTTTTTTTTTACACACAACATATGCACAAACATTATTTTCCCCAGGAGAGATGGCTGAGGAAGACAGCAATCCTGGAAAATTGAAATGAAAACGGAAATGACAAAGGTGTTTTTGCTAAGCACTGTAGGAGCGTCAATGCATGCATATATATATTTGCATGCAAGTGTATCCACCCCCACCCTCACAAGCACACCCTCTCATTTTTACTCTCCACGTTAACTGCTCTCTCTGACAACTGCAGCTGAATGAATTTGCGCAGGACTCAGGATTAACAAGACTGGCACAGCAGCTCATACAGACTGAAAACACGATGTGCCAGCGGAAGAGCACCGCGGCCGAAGGAGGTGCCAGGAGCCTGAAGGTACCTGTGTCTTCCTTCTCCAGCTGGGATCATGCCCCATTTAATTTAGGTTTTCCAGATGTTAAGCCATTTGCGTGCCTTGGACACTGGGGAGTCATGGCAGGCAGTGCGGCTGTCGTGGCTCGTGGGGGTGAGAAGCCAGCTGCCGGCCCACGGCCCTGACTAATTTGCTGTTTTAAATCCCAGCGAAGAGGGGTTCACCCTGGCTCCAGCACCAGGGTGATGGGCTCGGCTCTCTCCTTCAGGCACCACCTGGGCACAGAGGGGCTCAGGGCAAGGAAGATAAATCCCCCGCAGCCAGGTGGGAGACGGGGCCGTGCAGCACGTCACTGCGTTGGGAATGATTCAGGACCTCAAAGGTGCTCAAGATCACAAGTTCGCGTTTAACACAACGTCATTTCACGGTCTTGCTGTTGCACGCAACCACCTCGTTCATCTACCCACAGAGACAAGACCACGTCAGCCCACGTCCCCATCGCCCTCCCGGCTCCGTGCCCAGGGTGCCGAGGGGGCTGCCTCTGGTTCGGGGCAGCCCTGGTGCCGCCAGTCCAGACAGCGAGGCAGTGCGGCACCCTGCTCTCCTTCAGAGGCACCAGTTCGGTTCGTTCTTGCAACAGGGATTTCTCCAGTTAACATTTGTTCTGCACACCCTGTAAGCCAGCAATAGCGAAGGCCTCGGGTAGATCTAGGTGAGAGCAGGGGCTGGATTTTGGGCAGCGCTCCCGCTGCTTCCCCGGCCTTACCCAGAACACGGCCCCGTGCCGGCCCCGTTAGCTCCAGAGGTGCTGTCCGTGGAGTTACTGCAGTAACCCCGTTCAGTGCACCCAGGAGGGAGCAGCTGCTCCAGCTGAAGGTGCACGATCACATTTCAGTGGCCTGTCAGCCAGGAGATCAATATTTTAATGGCTGTGAGTGCAAATTAGATGTAAACACTGCTGAATACACCTAAAAGTCTCATTATTTATACAGATTATATATGAATGTTGGCTCTTCCCAACTTCAAAATAAAACTGAAGCCAGACAGCGTAAATGACTTAATGCCTCTGTATACATTAATTACATACAGGTATAATTAGCATGTGTGTATACACACACACACACGCACAAACACATACAATGTATGTAATCACAGACATTGGCATTAGAGTTGTCCGGCCTGACAAGAGCCGGCAGTACTGAACTCTGAGGCACACCGGTGCTGCCCGCTAGAGAGGCGCGGGTGTTCAAAGGCGCTGGAGTAAGAGGCTGGTGGTTGGTACGTGGGGAGGGGGTTACTTCCCCACACAGCTGACTTCTCCCTCTTGTCCATCCACCTGAGGGGGAATCAGCGCTGGGGGTGGCCGAGGTGCAAGGACGAAGCACTGGTTGCCAACTGCGGGGCGTTCGCCCCACCCTCTGGAGGTTACTTCTGGCAGCCGGTGGAGATGTAACCTGGGGACACTTCTTGTCGGGCTTTGGTCCTTGGAGCCTCTCCGAGGCAGGAGGGACGCGGGGGCTGACCTCGGGCCCCTCGGCAGGGAGCCTGGTCCCGCAGAGCCCTGAGGCGCCCCTGGAAAGCCCTCGTGTTGGTAGCAGCTCCCCGGCCGCTAACAGCACAGCAGAGTTACAGCCTGGTTTCCGCAGATTTGTGTCTTTGGATAAGATTTCAGTAAGTTTACATGAGTTTAGCGAAGCTTTGAAGTCTGCGGGGCCTCTGCTATCCAGCTGTTACAGCAGCAGAGGGAATGAGGTGAATCCCCACCAGCTGCTTGGTCGCACCGCTCGGCAGGGGCCTGGGAGCGTCCCCAGGCCGCAGGGCGGCAGGCGCCACGCTGCCGGGGTGCCGCGGCCCGCTCCTGCCCGGCTGGCGCTCGGCCCCCCGCAGCGCAACCCCAGGAAGGGACTGCTCGGCTCCTGCCGCGTCACGCTGTGGGGCTGAGCCAGCAGCTTGCTCTTCTGCGGCTCTCCCCGGCATCCCAGCCGTGCCCAGCCTTTGGAGAAAAACCCGACCACTAACTCAAGCGCCTAATTTTAGGCAATGTTTGGACCTGTGGGAGGAGATGGCTCAGCGGCATGCCTGATGAGGTCGGAGAGGGTCTCAGTGATCGCGCACGTGCCCAAGCCGTACATCTGCACAATACAGGTGCACTATTACCACACCTAAGCATAAGAACCTAGAGAGGAAAAAGCCTGCATCTGTCTCATATGAGCTTGAGCCCTCGGTTTTCTCCCCGAGTTTGATCCAGTGCAAACGCTGACCAGGGACAGGAAGGAGAAACTGGAGAAGTCAGGCAAGACAGACTGGAAAGGAAGTTCTGCTAAACACATGCTGGAAAACCCTTGCAGCCGCCATTTCTGCTTTATGTGACTTCATTTACAGGCAGATCCCAAGTGCAAAACATCTGATGCCACCTAATACTTTTTTTGAAGTCAAACATGCCTTTCTTCTCTCTTGGAGACGACTCAGGGCGTCTGTCTCTTTGACCACCGTCTATCCACCTACCCATACCTCCCGTCTGATTTTCCTTGCACAACAGTTAACAACATCAGCAGCTAAGTCTTTCTCTTCCCAAGTTTTGCTAACACAGAAGCACAGCTGTAACAAATCAGCACAAGGTCCAACTTACCCAGTATCCTGCTTCCCACAAAGATGCAAGGAAGACGCATGGAGAAGAGCAGGGTGAGCACACAGTGATGTTTACCGACACCTTACCCCCAGCCTCTGACAATTTACAGTTCAGAGAGTGAGACCAAGACACACAGAAAGTACAAAAACCTAAACTGTGACTTTGGCAGGATTTATTTGCCAACCAGCAAGGAGACACAAATGGGTTAAGTCAGTGGCACAGCATGCCATTCTGTTTTAAAGAGCCATGAGAACTTAGTGTAACCCTCCAAACTGTCGCAGCTGAACTTCAAAAGCAGATTTTCCTGATACTTCTAAATATCCTCCTTCACTGTAGCCCTTCCTAGATACACAGCTGCCGTGATGCAATTTGCCTTACAAATCCCCTGACATCTGGTTCTCCATTCACACATCCATGGCTAAACCCACGGCTGAGGGAGGGGTCAGCAAAGCTCTGCCCCGGCTCCAAGGCACCCCAAACTCTGCAGGCTCCCAGCCACGACCCCCGCGCACTTTCCACAGGACTCCCGTCACTTCTACCCCAGCCATCCAGAAATGCTAAGAGCCCTCTGGCCTGTGAGTGAGGCTGCTAGAGAGAAAACATCGAATATCAGGATATCCTTCTGTGTAGTGCAGTAAGCTTGCAAGTGCAAATATGCATTATATTCTTGATTAGTCACAAAAGTACTGAGCTAAGTGGAAGCGTCTTGGCTCCCAGATAAACCCCCTTCCACTTCTGGATTTTGAAATGAATCAATAAAGAAAATGAGTCCAGCAGCCAGATGTCTGCTTTCATCTCGCTGTGCTGGAACTGGAATAATGCCCACCAAATCTCCACCAAAATACTTTCTTTGAAAGCTCTTTTGTCAAGAGCTTTCCAACTGTATGGAACGAATGCAGCAAACATGAAAATCTGATGCCACCTAATGGCCACTGGAACGCTCAGCTTTCGAAGGTTGTGTTTGACTTTGGGACTCAACCAAAATTTTGAAGTGTAAACCCTTGAATATACATTGCTCCTGCAGATGCAGAAAGACAAAAGGAGTGTTTAATTAAAGGAACTTTGAGAACTCATCCAAGGAAATATTTTCTCTCCCCATCCTCAGCATAATTGCCATGTAGAGCTCCCACCATTGTGGAGGCAGCAGCGTGTTTAGAGGATGAAGTATCTACATGGGAACATCCACCACGGCCGCCCTGTGCGGACAGGAAGCATCGGCTGTGACCACGCTTGCCCTATGCTTCTCATCACTGACTGAAGCTCGCCACGCTCTGTGCTGGTCCCAGTGAAAACTGCTTGGCTCTGTGTTTGCAGGCACTGTCTACACATAAAATTTAAATCAAACACTTCCACAGAACAAGGCTGTAGAAAAACACAAGTTTCTCCACCTTACATTCTGGCAATCTTTTCTTTTAGAAACTTCCACTGCTGCTGGCTTTGCAACAGAGATTAGAAATCTTGGCAGGGGACTGATCAACCTTTACATCAGCGATGTGCTTTTTACTACTTCTGTAAAAGCCTGTGGAAATTTGGCTGATCTGCGAGTCTCTAGAAGCAGGCTCTGCGAGAGCCACATCAGAGGCACGCATCCCCGCGGCAGGCACTCCAGCCTTCCTGCGGCTGCTCTCACAACGCCCCCTGCCCACCATGCAATTACCACAAGGCTTTTAATTACTGCTTTCCAGTGAGCACTCCACCTCGTTAACATACTGCAAGCCACCACCTGCCTCTGAGAGCTACCACTGGGTACTTGTTTTGCTCCCTGCTCAGCCCACAATTGTTTGTCCCACTTGCCAAGCACTGCCCGAGCCCTGCTAGCACAAGGGAACACCAGGCTTTCTTCTGGCATTCAACGCCACGGCACCTGGCGGGCACCAAACCACTCAGCAACCATCCGGGTGACAGGATGTGTCTTCCCTCCAGCTTGCGGGGAGGAAAAGGAAGCTCATCAGCGCTAGCGTTAGAAGCTTTCACCAGACCCGCATGCCCAGCCTGAGACAGCAGCCCTTTTCCTCCCATCCTTGGACGCTTAGCAGTACGCTATTTCAGAAGCCTCCACAGGCTGAAATAGTGAAAAACTTGCAACTTTGGCAAACTGGACATCCAGAAAATATAGAAATCATCTACTTAGCACCAGGTAAAACAGCAATTTATGCTACGTGCTTAACACTGTACAATAACCCAACTAGCAAGGCAGGGAAAATATTGGTCAAAATGGCCTGTAGCAGCCTTAACCATGACTTATCCTGTCTCCTTGCAGCATCTGAAGCCTGATCTAAAGTAAAACATCTTACAATTTTTGCAGCAAATCAGACAAAATCTGTTTTGCCATGTAACATCTCCAGAACAGGTGAAAGTCTGTAAAAAGTCAGCAGGCAATCACCTGATGACAATACAGGTTTTCGTATTTACAAAAGCAGGGTGGAAGGATGCACAACTTTCAATTCCTTTGTTTTCCTTCATAAGGTTCTTAGATGGTGTCTTGCATGGAATTCCTCATGCATATATGTTTTTTTTCCTCATTACTCTGACTTCCTTGGGTGAAGCATCCTGACAGTAATAATTATTTCCTGTTTTGCCAGTGATCTGTCTTCAGGCTAGGCTTTCCAAGGGCTCCTGCTTCCCAATGTTTGAGCCAGAACGTATGATATGCCTGTTACTAACAACTACTTCATTTTCACGCTTTGGCATGAAGAGCCTCAGATCCTTCTCGTAGCACTGTAGAAGAGTAAGATCTCGGTGCAAGTGAAAGTTATGGTTTATAGACTCTTGGGAATAAAGAAAGCTCAGAAAAAGTTTTAGACAAACTTACCCTTGCAGTGTTAAGCTGCTCCGCATTGCACCAACATAAAGTAGACGCTGTATCAGCAATAAGCAGATTGCAGACGCTCCCGGAGACAAACGAGTAAAATTACTTGAATCTTGGTTCAGATTTATTTAAAACAGAAAATCATCCTCCCACATGGGAGGACTGGGTTCATGAAACTGTCATCGGACTTAGAGGACTAGATTTTGTCTTTCTTGTAAACAAAGAAAAGGTTGATTTGTGGAAGGACAATGAAAACAAACAGTAGTCAAAGTCCTTGAAGATATATCACAAAGTCGATACAGATATAAAAACGTAATACTTCAACTTCTGCTGCCTCAGAGAGGCTGAGGTACAACATATGCTGGCAGGACAGGACAGAGATGTCTTCAAATAGCTTTGAATGAAGAGATTTCCTACAAAACACCGTTTTCATTGATAAAATGAGAGAAACGGTGATTTCCACAAGCTATTTCCCTGCTCCATGCTTACACAGCACTTAAACCACCCGAGCCCCACGCATGAGGCCATCATCCTTAAACCCATGCAGAGCAGAAGACAGACAGATGTAGCAGACGGAGAAGCCTGCAGCACCAGCACAACTAGGGTTCAAAATCCCTGGCTGACGATGTTTTTTTTTTTGTTTTTTTTTTTTAAACTGTAGGCCCATCCTCTTTTATCTCCAGGATCTAAGGCAGAGAAAACAACTGCTCTCTAGTAAGATCAGACTACTTTCTTGCATAGCTTTCGGAATAAGCCCAAGAAAACCCGTCTTCAGAATAAATTCTGTAGAAGCAATGTGCATAATCAAGGCAGCTTCTTACAAGCGAGAGATGCAAGAGCACTGAATAAACAAAAGGGTGCTAAACAAAAATGCATCTATTTAAAATACTGTTTATTTGTGATTTAACATTAATTAGCATTACATCTATGAGCAATTTCAGATAACATTTATATATTTTCCACAGGACACAAGAGTTGGCTGGCTCATTCTTTATGCCAAAGCAAGTAAATAGAGGCATTAGCAAAAGGTGCAAATAGTTCACGGTTGCATTTTAAAAAATATTTATGCACATCGCATTCATTTAGATATATTTTTAAAAAAGTTATGAAGAGCGTAGTTCACAGGTTACTGTTTCTACATATGTTGTAATACAACACAAATAATGTAGAACATAAAAAACAAAGTAAGCAACTGAAAGTTTCCACTATGATTAAAAACACTGATTCCAGTATTTAGTGATAGCTAGAAAATTGTTTCCAGGATCCATTCCAACATTGCATTATCACACTTACACGGTCAAAGCTAACCAGCCCCCGAACATGCTATAATCAACATTTTTGCATGCCAAACCACTCTCCAGCCATATTTAACAATTATATATTGTATAATATTTCAACTGGTAATCTGGGAATCACACGGATCTTTAAAATGTATGTCCTATTGTGATGACTGATTTACATACAATTTGACAGTGAAGAAAACTATGTTAGTTTCTATGTTTAGTTTGTATTTACAATACAGTAAAAGTAATAAAATGACAATATCAGTAAAAATGAGTAAGTGGCAGTACCACCCTTACCCACGGCACTAGGCTCTGATTTGCTCTGGGTTCATCCAAAGGACAACACAGATTCACAAGACCCTTTTACAATTCAAATGAAAGGAAGGAGGAAAAAAAAAAAAGTGTTCCACTCAGCATGAATCCATACAAATTATTTAAAACTTCTAATATGGAAATGTCACTTTGCTGATTTAATAAAAATATCCCACAATCCATATCATATATTTAAAAAAAATAATTACCAAACTTTTACTTTCTTTGTCTCCTCCTATTTTCTTACTATTTCACTTTCCCTTTTAACAGTTTTGTTTCCTTCATTTGGTTATGTTAAGAGATTATTTTTCTTCATTCATTAGTAATATCATGAGGAAAAAAACCAACACTAAGTTTTAAACACGAATCCAGTTCAATTTTATGTGTTTTCATCTTCCGATTTCTAAGTCCCTGGATTCCTGAATTATACTTAAGTATACTCTAAACCAAGCATTCTTAAATACACTCTACTATTAAATGCTTGGTTCACATGCCTATAATACTTTTATACTGAATGGTATACAAACATTTGAACATATAAAATCTTCCTTTTGTTTTGCCACTTAAACTAAATTATCAGCGTTAAGTGTATAAAATCCCCCTTCTTGAAAAATAAGGGTTCTGCCCCCAACTGACAGAATAAAAAAGAAGTTTTCAAAAATTATATTTCACTAAAATGAAATATTTGGCAAAGAAGTTATTGATGAATGGAATTCTTAGACATTTTGTATAATTCCAAATAAACTTCCTCTTACACAGTTTTCCCCCTAATATTATTTGCCAGTGTATAATATTTCTATATGATCTAATCTTAAAAAGATTTAAAGGTGTGCTGTTAACATGCACCCACTCAAACAGGGGTACAGGAACATATAAAGTCAAAAAATCACAATACAAAAATGGTCTGGTTACCAATTGAGACAGCAGTTTTAAAAAAAAAAAAAAAAAGAGTTGTATGATCACTAAGTAACTTTAATAAAGACTTTACTGTACTGAAAATTTTTAAGGTCTGCAAAACACTCCAAGCAGAACTTGCTGCTGCATACTGTGATGGTATTTGATCTTGCTATGACGGTATTTGAGCACCTGCCAGTGTAGTTCTACACAAAACTAATGAATGTTTCAAACCCTCATAGCGATTTTGGACACAGTTAGGCAAGAGATGAATTAATTTTCAATTAACATGAAAATTTTTGTTGGTGTTTTTTTGTTTTGTTTAAAGCAAAACCTCTTCCAGTTCCTTTTTGTTTAGTTTAAAAGTCCAGTTACTGCACACCCCTAACACTACTCTGTTAATGGTCAACTTAAACGTTTAAAATGTGCAACGCCTCCTCACAATAGAACTGCACTTACACTTCTACTTTCTCCTTCTTTTTATTCTTTTTCAGGAAAGATGGCGTGCGGAATTTCTTTTTCTTCTTTGATGGGGATTTGGAAGGTGACCCTTCAGGGGACAGGGTCTCTTCTATCTTTTCAGAGCTTTTAATGGTAATCTCTACACTCTCCACAGTACTAGTGGTTAACTGACTGACCCTCTTGGTGAGGTCTTCTTCCACATCGTGTACATCTTCCTTGCCATTCACCACCACAACGGGTAGCTCCACAGATATTAGGTTGGCATTCTGGGTATAGAAATCTTCATGATTTTCTAAGAGAACAGAAATTTTTGCAGTTATTTAGGTGCATTATCATGCAAAAAGAACCCTAAGGTTGAAACAAAGATATGAGTCTGGATTGTGATCCAAAGAATCAAACCCAAAGTGCTTAGATGCGGGCTCTTCTCCTTTATCCACATGCCTACTTGTTGTAAACAGACAAATACTTTGAAAACGTCATTAAAGCATACTGGGCTGAAAAAGCTAACCTCATCTCTGCCAGGTACATATATTACACATACAGTATATACATATACAGTCTCAAGCACACTCAGAATTGCACTATACTTCAGAGACAGCTTTACAAAAACGCAGCCATTCCACACAGAAATCTTTGGAGCACTACCCTTCCCAAATACCTTCTCAGAGCTTTCTGGAAAAGCTTTAGGTCAAAAATCTAATCTTAACACTTTCAGTAAAACCAAAATGTAATAGCTACTTCCTCCACCTCATTAATATCTAAGGTTCAGTATTCTCCACATTATTTTCCATTTGTGAAAATTACATATTAGAAAAAAATTGGGAAAAGCAGTCCCACCCAGACTTTGGTAAAAAGAGGGCTCTTTTCTCATTCGACTTCATGCAAGAACCCAGCAAAAGAGCAGATGACTCAGTTTATCAGAGCCATCAGTACTTTAGAGAAACTACATGGAATACCTTCTAATTTTTCTGGGACATTTTGCGGGGACTGAGTTTGTGACTGAATTTGTGACACAGATGAACCGTCATCTGAGAATAATTCCTGTTCAGCATCTGCAGGACAAGATTTTAATTAGTAGCCATGCAAAAGTCAAAATAAAGAATGTCAGTACTAGTGTTACAAGATTTACAGCTCTGCTAGCATTGTGCTGTTCATGCTGACAACCTCAAGAAGTTACAACACAGCTTAAACTCTGTAGAATTACGGATTTACATGTTTCATCTGCTAACAATCATTATATATTAGTTCTTTAATAGAAAGCATAAAAAAAGGGGGGAAGGGTTGCATTCCAGGTAGCATGCCCCATGGGTTTTATCTAGCTGTAACATCAGAGTATGCGACTGACATACAATAAGCTACTACACTACACCCTAAGTGTGGTATATAGTAAAATTGTTTTATTACACAATATTAGTGAAGAAAAGTGCATAGTAAATGCTGTTGTTAAAAAAAACTGGATTAGTAATTCCCTACAGAATAGTAGTACTGGAAAAAAGACGTAAAAAGTGAAAGCAGATGAGTCTCGCACATTGGGAGAATAAAGGAAAAATTAAAGAAGCCAAGATCAAACATCTCAGTAAACTTCTGGAAATGATAAGTTATAAATGTGAACTCAAAATCACTGGAATTTGAGGGTCAGAAAATGGAGAACCTATTGACAGGGCTGTACCAAATGTGGAGTATCACAGCGTATTTCATGTTCTCAGCCTGAGCTCAGCAGCTTTTTCCTGTAAATTCTGGTATCAGAACAGGTATAAAAAGAACCTGGAGACCAGAAAACTTTTTTCTACATTACCATATATTTCATAGTTAAGCAGCAAAAATCACTTTTCAGGGATTCAACTATTCACGTATCACTCAGATAACTTAAAAAAACTTTGATGAGGGGCAGAAGGTTGCAGACTGCTTGTGCAACCGTTATCCTTACAGGTATTCAAGCTCAGCTGGACATGGTCCTGAGCAACATGATCCAACTTTGAAGTTAACTTCGAGGAGGAGGGTGGACTAGATGACCTTCATGAGCTCTTCCAACCTAACTTCTTGTATTCTAAGAATTCTATGATTTCTAAAAAACAAAGGTCATTATGTTAAAGCATGTTTTTGTCAACCCCACTGCTGTGCAAGTCTTCCAGTGCTTCAGTTTTAGCATCTACCAAATTAAAAAAAGTTAAAGAATTCTACTGCCTCAAGGAACAATTAGCTTTAAAGCAGTTACATTTTTACAGTAGATTTTCAAACTAAAAATGAACTGATGATTGAAATGTGAATGTCACCATAAAAAAAACCAAACAAACAAAAAACCCAACCACCATGCACCACTGACCTTCCAACCCTTGCTGCTTGCGTTCAATTGTTTTCTTGTACTCTTCCAGTTCCTTTTCTGTGAGATGGCTGAACGGGTTGGGTGGCGCTGGTGGTGCATGCTCATCATCTTCAAATTGCATTGGCTGGAAAAGAGAAAACCACAAAAATTAACACTTAAAAAAGCAAGCAACACATACATGGCTAACAGTTTGGTGACACCAGACTTGCAGAGAGGGAATACCAAAGAAAAAACAGATAGAACCAGACTAAAATTACCTCACTTAACAGACATTTACATAGTAATGAACATTGACCACCGAGCTGTCAATCACTATTCTTTTATAGTGGCACAATCATTACTTGAGGGTTGGTTTTTTTTTGGTATGAAAGGGGACAGCTTCAAAGGAGAGACCTGCCTCAACAGCTTATTGTTCAGGGACTAAGATATTCAAACATAACTTTTTTTTTTTTTGCTGCAAATACACCAAGTATTCTAGGATTTTTTTTTTTTTTTTTCGGTTGGAAAGTAACTGTGCTTATGCTCCAGTTTAGGAATGTAACTGGAAGAGCTCTTGAGATGACATAATTACAAAATTAAAATTATTTTCATATTGAAAGAAAACTCATTTGGAAAATATTCTTTTTGCCTGAAATAAATGAGCAAACGCTGTACTATCTCAAAAGAATACTGCAAACCAAGATGAGGCAATTGATGTAGTAACTCATGGATGGTGTGAAACTTGAAATTACAGAATTCCAATTACAATTTAACATTGTTTGTTAGATACCTTATTAGAGATCTCTATATTGATCAGAAGTAAGTATATTCTATTCAAGACAAGACTGGTATGGATAGATAAGAAACTGGAAACCGTCCTTCACTCCCTCCCTCCCCATTAGAAGCCTGTTTCTAATAACAGCTGCCTTCTGCACAGTGACATACTGCCTTTTAAACTCAGTTGTTTCTGGGCCTCAATGATTTCTTTAGCACTGAGTTTCACAGAGTGATGAAAGGTTTATTTTTGGCACTAGACATTGCAAAGTTCATCTCTCTTCAGCCTAAATGGTCTTAGAGAAGGCTCCTACTTCATTAATATTAAAGACAGGCATGCCTACCATGCACCTCTCCATCCCAAACTAACATTTTAAACCTCTGAGATAAAACATGCATCTACATGAATAAAGCGTATCACATATCCAAAACTTGGCATTAAAATCATCAGTTCTAAAAGTATTTAGAAAGAAAATCGCCCAAAGTGAAGTTTGAAAGAAAGCAAGGCAAAATAACCCAAACATATGTAAATCAGTGAATTACGTCTTACTCACTGGACTTGGCTTTTTATCCACAACGATCCCAGCAAGCAGCTGAGACTGTGGTCCTGCTGTCTTTAGGTCATATCGGTTTTGCTCCCGAATCTATACAGAAAAAACAAACTGAGTTATAAGAAGTTATGATATTTTGTTGTTTTTGTTTTCTTTTTAAAACAAATCCTATGCCCATCAACTTTGTAAAGCCAGTAATACAGGTAGTAGTGTGTGGCCAGAGGAACAAATTGTATGCGGGAGCACCCAATATATAAGATCTCTTTCCTTTGCTAAAGGCACTGCATACGTTGCTTAGCTCTTTCAGTACTCCTGAAGATCTGCCCTACTCCCAGTTCCAGCACTTCATGCGAGCTAGTATTTAGAAATAAGCCCCACAGAACAGTATGTCTCAATCTGTCCTCTCCATCCCCCAAAATACTTGACACACGCTAAGCTATCAGAGAGATCTGTGGTCATAAAGCAAGGCAAAGTTTTTCTTTCTGTGCATAATTCATTATTTTCCCCAAACCAACAGTCCTAGTTTCACATTGTTAGTGCTTAAGAGATTGACAGATGAGATATAAACATGAAAATAGATCAGAAAAACATTCTACAGCAGAAAAATAGGAGTCAATTAACTAATGAGACAGTGACTTGAGTGAATCTAAAAATCATTGTCTAGGCCTTATACTATAAGTCTCTAGATGAGTATAGAGTGCTTCGCCAGCTCTAAGGAAGGGAGTTGCTCCTTCTGACTCCAGTTCAATCCCCACGGATACTGATATGGTGCTTTCCAAGAAATAAAAGATTCTGCAATCAAATGGAAATTGTCCTGAATATCTGTTAGTACAGTAATGCCCAGGGTGGAGTATTTGGTCAGTCTGACAGCGCCTTATATGCTGGAAGGGAAAAGCAGTGAGATATTTGTGTTTACAGAGAGGTTCAGTATCTTTTTCCTGCCCCCCTCCACTGCCATTAGAGAGTGGACTGGGCCAGAGAAACCCCAGCTTAATAAATGCTAGGAGAATTAGTGCAGAGCAGAGCCCATCCGAGATTGAATAATGGTGCACCTGATGCACAGCAATTTGGTTCATGCTGACACCTAATTATCCACTAAATATAATGCTAAATAGCAGGGACTACCATTTCCAATCCATCATTTCCAGAGTTAATGCTCATCATTCACCAAACAGTTGCATTCAAAATCTGTATTTTGCATCTCTCTCTCTCTCTCTCTCGAATTCATGTATATTACATGTTTAAATGCATGCTTTTTGGTGCCAAAATCACATATAAGAGACTTCCTAGTAAAATCAGAACACCTGAAAATGTTATGTTATTGTTGCACTGAATCATTACTTAACATACTATATTTGGAAACACTACAGTTTTATTCGTCACCTTATTTCTCTTTTCCAACACTTCACTGGGGTTTGTGTTTAAAGGAACAAATTGGTTCGGATCTTCAATTTTGATTGGCGTTCCTCCACTAGTCTTCAAAGAGTCATCAGCTTTCATCCACTTAAAGAAAAAAAAATTGCTAAAAAAACTGTGATGGAAAGGGACAATTCTCAGCTCTATCCTACAGGTAAAGAGCAGAGATAAAGAAAAGCCTATTTGGAATTCCACATGACACTCACAAAACAATCCCAATTCCTTGCAAGTTTGTGTGCTTCCCCAAGGGGATTTAAGTTGCCTTGAACGTGTACCATCAAGATTACTTTCAATAAACATCAAAATACACTCTACCAAAATGCAGTACTAACTGCATACTAATGAAGTTACGATCAGGAAGCATCATGCTTCTAGCGACCGGCATGCAGATCTGCTGGCTCCAGAGCCCGCCCTCTCTCGTTCCCTCATTCATACAACCAGCTTCCACCTCTGCTAACCGCACATTTTGTCTGCAGCTTTCCTCCTTTGTAGCAAGGTTTTAGGTTTGGAAGAAATATCCTCAGCAATAGATTTAAAGGTAGAAGATTGCTAGCCTGCCAGCAGGAGGAGCTGATGTTTTTACAGTTGCACTGCGCAACTGGGAGTAGCCCAGCAGCAAGTAAGGTGCTCCTGAGTCCTGCAAGACAGCCACTGCTCTCCAGGCTGGAAACACAGTGAAAGCAGGAGGAAAAAGTCTTGATCACCATTAGAAGCAGTAACATGAGCAGAGTCTTCAGAGCCCATTTTTTCTTTTTTTCATTGTTCGTTTGTGTTTTTAAATCAGGCTCACAAACAGGAAAGGGACAGTTAGAGGCAAATTAGACCTTGTAGAGATCAATGAGAGCAATGCACAGCTGATTTAAAACCTTACGATATTTGGTAGATAATTAATAGCACAAAGAGATATGGTAGAAAAACTATTTCCTACCTTAGGAATCAGGGGAATTGGTTATAAAAGGGAAGTAATTGTTAAATTTTAGCAAACTGTTGCTCTTCCAAACAACGGCAAGGCCCAAAACATTGGAGACCCTTAATACTGATGTCATTAAGCCTCCTAAAAACCTGTTTCTGCCTGCTTCACTAACTGATTTGCCAATGTTGTTACAGATGTCTTAAAAAAAGCTGCATATAATTTGCTTTCTTCCAAGTAGCACAAAAACAAAGCAACTACCCCAAGTACCAGCCTACCGTGATCTTGGTCCTGGGACTAGCCTCTCCGTTCCAGGACTCCTCAGGCACATTCACTTTCAAGTACGTGTTTGGGGAGTTCAGCCATCTTGTCTTTTCCCTCTGTTGCCTCTGCGCCAGGAATTTCAGCGGGGAGAGTGGGACTGCATCATCTTCAAAGGAAAAGGCAGTCACAGTGGCTGGGATCTCAACGTCACTCTTATGTCTGGGTTTTTCCCTGACTAATGGTTGCCTATAGGCATAGCCAGTTCTGTATCCCTATGGAGAAGGAAAAAGAGAAAATAATTAAAAAAAAGTAGTTAAAGTAACAAAGAAGCCATGAACTTTTTGTGCTGCCCTTTGTGCACTGAAGAGGCTCACTGAGCTCTTCAGAGAATGGGTTAGTGGTGTCCTCCATCATTGATTCATACTATTCTTCTAACACTCAAAAGACCCATTTAAACCGCCCTGCACTGCAGGGAGCTGGACCGGTCCCCCACTCACACTTCACCTTCCTAGCGTCTTCGTGAACGCGTAGCTACTGAGTGACCTTCCTAATGAAGCTGTGACTTAGGAGGACTTCATGAGGATATTCAACTGTCTTGCACAGTGACATATCCTAGTTCATGACGCCTTCCCATTTCTCTCTCTATTTGTATTAAAAGGCTGTTCCAGAATTCATAGTGCAGTGAAACAGACATTTCAAACAAATTCTAGTCAGTCTTATTTCCTAATATTAGAATTAATAACAAACAGAGGGAACCTTCTATGTCTATTTACTAAGGTGGCAATTAAAATGTATTTTTACTAGTGGGCCATTATAAAGAGCAAATACTTTTGTGAGATGGGCTGGACAAAGTTTAAATTCAAAATGTTATAAGTTCTTATCAACACAGGATAGTACATCACTGTATCTGAAATCAGTAAGAACTAAACCAGGCAGAAGAGATCTAATATACAATAAAAGTCATTCTGCCTTCATTTTCAAACTCACAAAGAAACCAGGAAGAATCATTTGTTGTACAGAAGCTGATCCTACACTCGGAAGCTTACAAAGGCTGTATGGGCAACACCCTGAGCATATGCTCACCAGGTTGTCTAGCATCCGCATGAGTGCTTCGAACTCTTGCTCCCCAACTTTCCATTTTTGTTGCGAAGCCATATTAACTCCACCTCCTCCAGCTGCTGCCACAGCATGTGTGGAAGGCTTGAACTTCTGCAGATCCAGTAGTAGGAGATTGTCTATCCCACCCGCTCCAGCTAATGCATGAACCTAAAAACATCAATGAGTGTTAATTTCATTTGTGGAAATGCTTTTGGATGCTCTTCTGAATGCAAAGGAGAAACACACTTAAATGCATGCTGCAGCTATTTCTCAGGCTAGTTTTCTTCTGTGCAAAAATTTATTAAAATATATAGCAAGTAATTCATACTGAAAGGATGACAATATCTGCTAAAAATTGCACTCTAAAAGGAGTGAACTCAAACGCTAACTCTCAGGTTACCCTAAAAAGGTCTTTTTGCATCATGATACTATAAGTTTTTTATTTTTATATACATACCAAAATGAATGAGTGACTGAACTCATAATGAATGGCAGGGTGAGGGAGGAGATGCTACCATTTGCACCTGCCCTTCAAACACATACTTGGGAACATGCTGGGCAACGCTAAGAGCAAAGTGATGAAGTTTCTGGGAATGGGCTTAAGAGTTACGGAAGGTGAGGACACTTCAGTAGTTTCTCCCCACAGATTATATATAATGCCCAGATGGCTAACTAAATAGCTAAAGTCAGACAACAGCGAAAGAACTGATTTGGAGACAACTTACTTTAAATAAGTCTCCCTGTACCTTTGCTCCAGAGGCTTTTTGTTTATTTGTTTTTACAGTTCTTTGTGATCATTAGGAAAAGCTTCTCTCCTTGGGATGACATTCAACTTTGATAAATGAGCTGGCTATTGAGCTATCTTGAGTCACACCTTTTGCAAGACTAAATATAGATGTATTCCCTCTCACCTGTGTTTCACAGGCCAGTTGCACATTGAAAATATAGTGGAATGCTTCTTCCAGTGTCTCTCCTAGTGCTACCACACCATGGTTTCTCAAGACTAATACCTAGTAAATGAAGACACTAATGTTAAATGGTAGAAACTGGCACAGTACATGAAAATTGCCGTTGAAAAGCATGAATGAGGCCGAATACCTTGCAACTGGGTCCAAGAACTTTCTGAAGCTGAATTCTCTCTTCCTGCTCATCAAGAGATCCCTGGTAACTGTAGTAAGCAACATCTCCCAGGATCAGAGCCTCTTGTGATATTGGAAGGATGCCGCACTTCATAGATGAAACCTGTTTCAGGAAAATGAAGTGCTCATAATTAGGGAAGAATAAAACTTAAAACCCACACCTTAACCACCCAAGTCTTAGCAAGCTGTATGATGTATCTTTGCCAGAAAAGAGACTCTCCACAGAGAGAGAGTTGAGAAATAACACCTTTATGCTTTAACTACTCTAACTGGCAACAGGGTGACAGAGCTGCTGCGACACATCCTAGGGACAGGCTGATTATAAGAAAAGACAGGTTATCCCTAGTTAGTTTCTGTGAATGTTATCCTCCTTTAATTTTCAGCATAAGCCTACTCAATGGTTTTTCCTTCTTTCCCATGTTTACATTCAAAAAGCTAGTATGAAAAAAGTTAACCATTCTTGTTTTTCATCTGTAGTCAAGTAATGCTTATATATGCATTTATATGTAAATAGATAAGTTTCATATTATTACATCTCAAACCAATTTTTTCAAGTCTCCTTACATTTTTATCATTGCTGTACAATCTATTTAACTTACATTTTAACTATGATCTTTCAGTAGTAGGATAAATCCAAACTGAGCATAACTAGTAATTAGGCATTTAAAAATAGAGTTGCAGAATGTAAACAGTGATGCATACAGCATCATATATGTGGTCTGAGATAGTATAAATAAAGCCTGGGTAAACTATATATTTTACAGCCTCCTCAACCTCAGCATGATCATATCTGAGCATCAGTCTATTTCTGTTTATTTCACTGTGGTGGCCCAGCCCTCCTTCTCTGCTGATTTCATAGCCTTGCAGAATCGCTAAAAAAAAACAAAACAACCCAGTGTAGAGCTGATGTTACAAACATTTATAAGTCCACCGTGAGCAGTAATTCACCTACAGAGAAGTGATCTGAGTTCATAAGGTAAAGCTGTTTTCTTTTACTCTGCATGCTAGAAGGAGTAAGACTTACAGCTGCTGTTGCAGGGGTATGTATGTGTATTATACACCTGACATCAGGGCGCGTGGAGTAGATGGCCACATGTGGACTGAATCCTGCATTATCAATACTTAGAGTCGTACTTCCTTGGTCAACTACATCTCCTAGGATGTTTACCTTAACCTGGAAAAGTCAAACAAATGAACAATATTCAAGAAGTCTGCGACAACTGCAATTATCTGAGAACTGCACTCCCCTTCTTACTTGGTACCAATCTTCCCCAACACTCTTAGGGCTCAGAGCATGAGAAAAAAGGAGAAGAGCCATCAATCTGTGTGTCATTAAACCATTCTACTGTCCAAGAAACTGATAGCATTTGGAAGCCCTACTGTGAAAGAAGTAAAAGACAAGAACCTGATATATCGCACACTCTTCTTTGGTCTAGCTGTCCTTTCGTTTAAAAGAAAGTCTCAGCAATTTACAAACTGGAATCACAACTGGAACAGAAACCAGCTATGTGAAAGAAAGGATTTGGTTCAACCTGCAAATATATTCAGCATGTTTACATAAGCATCTTTCAACTGTACAAGAAAGGAAAAGACACCTTCAATATTTTCACATAAATTACAAACAAATGCAAAAAGCCATTAGTAGTGGTTTGTGAGGTACTCATTTCCGGCAGTTTCATTTTATTAACATTTCCTACATATTGAATATGAAGAAAATTCAGCCTCTGAGAAATTTCCAATAAGAAAATTAAATGTGTAGGGAATTTTCAAACTTGTAGTAACATTAAAATAATTCCAGGACCAATAAAAAACAACAGCAGGAGCATATCAGGTAATCTTCTCATGTTTTTATTTTGGTTCCATGTTTGCTGGTGCAATGCTATCAGTCTTGATCTGCTGCCCCCTTCCAGCTGGAGATAGTTTCTTTACAGATACGCACTGACATGAAGAACATATGGCAGGTTCTGCAGCAAAAGATGTGTGATTTAGCAGCTACCAGTTCCTAAATGCCAACCTGTAACTTTACCCAGCTCCTTTGTTCGGCCCAGGGAAGATTATTCAACTTTATTTCCCCACTTATAAACATAAAAGCTGATTCTACTAACACTACTCCTACAGAGTGATCTCATATGTATTACCATATTGTTAGGTTATTAAAGGTTGCTGCCACACTGAGGCTATTCGATTAGCGTTAGAAGACAGGAGAACAAACTTTGCTACTCTGCGTTAAAGCTGGAGACAAAGCAACAGAAAGCAAAGCTAAACCCAAAATGAACTGCTAAGTACTAAGGATGCTAGTATGTAAATAGTTAAGCAGCTTTGCATCTGGGGGGTAAACATTGAAACAAACAAAAAAACCAAAACAGTATTATTATAGTTTAGGAGTCCATTTTAGCAGCCGCAAAAGTATTTTAGAAAACAGGTTGAGCCTTGGTGGTTATTACTGCAGGTGAAATACATACCAAATTGGAAGCGGAAGCTTCAGAAAAGGACAGACCTCTTGGAATGATTAGAATATGGTCATGTTCTTTGCTTACTCTGACCTGCAAAGGAGGTAAAAAACAAATGGATTACTGACCTATTTCTGAATTTATATTATTCAAGGGGGAAATTAATATGACTGAATAGGTGAGATCCCAAATAAAAATTCTTTTTCTCTAAAATACTTACCGTGATATAGGCATTTGGCAAATGTGCCCACCCAAACAAGTCAGCCAATCTGTATAAACTGGCTAACTTGCAACGAGTAAGTTTTTCTCCCTTAACAAACGAGGAGGTATCTATCCCAGGTAGATCATTGATAGGGGTAACCATTCCATGGCCTGAAAAACAGATAGAGATGGTGGCCAATCAGACAATTAAATATCTTCTAGCTATATTGTGATCTTCCAGAAGCAGTATATTTAAATTATCAGCATAGCAATACCAGCATTTATTAGACTAGACCTGCACTGGAGGTTTTAAAAAAGTCTTTATTGAAACCATTGTTACTTTAGGACAGTGGGAACCACACCCCAAAGTTAAGCCCTCATCTCTTTTTCCAAACATAAGAGACAGGCAACATACAGGTTTCCTTTGAAGTGCCACTCAGATTTTGAGATCTCTCCTGATTCGGGATGCTGTATAGGACCTCAACGGCGCTTTAAGACATCTGCCACTAATGAAGTATTTTTACATTTTATTTTGAAAAATATATGAGAAAAATGTTCCTGCTGGAACACTAACATAACTAATTTGAAGAGATGTCTCAGTCAGCCCTTTAAGTTAGGCCTAATGGAGGAATTAGGATTAGTGCAAGAGTTCTCAAACTGCTAGATAGAGGAGATCACCTCTTAACAGAGAGAGCATAAAAATCAATTTACTTCTTAGACTTGTGATTGTACAAACATCTTGTGAAGGAATATGTCTGCCCTTTGCAAATGCATGACATCCCTCTGAAAACTACTGCCTTTGCTCACATGGCAAGTTACTACCAGAAAAGGGAAAAGATTTTGGTTTTCAACAGAACGAGTGCGTGCACTTTCAGATTAGTCATCCTGTCCAAATCCTTGGGCAAATGTTGCAGAGACAACAGTTCGACCTGCAGGACCGGCTAGAGACACGGAGATAAGGCTATCTGAGCTTTGTTGTTCTCTTCCACTTGTTTCGTTGTATGAATACCAAAAAGCCATCTTAGGACCAGTTCTCAAAAGATGCTGAACGCCGACAGCTGCCACTGTACTGCAGGCTTGTGAGCTCCCATATCGCATCATCCACCCACAGAGCTTAAATTGACTTTAACACTTCAGTGCTGCAGGACTTGGAAAGACTGGAAAATCCCAGTGACATCTTTGTAACCATAGCGCATACTAAAAGTTTTTTTTTTTTTTAAACTATGGGAGATGTCTGGGTAACAACTCAGTTCAGCAGGCTATTCCCCTTTTTATTTTTTACAACTTATATGCAAAGGTAGAAAAGTAAGCAACTTCACATCTCAGTTTATGCTCATGTTAAATTGCTAATAATAGCATGGCACAGAGTTTTGTTCCCTTTCTCAATGTAACTCCTATTAGCAAATTCTAAAATAACCAAGTGTGAAGATTCAAAACATTTTGAATATCATACAAACTGAAGAATTTGAGAGAAAGAAGCCCCAAAAGGAAAGTTAAGGCCACCATCTGTACTACTCCACAGCTTAAACAAGCTCCAACAGAACTTTTATTCGGATAAAGAGATCCCAGCACTGTTAACTACTGGTGATAATAAAAGCAAAGAGAAAGAGGGGCAGTCATAAGGCATAGTTCACTTACTGAGTGAAGATGAGGAAAACCCTGCGAAAGAGCTTGCTGTAATGTAATCAGCAATCTGCTGTAACGCAAGCAGTCCAGTTGGGTTATTGCCCTTCTTCATCTGTTCTTGAATAAGGCATTCCAGATCTTCTCTAAAAGCCTGTGGAAACATTTGAGAATCATCAAGGAAACCTGGATTTGATAGAAGTAAGATTACTATAGGTGGGGCTGGTAGATTCGCCTGTTATTAATGTTACATGACACTTCCCCTTAGACCTTGTTTTTAGCTGCCTATAGCTTTGCCAAACTTCAACCATCTAATCTAAACTTTGTATGCCAAGTACTGGCAATTTAGGGGGTGGAGAGGGAAGGAGTTTGGTCACAGAGGGTTAACTATTTCCTAGAAGAAGACAAGGTAAAATATACTTTTGTAAATGCTAACAGAAGTGCTTGCATCGACAATTAAATTGCTGTCCATATTTTGGAAGAGGTACTTGAAATCTGACCAGGATATGTTGTTTTTAGTGCTGGATATTTTTTGTTTTAAATTCAGTAATCCCTCTGAAAATCCATCCAAATTTGATAAAGTTATAAACAAATGGAAAACTGGAGTTTATCCATGCTCGAGTAGTATTGCAGACATGCAAAAACTAGAAGGAACGTTGGGAGGTCACCTCCTCCCTATTTCTTTCCTACTCCTCAAGGGAAAAGCCCTTCCCTCTCTTCTCAGTATAAAGCGTCCACAACCCCAACAAGATAAACTCATGCAGAATACATTATGAAAAAGGTTTTCACAGTATCAAATTTAATATACTTAACTCTGTGGACAAAGCCTGTTCCTTCCAGAAGGCAGATGAACCGCTATTTGTAACAAACGCCTGTTTTAGGACTACTTCAGTCTTGACATTTCTAGACTAAATAAATTCAGTTCTTTCAAACTTTCCTTATAGGTTATATTTTCTAACCCTCTCATTATTTTTTGGCAGCATCCTCTAGCTTTTGTCTGAACATGCAGCACGCAGAGCTGCACACACCACCAGCTAAGGTGTATGGCGGATGCTCTTGCTGGTTCATTCCTGAAAGACATTTGGTGTTTGTACAACGCAGCTGACTCCTATTATAACTCCAGGCTAGTCCATTTATGTAATTGCTCCCTTCGGTTTGCCTGCCTTAGTAGAGTATTTAGTCTCAATTAAAAAGGAAAATAAAATTCTGTAAGGCAAATGTAATTTCTTCACTGAGTTTTAATTCAATCCTCTAAAACACCCAGGTTGGTTGGGTAAAATCCACCAGTTTCATCACACACTCTTGTATACTCATCACTGCTGATGGACAGACTGCTGCTACCAGACCTCCCAAAACATCTGCAGGACTCTGCCTGATAAGGCCTCTCAGTTGGGCAGCTGAGCATCCACAATTACATTTAATTTTCAAGCACAGATACTGGTGCCCTTTTTCTCAAAGTAATTTTGTCAGGATCACATGTACTGGAGACTTGCCAGATCTCCACAAATAAAGCCTCTAAAAATCCACGTGGACTGACTACACAGCGATCTGCTGCGCGGGCCTCTCGGTGCAGACCAGACACGTGGCAAAACAGCTCAACAGCTCCCTGCTAGCCCGAAAATACATGGGCAAAGTCAGATTTTTCTCTTCAGCGGCTGCTGCGGGTGAGATCTATCCAGCAGGGGAAGGGAATGGATGGCAAAAAGGAAGAAGAAACGGGGAATCGAGTGAGAAAAGGAATCTAATAGGGACTGGGAGAAAAGATGTGGAGGCGCAGGCAGCGGGTCAGCACTGGAAGTCCATAAGGGCAATCGATGGAGGTAATTACGGGGAGATAATTGCTAGCAAGGCGAACAAAGATTTGTGGAAAACAGCAAGTGGTTGGAGAAAACAACTGGGACTAATAGCAATGGAGAAGGGACGAAAGAACTGGCAGAGGTTCAGCAAAGACCCTGGGAATAAAACAGAGTTAGGTGGGAGGAAGGCAGATCTCTGGCCAGGACTCCATGCGGGGAAGGAGCGCAATGCAAGCGGCTGAGCGACAGGCTGTGGCACAGAGAGAAGCGAGAAGCCTGGGCATGTGGATTAGAAGTGGGTGAACGACAAAAAGCGAGGGGGATGGATCACAGAGCAGGAAAAGAGACTGGAACAGGATAAAAACATTAAAGAAAGGTTAATGGAAGAAGGTAAGAAAAGTGCGTGCTCATGACACAGCCCATCATGACTCCCTCAGCACAGGGACCATCACTTGGTGCTCCTCACTCCCACCCTCCTTCTATCCACCTGTAACTGTGGAGCCCCCTCCCCGCCACCTGATTCAGCTCCAAAAATGGCCATCATCATCCGTGACTCCGGGTGTTTGAACAGCAAGGTGGGTGCCACCCGTACTAACAAAATAGCGAGCACCTTCAGCATGGCTGCAAAGCCCACAGTGCTGGAGGCCAGGCGTGCACTGATGTTTCTTTGCCCGCCTCGCACATAACCTTCAGTTGTACCACGGTTGTCTTGTCCTGTGCCTCACTTAGCACACGGTGGCTAGTCCTCACTAGAAAAGAAATTCAGTATTTTTCCCCTCTTCTCATGGCTCAGCACACGGCCCTGTGCCTTTTCTACATGCTGTTCATGCCCTGTTGTGATGACAATTCATTATTTATCTGACAAGATTTTCTCTGGGGCAGGTAAGTACTGTAAATCCAAACGCTTCTCAAGCATTGACTTGATAATTCCCCAAACATGCCTTTTCGGTGAAGCAGACTACTAACACCATTTTCACAGAACAGCAAGGAGGTTGAGGTCAGATGGTTCCACTAATTTGGGACACTCATTCTGAGATGCCCAGGGCCTGATTTGCAGAGTACTTGGCAGCAAGCAGCTTTTTACATACTTGAAGCCCAATTCTTGGTGAAAATCCAAGTGCAGCTCTGAGTGTTTAACACAACCTGCCATATCTCAGGGGAACAAGATGGATACACAAACTCAGAACCTGAAAGGCCAGGGAGCAGGCAAGTCAGCCTTGCCCGTGACAGCCCGGATGAGATACCGAGGCTGGTCAGGACCTGACCCCAAGCACTTCTGTCACTGCAACCAAAGTGGCTTTGAACGAAATTCAGACTCGCATGATCTATGCGATCTCTGTATAAGACAGAGGGATTTTTCACACAACCAGAAAGAAGGATTTTGGCGATCGAAGAGCTCACAACTGCGTAGAGAAAGGAGCTGAAGTCCAACCTTTGTTTACCAACCTGCTTGAAAGTGCAAAAAGAGTAAAATAACAGAGGTACTTCCTTAGCCCTTTGCACATCATATTCCTGTCCTTACAGGAAGCTTTACAACAACAACAACAAAAAACCCAAAAAACAAACAACAGATTTTGTTGCAGTTTACCTCACATTCTGCCTAAGCTTCATAACAACTGCTCCTCTGCTATAAAAGACTTCCCAGAACCAGCCATTCCAGCCCCAGCACTCTTTTCTCCTAATGGTTCATAAAGTGGCTACAGTTTTATGGCATTTTCTCCTTCTGTTACTGTGATCTATGAAGATAGCAGAGACAATGACTGGCCAATATATTTCATCAACAAGTAATACTAACCCTTATTTTCAGGCTCTGCCCTTCCAAGACATTCAATTACTCCTCAAATATTCCTGAAAGAGGCCCCTGCACAAAAGCTCTGCCATTTCACACTCAGGAAGGCTGAAATACTCTTTTACTCTTGTTTATAATCTGTATATAAGAAAATTGCACATTTGTAGTCTCACAGGGGCCATACGGAAGACAGCATTCATGAAATTTATGTCAGTATTTGCTTGGGAGATGGAGAAAAACAGTTATCTGCGTTATATTAAATCACTCTCAGTTCAGCAAGGACTATAGAAAGAATCTGCAAAAACATTCACAGTGAATTCATGTTAGCCATATCCAGACCTTTTTTCCTTTTTAAACTTGTATGAGGAACATTACTTCTACTGCAGAAAAAAGATTGTGTAATGTATTTTGGACAACTTCTGATGGAAAGATTTTTTTATTTTATATTGTATTTTTTTCTTTTGCTTTCTGATCATGCTATTCTCATTCTTCCGCTCCCAGTTTTGTTCTCTGATGCTAACAGTAGTATATTTTACACACTAACACCACTACAAGTAAGGATTTATGGTTTGACAAGGTCATTCAAAACACAACAACAAGCTTTCCTGAAAAGTAATTTCAGAAATACCAGAAAACAGGTAAAACCCAGGGCAAGTGGCAAACATGGAGGTTTGGGACGAACAAAGCAGGTGTGGATACGCTGAAATACAGATACAATAAAAGGAAGTATGCCATTTATCTACATGCCAGTGCACAACAACGTTATCTGGCAGACAGCAGCCTTCGGTGTCGTGCACGTGACACACGCACATCGCTCCATGCATATTTCTACACCTTCCAGTCACACCTACAGACCTTTAGTACTTGGGTCCGAGTCTCCCTCCCCTCTGCTGTGCTTAGGCTTCTTTCCACTTCTGCGTGCTCCGCTCATATCCGTAGGTAACCATCCACTGTACTAACACTGACTTCCTCTGCTTCTAATAACTCCTGACCAGCTCACAGGAGGGGCACCACCATCTTCTGCAGAACAATTTACCTCAAGTATTACCCATTAAATGGGTAATTTTACTGACATTTACTGGTGCTTTCACTGTACGGTGCTTGTTGTAAAACTACTACTGAGCAGGGCTCTGATTCTGGGATCCAACCCATTCAGCAGCAAGGATCTGCTTCTGAAAACCCAGCTGCAGCCCCAGCGGTTTGGTTCTGCTGTAATTCACAGGACCACAATGCAGGCACCGCACTGCCACTGCCCACAAGTGACCAAGTGGCATGCTACAGGGAAATGTTTTCCAAAAGGAGACATATGCTCTGCTCCAGCACAAAGCAGCTATTTTTCAAGCAGAAAGGTCACTAGTAATTTCAGATGTAGTACTTCACAAGAAAATGCTGACAAAGGAAAAAACATACTGTCAGACGAATGAAGAAATGTTATTCAGCCCTATGCTCAGCACTGCTCAATAAAAACAAAGTTTCAGCTCTGGGACTTAGATCTTTTCTGCAGTGGAGCAGCACCCCGCGCATCCCAGTGACAGTTTGCACAGAAAACAGCCCCCGGCGTGAAAGCTGTGCCCAGGGCAGCTGCTGGAAAGGAGGCAAAGCCACCCTTCAGACAAGGTGCACGACCAGCAGGAGCGTGATTAGAGCTTTTAATCACCTGGCAGTGGACAGCCACCCAAGTGACCAGTCTGACCGCGGTAAGCCACCGGCTGCAGGCCCAGCTTCCACGCGTACCAGCTGAGGTCATTCTCCTCAAAGCCGCAGGGAGCTGAACGACAGGACGGCACACCAGGGGAAAGCAGACTCGCTCCACGCCAAGAACCAAAGCACCCCCCGCGCAGCCCAGCCAGCTGACTGCCCTGAGCTGTCGGTGCCCGTAGCTCCCCTGGCATCTCACCCGTCTCCTCGGTGCCACCCCACCACCACGCGTTTCCCTGTGACTCACGAATAAAACACAGGACAGCTCTGCCTGCGCTGCACAGAGCTGTGCGACCTGCGGACATAGCCGCCTGCCTTGCGTATTGTGGCCTTTAAGGAGGGGTCACTTGGTCAGCTGGATTTGGTACTGCACGAATTTCACCGTTTTAAAAACTCCAGCCAGTTCCTTCGCACCAGCTTAGGCAGGCAGCCTTACACAGCCCCGCAGTCTGCAGACCAGATACGGATTTTCTTGACAAAGTCCTTAATTGCACAGTTAGCTCAACCTATTTCTAATACCACAAAATTGACTCTCCAGAAATACATGCAATCATCTTCCGAATGTACATCACAAACTCAAGCAGCTTAGACGCAAAAATCTTTTAGCTTACACCTGCAAGGGCTCTGTGAAACTCAGCAGCGAATTTGCAGGCTTCGGTTCTGACTCATTTACTTCCATTTAGCATCAGTATAAACTGACAGTGTCAACTGAGGCTTTTAAGAATCATGGCAACTTGTTGACAACTGGTATTTTTCAGTCAACAGAAGCAGACAACTAGAAAAACTAACTTGCTCAGATAACCTATAACACTACTGTTCTCTGCTATAATGTATTTCTTACTAGAAAAATTCTATATTAATCTCAACATCCTCAGAGAGCTGATATGAAGTATGCAGGCTCAAAAGTATTTAGACATAGTATAAGTAGTATCTTTCTACGTCGTTTCTTTTTTTTGTTTACCATTGATTTAAGTATGTACCTGATGAGACTTATTGACCCAACAGAAGTAGAAACAAAATGAAGAAAAAAATTCCCCTGTAAACAGAGGAAAGGATTGCATGCAGGTCATCTGCAAATACCCCTCACCACAGCAAACTCTTAAGAGGAGAAAGCATGTTTTCCTATCAGGACTAATAAGGGTAAGGTCCAAACTGACACCTCAGCCTACAGAAAAAGAGCTAGAAAAGATACATGAGGTCTCTACACTAAATAACAGCACTGCTATTAGCCTAAAAGCGGCAGAATAATGCAAGAAACCCCCTTAAGCCTCTTTTGCACGTTTTTCATCTAAGCGTATATATTTTAAATACACTTAAAGGGTATCATTCAGCTTGTCTGTGCATAAGGGTACCCACCCACGCACACAGAGTCTCCAAGTCAAATCACTACCATTGACAAGAAGTTTTAAAACTTAACTGGTATTTTGTTCCGGAGAGCGAGGAGACGCTGCCTGCATGTAACTCTGGTGCTCCGAACGCAGCCGCCCCAGGAGGAAGAGCTTCACCGAAACCAGGCGGCACGGCTCGGCCGGGCTGCCTCCCGCGCAGATACAAACAACTGGTGCCCGAGTGGGAAAGGGTGGAGCTGGCCACAAAAAACCGCCAGTGAGTTAAGGCTTGCGAGGAGAAGATAAGAGTGACAAGAGTGTTTGGTAACTCTACGAGAAGGAGGAAAAGAAGAAGGAAAAAAAGGCTTTGGTGTTAATGTAGAAAGAAATAGGCTTTATTAATAAAGCATGGGGAATTCAGCAAAGTTGCAATGATCTCTTCACTTGTAACGAAGCGTGTGGGTATCTGGACTAGGCTGAGCCACCCGAAGGACAAGAGTCAGTCCCCGCAGCCAGCTCGGTGTGGCCCAGTCTTTCCTGTTCCTCCATCCCGGTCCGCGCCTGTTTTCCCGCAGTGGCCGAGGCAGAGCCCGCGGGAGCGGCACAGGGGTACGCTAGGACCAGAGCACAGCCAGCAGCGGAGCACGCACAGCCCGGGGGCTCCTCCAGCAGCCACTGCTTTCTAGGAGTTTTCAGGCTCTGCTATGACCTTGTGCTAAACCACAGAATTATTTAACAACCTATCTCTGAGAAGAAAATGCCAAAATACCCAAAAACCAAAAATGAGCATAGCTAAGTAGGTCCTTTTAATTGTTGCTCATTACTTGTACTGCAATGGCAACCCTTCTTCCTCCTCACTCACAGACCAACTTGATGCCTTCACTGGGAAGGATTCACAAACCAGTGAATGAAAGAAAAATGGTGAATTACATTGCTTTTTATTTCACATCTCCCTATCACTTTCCTACAGAATTAAGGCAGATCAAGTTGTCATTTACAATTCAAATATATATAGAACCATAGCAAAATCATCAGACAAAAGGAAGATAGACCTAGGTGCTTAATGATTTGAATAATCTAAAGGACGAGGTGCCAAAATTACAGCAGGATCTGCAAACAGCCCTCCTCCCAAGAAGACAAAAACCCAAACTCAAGCAGCTCAACAACAGGAAGATTAGAAATATGGATGGGGAAAAAATATAATAATAATAATAATATATATTTTGCCCATTTATAATAAAGTATATATAAATTCAATCTGGAAAACATTGGCACTTTATCTAATGAAAGCCCAAGTTCAAACTAAATGGAAAGCAGCAACACGGAAATAAGAGAGGAGTCAAAGGTAACTTTCATTTCTAATGTAACAGAGCAGAGAACAGAACAGCACAGATTAAAAAAAGCCATTTCGATGAGAGTAGGGGACAATTGTCCGCAATTCCCCAGAAATTTTCCCAGAGAGTCATGAAGATGTCAGAGAAGCCTGAAGCCAGATGAGGGAGCTGCAGAACAAGAGGCTGGTCCCACAAGAAGGTCCCAAAGCACGGATGGGATGGCAAGGCTCCTGAAGGACCTGAAAGGCTTTTGTACTTATGGGGAAAGCAGCAGAAGCTGGAATGCCTGAGCAACTGAACGGACTTCGATATTTTGAGAAAATAAACTGCCTCGAAAGGGAGCGGTGTTGTGAAAATACTGGATGTTCATCCAATACAAAACAAAGCAAGCCAGACAAATGGAAAACCCAGGAGAAAAATAAAATATATCCTTCATGTCTGTCCCAATGATTTGAAAATAACACTGCTAGAAAAAGAATTCAAGTGTGGATTTGCTTGCTTGTTTCTGAGGGGAGAAATCTGCCTGTATCCTGCCCGCTAGGGCAGCCCTCCGAGGAGGATCTGCTAAGCAGGACCGCCACCTCCCCACCGAGTCGGGCAGGAAGGACGGGCACGGGATGGAAGGACACTTAACCGAAGCACGAGAAAACCGATTCTGCAATACGGATGGGCACAGCCGAATTACTGTCCTTATGTAACGGCGGCACTGAACCAGCATCGCCCTGCATGCCCTCAGGGAACAATCAGTGCTCCTACAGCCAGCGCAGAATTAAAGCAAAAGCATGATGAGATCCTGCAAGCAAGCTTCTTCTCAGCCTAAAACCAAACAGGCTCCAAATGCCTGTGTCTTTCACGAGCAAAGACAGCCAGCGCACCTTCAACGCATCTTGATGAGCCACAAGAAACTTTCCCTGATAAACTCAAAACGTAAACCAGGCATTTAAATGCCAATAACCAAACATTTTTGTGTTTACATACTTCAACCATTCAACTCATCACCTCGTTCTTAAATTTGACTACTTCTTCTTACATCAGTAAAACAACAAAATATATCTCACCTACCTGTACCTTATGTACACGTTCAGTAAATTAGTGAACCCTCTCCCGTTCAAAGAGCTGCCGCGCATCGCGCACGTCCGCGGCCGTGGCATGGCACTGCTGCCCCCAGACACCCAGCACCTTCCCCTGGCCGGCTGGCAGGGCTGTATGTTCAGGCAGCTCCTGGGTAATGCAGTGACCGTTCAGTCTTCACACATGATAACTAGGCAATTTTATTTTTTTTTTAAATTAAAAAAAGTGGTTGTGTTTTTTTTTCTTCTTTTTTTTTTTTTTTGAAACTTTCAGTTGCCATGGTGAGGGCACCAGAGAAATGCCAGAATGAAATGATGGCCAGGAGCACTTGCATACTACAGCTTAAATTAAGGATTTGAAGACACAGCAAATAGATCTTTACTGATTGAAAGAGGTAGTTACTCTGTATAATAAGCAATATATGATTGTTTAGCATATAGAAAGACAAAACAGTTTTTAATTTTAGAGTTAAATGGGAAAATTAAAAAAAGCTTTTCCTATTTTGGATACATTACATGTAAAGTATTTCAGACCCAGTATAAAGCAACAAAACTATCCACTGCAAAAATGTATTCTTTCCTTTAAAAAGAACGACACACTAGCCAAACCTCTGAACTTGCAGACATTACTAAAATAAACTTAAAGAGTTTTATATTAAACATTGGCCAGTGGTACTTCCAGATGCTGCCAGGCTCCTCAGTCCTGGCTGAACATAGATTTTTCACCAAACAGACACAGAACAACAAACACGCGGGTCCCATCAGATTGTCCAAGCCTTTGGATGCTCATAGGTTACACGCAGCATCAAGCAAACATGTCTGAGAAATCATTGATAATGTCAGGAGTTCTTCATGGGCAGCGTTACAAAACTCCTCTGATTTGTTTAAGACTTATTACAAACCGGCTCTAAGACATTAGCAAACATCAGAGATAATGAGAATAGCTTTTCAGTAGCTTTTAAATTATTTAATTTAGCAAAGGGAAATTGCACATCAGAGAGGAGTAGTCAGCCTGCACATCAATACGCGCATCAAATGGCACATCAGAGAGATGCAGCAGTTTGATGTCTAAGGACGTCTGGTCAGGGCTGTAGCCATTACAATAACATGCACTGCACAAAATATAGAGTGGTTCCTGAAATATATTCTCTAATTTATTTTCTTGCTAAGGGATGTAGATTATCCTACTTGAATAAAAAAGCTTGTTAATAAAATACATGAGCACCTAAGCTTCCTCCTATGTGGCAGTGCTTAACCCTTTAGCTTTATACCATAATTCTTTGCTTCGAGAAAGTACATGCTCACTCAAGCTCACCTCAAGTCCATACACGCTTGTGTATTTTTAGGAAAGAAAGCCATTATCCTTGCTACATACACTTCACAGTTACTGGTATTTGCCAGGAGATGAGTCAATGACTATTTCTCTGATCTGAATGCATATATCAACATGTAAGTCTGGGTGAAGATTTACCAGTGAGCAAGCTCTTCTCAAAAATGTATCTGATAACCTCTCCTCCTCTTCCAAAACATCTATTTCCTACTTGTCAATTGGAATAAACCAGAGGAACAACAGAGCTTTAGGCAAACTTCTAATACCATGTAATTGTGTAGCTATAGAACAAAAGCACTACGCACAGTACAGTCCTGGACCTGTGTTATGCAGACCAGTAACAAGACAAATGTTTCCTGGCACTTTTGTGAAAAATACTGTTTTCACGAGAAGACAAGATAATCATTTTCAGTCCCGACTCTTAAGAATACTATGTCACATTGCAGCCAGATACTGGAAGAAATAACGTAGTTCCTACCCCCAAATCAGTTATGAAATTTGCTTGATGGACATTCAGTTACAGATGTTGTATTAAAAATGCTTTTATTTCCTCACATGAGAAACCATAGCAGGGTTCCTTTAAATCTTCTATTTCAAAAAGAGATACTGAGGAGAAGGAACCTGGTAGCTCAGGCACCTTCTCTCCGTGCCTGATCACACACTTGGCTCCACGTCCTCGTATTCTCCCTGCCAGATGCCAACAGCCACCCAGCCGGCAGGCCCCTGGCTTATTTGGACAACCATCCCCTTGCAAAACAAGAACTTGCAACTTATTGGCAGCTCCAATCAGTCACTTTCCAAAAAGTGCTGGGCTCAGCTTCTCCTGCAGCAGGACACTAACAACCGCCCGGCGGCTCTTCTCCTCCAGCCATCTGTTAAAGCAGTTACCTAGACTCCGGGGTAGCACCTCCTCATCCCTTCCTGAAATCCACATGCTGACAATGCACCTCTAAACCAAAACAAACAAAAAACCAAACCAAAACAAAAAAACAGAGACTGTGGCAGAGACATTTATTACATTTGGCAGACTTGGCAAATGGTCCCCCCCAAACGCTAAGCAAATAGTTATGCCCATCAGATTCAATGCTTCTGTCAGAAGAACCAACGAATGCCACACACACAAACCCAAACAAGGCCTCTGTAACTTATTTTTATCTTGACCCTTTTAAACAGGCTGAAGATCTATTGAGTCTTTGCTGCAAGTCCTGGCTACTTACAGCGTATTTTAACAGGAAGGAGCAGACCGATCACATTTTACAGTTGAGTGTTTAACATAATTTTATCATGATTAAAGCGGTATGCAATACCTCCTTGGAGTATTTCCTTTATAATAAAGAGGTTGGCTGCAGAACTAAACTTGCACAAATCGACTTGAAAGTAATAAATTCCTTAGTCAACAGGTTCACATTATACCCAGAGCAACACACGGATCCAAGAGGCACTCCACGACAACACTTTAGCAAACAATCCTGTTATTCATGGATGACTATAATAGGGTGATTACTAACAGCTGTTTGCAATCTCATTACATATGGAAAAGCTTCAGAAAAATGACAAAAGAAACACCCCAACTTATAGAGGAACTGAGCAGGGAAGGATCCACAAAGCTGCTTAACCCCTCTGAACCCTGTTGTCCTCGTTACTCACCTTACACCCCCCACCCTTGCACAGTCCTCACTCACTCCCTATGGCTTCAAAACACTCAGGCACCAGTAATACTCTCCAATGAATGTCAGGTTGAATCCACACAATACATAAATTACAATATAAACTAAAACTAATCTGAAGGTAGTTCAGTATGTTTAAGTGTTATTTGTAGTCTACACAAGTGATGAACTTACACAAACAGCAGACGAGTGCTGCCATAGCCACATATGGGTACAATTGCCCCCAAGTACATCAGAAGAACACATAGTCTAGCTTTTAAACGACCTTAGCCCACATTAAAGATGTTAATTAAACCATTCCTGATGCAAATGATAGGTTCACATTCAAAACCAGGAAGCAGAATTCCATGTAATGCCCTAATTTGTTCCTATTTGACCAGTGACTCCTTTACTCTTCCCCAAGCCTGAATTTTAATTAAGTATCCTGCAGCCAAACAGATCTTTTTGTAATACTGTAATGAAGCATAAGACCATAAAAGCATCAGGAGAAAAAAAAAAACCCACTCACAATAAAGACCGCTTGTTCACAGACAAAAAGCTATGCAAACAAGATGTTGGATAATCTACTTCGTGACTCTTCTTATAAGATGGTCCAAAGTTATTCTAGCTAACTGTGACACAGCTTGCTTTTTTTAAGCCTCAAAAAGTTAATAAGGAATCTCTGAAAATAACACCTTTTAGTTCTCAGCCCCCCACCCCAATCCTACTCACAGGGCTCTGCAGTATCTGAGTGACCCTCTTCCTCTGCTCCATCATATTGAAGTCCTGTCTCAGGTCCGGAGACATGTTTCTCTCCCGGATATACTCTGGGTCATTTTCATTGATACGATCGAAGTACCTCTCCTTGTGAGGCATTGTGGCAGGGGGAGGAGTAGTCACCACCTGACTGGCATCAGTACTCATGCTTCGGCTCTGCGATGATGGTCCTCAGCTGGAGAAAAATGAAAAGGGGGGGAGAGTGATTAACAATTAAAAGGAGGACACTGAATGCAACTTCCAAGTTTGGACACAAATAATGTTCTTTTCAACTCTGCAGAATGATGTTTAAAGTGGAAACAGAACAAGTGGATGATTACCATAATTAGGAAACTAAGGAAAAACTACAGAAAAGCGTTTAAAAAACATTAATGAGTTCTCTGATACTTTGTAACCATCTCTATTCAAGTTCAAATAAAAAACAAACGCAGCAGCACAAAATTAAAAATAATCACATCCAAAATGCACATTATATATTTTAGAACAAAATTTCCTGTATCATTTTACATCCCATTCATCACCCCCCAACACGTTTTTTATTACAGTTCTCCTTCCTGACACATTTAACTTCAACAAAACACATCCAGAAGACGGGGCCTCTGTTTAACATCCGCTCAGAGCTCACCTCCCAACTCCAATGAAGGCATTCCTCAATTACAGCATTTCCAAAGCATCCCATAGCTTCAGTTTAGAGAAATGCCGCTGGCTCGTTCGCAGCCTGCCGGCAGATCGCTGGCCGGTGCCTGCGCTTTAAGTTCATGCTCAAGCTGAGCAAACCAGCAGAAAAGGTCGTACGCTGGGTTGCACCGGACTGCAGCTTCAGCCACTGCAAACATCACGGTTTTAGCTTGTCTCCTCCGTGCACAATTGTAAGCAAAAATTCTCACCAAAGCTCATTACATTAGGAACGAAAAACAACTTTCATGTCTTGGTAGAAAGCTACACTTAAAATATCATTAAAAAAAACGATAAGCATTTGTAAACACAAACTGAAGTGGATCAAAAGCAGAAAATCAGACACATGCATTTTCATGCAAAGAATCAGGCTCAGAAACATGCTCAGAAACACTGTTCCTCAAACAGGTACCAAGAGGAAGGTTTTCTCAGGTTTGAAGAACAAAGAGAAGCAAGACTTGTAGGAAGAGATAGCATATTATGAAAATACATTTTAACATGCAAATACCTACATCCAATAATACATTTAATAAAAGAATATTTGCATGCAAATCTATTTAGTATATAAATAATTCACAAGACAGCCAAATGCAAAGGAATGTTGCTTGTTGAGCAGCATTAAGTGATGTGGTTCACCATGATACTTTCCTGTCAGTGGCTCAAAGCATCCTTCCTTTGGGTCACTGCAACTACTTTTTGGGATATTCTGTGAGCAGTGAACTGATGTGGGGCATCTGAACTGAGCCAGCTAAAACCTCCCACTTTATCCAGATAAAACACTGGGGAGAGTCCCATTAAACCAGCTTCAGCAGCCCCAGCCCTCCTCCCGCCTGTGACGAACCCCATGAACCGGGCTGGCAGGAGGGTGCTGGTTTGTCTTCAGCCAGTTTCCCACACTGACGCCCATGCCGGCTCTGCTGGCGTGCTGCACAAGCACGAAAGACTCGGGGCAGTGCAGCACTGCCACCAAATACAGAACCCGAGACAGACACTACCTACGGAGCAGGGAAAGCACTAGCAGATTTTTTTTTATGTATTACAGATAATCATTAAATTTGGGAGTGAGATGAAGTACAACTAACACCCTTCTAAAAAAACAAATCACTAGAAGTTGTAATTGGTTTCGTTGTCTTGTTCCTTCTGCCTTTTTTCTTTCTTTTTTTTTTTTTGAGGAAGAACACACGGTAGGGTACGCAATGTTATCCAGCTTCACACTCAGCTTTCACCACATCCTGGGATATATAATCCACATCCTGGAAACAAGGTCCATGAACTTGGATGGCTTCGTTATGGAGGCTGTGTTGCATTTGCTGCTCTGCTGCAGTCTGAGCTCATTCGGTGCTTGCTGGCTGATCGCTGGGAAGCCTGCCATGCGCAAGTGGTACAGGGATGCTGGGGAGAAGGCAAGGAGCCACTGCTTGCTTCAAGGAAGTGGGATTTGGGAAAAAAATATTTCAGTGTATGATCTTTTCCCACTATAGGCTGTAATTACTTAATGCCTTCTCACTTAAGTCTCTGCTTAGGGCAATGTGCTACAAGCAGAGGTACAAAAGGAGCTAAAGCCCTACTAAAGAATGAACCATTGTCTTTCAGTGCTATGAGCACTGAAGCAGAAGGATAAACCTCTTGGGACAGCATTCAGGGACAGCATCATAGCTCAACCTCCCTCTGTCCAGGTTAGAAGAAGAGATACCTTTGTAAATGTAAAAAAGATTATGCTTTTTCCTCCAGAAAAATGGCAGGCTTTAAGAGATTAAAGAAGGACCATCATAAGAACACACAAGACTATGAGATCAGCCTCCAAATGCCACGAGGTACAAAGAGCTCAAGACCAGACCTGTTCTCCATCCTCACTGAGGTAACTGCCTCCATCTGGGTCAGAACAGACACCTACAAGCACCTGCTGGTAACTGAAATCGGTCTAGAAATGCAGAAGGTGAGAACCTCACCTGAAGTGGCAACCACCTGCGACTCCTCTTTAGTTACTTTTCTCTTCCCAGGAGATGTGTTACCCAACTGTTTATCCTAAAATGCTCCTGAATCCCGTTACCTCTGAGCAGCAAACTGTTGCTCAAGTGCCGACCCACTTGGTTGGCTGGATCAACTACACGCACGTCTGAACTTCAAAAAGCTTTTATTATTATTACGGTTATTTTAAACAGGCTTACAGAACACAATTAGTTCAAGTCCATTACTTTACAATGCAGTCTTACAGTGACAGAAAACCCCATTCATCCGTAAAAGGACACAAATGTGGCTGGCAATACTCAAAATCCACAACAGAGATTTTCTAATTGCTTTGGACTTCATTTTTTCCGCTTTCCCTCCAGACTGGCTTGTTACCTCTAGCCATTAAGATTACAACATTAAAGTTCTTGTACTACAAGAAACTCCATTACTGGACATAATATGGGTATCAGGTCCAGTTGTTCCTACGAGACCTGGTTCAATGCCCACTCTGTTGGGCCCAGGCTGACTCGCATAACCCCTACTGTTCTGCTGGAAAGCTTTCAAACAAATCAGCCATTCATTTATTATTTATTTGTATCTTGCACAGATTTTTTTCTAAAAAGGGGATATTTATTAGAACCTGCTTTGGTTCTGTACCTCCTTCTCAGCACAGGACTGGCAATGACACTGAAGTAAGGTATTCACAGAGAACCCAGAAGTCAAAGTCTATAAGCTCTGACAGAGAATTATTTCTAACCCACCCCCCCTTTATATTTTCTGGGGGGCCGTTCTTTTGCCTAGGAGAAAATCAGCTTTGCTGCAAGGCTGCTTTTGGCTTCCACCTCTTCCAGTGATGCTTATGAATGGTCGAGAGAGTGAGCTATCACCTTCCTGAGCAGTAATGTTTCTTATGCATGCTATACTGTTTATATTGGGGAAATTTGTGGTTACAGAGCCTGAGGCACAGGTGGGAATGTGCGGCCGCACACCCCTATAAGCAACCAGAGGCTAAATTGAGACTGGGTCAGAAAGGACACACATACGCAGGGAAATCAAACCTGAACCAGGACCTGATTCTGTCCTGCTGAGATGATCACTGCAGCTTAGCTGAGACCCACATTGCAGCCCACATTTTGGCCTAACTTGCATAAACTGTCATGCCAAAAAGATTCAAAGCATTTTGAATCAGAAAAGCATTTTTGCCACCTGTGGTTCAACTACTCCAATGGGGGGCAAAAGAAAACAAGAAAAGCAAGCCAGCATGCCTAAGTTTTTTTATACAGGAGTCCCTACCTCTGCTGAAAATACTTTCAGGGACCTGTGAAACAAAGAAACTTGAAAGCTCTTGCTGCAGGACAACTTGCTAATCTCACTCTGCTCCCCACCGTTTCATTTTACCCCCCTGGTTCCTGCCAAACTGAACTCTGACACTGCTACAGAAGAAAACCGGTTGCTTCCTGCCTCCCTCTGATGCCCTCGTATAGCTCATCGGTTTGGCCTCTATTTCTGCTTTGTATTTTATACCTGTAACTGGGCTACAGAAAGTAGAGCATCGCACCTTTGTCAGGAGGATACGCATCTCTCTATTTAGAAGTAAGCTTTATTTAACAAAAGCTTTCAATTAATTGAAATAACTTGGAACTGTGCCTTGTAGGCTGCAAGATTAAGTCCTGATCATGCCCATCTGACACTTTGTAAAGTCTGAGTAACATGCTGTGCTGCTTTTGTTGGAATAACTGTTTCCAATGTCAAACCACAGAAGCAGCTCAAAAATAATAATGAGGTCAGAGAAACATGGAGTACTGAGGGGGGGAAAAAAGAGCAAGAGACCAAATGCAAGGAAAATGTCTTGCCAAAGAACACCCCAGAAAGCACTGACTTAATACATCCTTCATAACATACAGAACACATGTAAGAATAAATATCACCATAAGAGAAAGACAGCAACAGAAAAGGGAGCAAACGATTAGATCGCCTAGCAACGAACCATTAACCTACCTTTTATTCTGACTTTTTATGGCTGGTTTCAGACATCTCCATTTTCTCTATGCAGTGCAATCCATCTGTTAGAGAGTTTCCAGCACCGTAAACCAACAGCGTGTGCACCGCATAATTAACTGGTATGACTGATTTCAGGTCTGAGCGCTCAAGCTAGACGAGACCGCATTCGAGCATTTCTTTTAAGGAGCACATTGTGTTATTCTGCTCTTGCTATTTCTCGCCTGCTTGTTTTTAAGGAACAGTCTGCTCTTTCTTCCCCCCCTCTGGTATCTTGTCTGCCAGGAGACTTGTTGGAAGCAAACTGGATGTCTCTTGATCTCAGTTCCAGCCTCCCTGTGAAACAGGCAGGTTCCAGTCTGTATCAAAGGCTTGGCTCTAGCCAACGCTGTCAGCTGCACAAGCGAGATGGCAGAAGGAAACACGCTTAAGGAATATGAAAGAACAGTTAAGAAGGACAGGAAAATAGGTAGGGGAATATAGACTGAGACTAAGGTCACTGTGGCTATCTTCTGGCATTAGGAATTCAACTTGCAATCCTCCTATAAATTTTAGTAATGATACATTATTGAGTAATCACATCTGTTCTAGGACAAGAAAACATGGATAACACCTCAAAACTCTTTTTTTTTTTTTTTTTACTCTCTTGATCAGGACATCAAATACCAAAAATATCTGACAATGGGCTGACAGATTACATTACCTCTTATGTTACAAGAGGCTTGGATTTCATTTATCAGTCTCACTTTACACATTGGTAAGAAGAATAAGATGTATGTTCATACACTAGCATTTTCTAAATGTAATTTGTGGAACTGAAAAAACATACTAGACTAGGTAGTTAGCATTTGTTCAAAATTATATTAACTGATTTTACTAATATACAGTGATTCCGTACGCTAGCACTCAAGGAAGTCAAACTGTCAAATTACACCCTTAAATTGACACAAGGTAGTATTTGCCTAAAAAAAAAAAAAGCACTCACGCCTCCTGCCAACCTTCCCAGCCATCCAGTCCTCCTGCCTCTGTCACCTCTTCACACTCGTGCCAGCTTGTGAGGTGAGATGAGGAGAAACTACTCTTTTGCAGATTTTAAGTTTTTGTTTATTTTTTTTCTGCTTGAACTTTTGTTTTTAAACGGCTGTTATTTTCAGCTGTATCAGCCCCCCAGCCAGCTCACTGCACAGCTACACACATTGTTCTGGAATGGAGCTGGTAACGATACGGGGCTGCCTCAGACTGCTTCTGCCAGCACAGCGCAGGCACAAGTGATCTGTCATACTACAGCCCAAACTGGTTAGAAACCAAATATTCTAATCCAGTGCCGCGTATTTAATTTAAGTCCTTCTGCTTTTAAACAGAGTAAGCTAATGAAATAGTCACCGTCTCCTTTCAGACACCACATTAAAGAGACTACGTGGCGGCAGTATAAGTTTTTCCTAAGTATGAACTTGAGTGTATCTGAACCCAGTTTTTGTGTTTCTGCATTAAATCTAAGGCATTAGTTTTGCACAATTATATGGTGCAATAGTAAAGTCAACATGAATATTCAAGCAGTTCAGCTCACGCTTCACTCAGTGCGAGCTGGAGCTGAACCACAGCCAGCTACTCCTTCGCTGCTAAAAAGCGAGATAGAGCCGCGTGTCGCTGACACCCACCTCCACCCGAGGACTGGGGTGGCTGCCTGCGGTGCGCCCGCCCCGCGCCCCAGCAGCAGCACCTCCACGCTTGCCGCCGGCCTGCCAGCGTTTCGCAGCACAAGCAGGAGTGAAAAAAAAAAAAAAACCAAAGAAAAAAAAGAAAAAAAGAAAAAAGCCTAGAACGAGGGTTTGATGTACACGATATGCTCTACCACATGGCCATAAATGCTACTTGCATGTGTTATGTCTCAGAAATGAACTTTTATACTTAACCCTGCAGACACAGACTACTTTAGTCACTCACATCCAGGTATCCTTTCACTGCCGTGTGACGGCTTTTAACGACGGAGAGCTCTTGGTGAGCACGGTACCCAGCCATCCTGCTCCGGGCAGCAGGCGTGGGGCGATGCTTGTTTGTACCAGCACAGCGCTGAGCTTGTGCAGACGGTAACAACACTGACATCTGACTGCTCTTTACGCACACAGCAAAAAATCTGTGTCCCTAAAACCTCACTTCAAGAGGAGGAGGTTGGTCACTCACAGACACCATGTTGGTTCATTGTTTCCCTGTCCCTATACTGGTTCCTTTAAAAGCAAATATTCTTTTCGGCATTTGTATTTCCTGCTCTTATTTATTTGCTTATTTTTAATAAGTACCCAGTACACTGCAATTTACCAGTTTTAATTTAAAGGTGAGTTACATTTTGCTTGTGTTACTTACATATGTAAATGCACGCACACATCTTGAAACGACACTGAACTCCACTTTGAGTGCCTGAGAGCTGCCACCTCTGTCTGGGTACATGGGTGACCGGTCCTACAAAATGAGTCTGTGGACGCAGGCTATTCCTGAGGCAATTTAAAAAATCATCTCCTTAAATTGAGTAAAAGCACCAGACCAGCTAATAAATTAAATCATTTGTTAAGCTGTAATTAGCTTCTGTACTCACTAGACTCGAAAAGCGTGTCAGTCCTACCTCCCACCCACTCTTCCTCTGTTTTTCTTCCACTGTCTATACTATGAAGTTCACGAAAAAGCACAGTAAAACTGAACTCTGACGAGTACTCAAGTCTCTCTTGGTTTAAGTTGTTTTGGCATTAAATTAAAAGTCCACACACATGTGTAAGGGATCACCCAAAAGCACCTGAATACCGAGCTTAAACTCCCTGTTTTACGCAGCGGCAAGACAGCTCCCCTGGGGAAGTGTCCTCGCTGCAGCGGAGGGAAGGAGACCCACGGGGGCTGCCAGGGAGAAGACCTCTCCCTGTGGCACATGCAAAAAGCTGCTCTCACAAAGCACGGTTGCACTGAATGACAATGATGGAACTGAAGTTAATTTTTTCTTGCTTTTCTATGTTTTTCTGCTCATTCCCACTTTGACGGAGGGAAAAACCTCAACTGCTGCTCGCAGAAAGCACCCTCCCACCCCCACCGCCCAAGAGGATTTGGTGAGGACCACAGCAGCAGAACTGCTGCAGATTTTCGGTTCATCGAGTTGCACGCTTTCTAAAGCTGGCTTTCCTCGTAGTGTTTAGGGCTTCTGCGAAGGAGAAGGATCTGCATGCAGAGGGCATCTCGCAGAGCAGCAGCAGCACAGGTTTCCAAACGAAGACAGAAGCACTACTGGTGCTTTCCCAGTGCCTCCTCGGAGCTTACGCGTTACGAGGAATGAACCGTTCATCCACATTTAATCGCTTTTTAAAGCGTATTAAGAACATATCTGCTACAGTTATCTCTAAACTGCAGCTCCCGGTGGGGAAAGCACACGAACACACGCGTCACTCCAGCGTGCAGGCAGACCGCGGGACCACGCGGAGGTCCTCACCGCGTCAGCCCTTGCACGCTGCCGAGCGGCTCCGCAGCGTGGCCCTGATGGGCTGGCCCAGACCGGCAGCACATTTCAGCTCTCGCTGACCCTGTTTTGTTATGGGTTACAGCGTTTACCCACTTGTGTCAAACCCGTCTGGATGATTGGAACAAAAGTCATACATATTATTAGCAAATATTTACATATTACAAAGAACGTCACTGATCTCCGTCCCTATTAGTTGGGCACTAATGTCTTTACCCACTCCCAACACTAACCAGCACTTCAGAATATCAGTATCAATAAAGGATACAAGTAAACTTAGAGAGCAAAGATCAGATTACTTGTGCTTGACCTTACTTAAGTCAGGGGACAAAAATCCCTCAGAATAATGTCAGGGAGCTTTAACTCCAAATGTGTATTTCCATTTTATGTTCAAAACAGAAATGCAGACATAAGACATAAATATCTATTTTCAGTAAGAATAATTGCTTTTTTTCTTTGGCTTTGAGGATTCTGATGAAACCTTGGCAACACAACCGCTGCAGCACCAAAGCAGTTTCAATTTTTGGTTCTTGTGACCTAACTTATATTTATGTTACAAACTGAACGAGGTTTAGAGGACTGTCAGCAAAGAGAAGCAGAGTACATCACAGGTGGGGAAAAAAGAAGGACTGTATTTTAAAATTTATCTTGCTTCAAAGAGGTGTGGGACTTTGGTAATGAAAAAAATAGGTAGTATTTTCCAAAACATTAAAAAACAATAAAAAGCTATTTTTTTCTTAAAGACTTACTTCTGCTTATCTACATAATCGCTTCTGGCTAAGTTACCTAAAATATTTCACGGGTCAGTAGACAACAGAGAGCTAAATTAAAAGATTATGTTCTGGTAGTACTTATCCGTACTAAGCTGTGAAAGTACATGAACACATAACCCACACACATACACAAGCAATGGCTGAAAAATCTCCATAAGTCCTTTGGAAAATATGAAACCTAGGTTCCTCTACAATATAAACTAAAAACTTATCAGTGAGAAAAAAAAAACATTTAATTGGAAAAGCTGATTGCAGTCAAAACCTTTCACATTTTGCAACACCCTTCCCCTCTCTTGCAACTTCCCCTGGTAACTTTTTTCTGGGGCCTTCTCTGAGCTGCACTGATGCAGGAAGAAAACAATTTCACTCTTTATGCAGACCTGCGTAGTGTTATGGATAGAAGAACAAGGTTTGCTATGGAAATTTTTTTTTTTTTTTAAATCTCATTGATTTACATCAACCTGGAAAGCACCATTTGGAGCAATGAGGGCTACTCTGGCAACGTGTGCGAGCCCTCCCTGTTCACTGGTACAATGTGTGACATTAGATAGCAGAGAAAAATCTTATTGATCCCAGAGCACATCAAAAGTCTTCTTGATTTATGACAGTTTGATTATCCTGAGAAATGTCATGGCCAAAGCAGCTGCCTCCCGGGCTTGGATGGAGGGTCAGGCTGCGATGGTGGGCAACCCAGATGATCGACACGCGGCAACTGCTGGATTTCACAAATGTTTACACGAACAACCGATCTTGGGTATGCAGCAAGCAGCCAAACCTTTTTATAGCCCAAACCTCTGGAGTTCCTCCTCTTCACATCAAGTCCTGACCTTTCCCATCACCAGTGCACAAGATGACAGCTCAGTGAGGACCTGATGGCCACGCGCTGACCACACAGCGCAGCAGCTCAACGCCCTCGTAACTCCTAAGTGAGGAAGGGGAAACCCAGCCAACAGCTAATCTCAGCGGGGACATTTGTAATTGGAGACTTGAAGAAAAGGCGAAACTGTGGCAGGCCTTCGATCATAAAGTCTTCAGGACATATTGTATCTTTATTCATATTATGCACCACACCCTGCGTGATTCCCCCAAGTTCACCTCAGGATCTCTGAATCACTCTACTATAAATTTTAAATATGGAGCAACAACATAATCCATATTAATACACCAATCCCAGCTTAACCGTGTAAAAGTAAACTAACTTCTCAAAAAAAGAATTTCGATGTTTTACTGACATGTACATATATTTTCACGTTAAACAGAAAACAACATCACTTTAAAAAAGGTGATTTATGATAGTTATAGCCAAAACCTGAGAATATTTTAGATGACAAAATTACACGTACTTATTTCATGTATGATGAACCGGTGTAGAGGGAATGATCACAGACATTTTGCTTATTCATTTTTTTATTTGTAACTTAAAAACAGTAATTTTAGGAATCAATGAAAGTATGAAACAAGTGATGGCAGCCAACCCCAGGCCTGACTGTCCAGCAGGCACACTGCCACTAACCAGTCAGGAGAAGCACGGAAAAAAAAAAACAGGCATCTAATAAAGCTAGAGATTTACTCTAATAAATGCCCAACAAAAGAGAGCTACAAACTGAGGTGTTGAGAGAAGGCACTGTGAGTAGGACTTTAACAGCCTGTGTCATCCATTGGATGGCATGGTGGGGGTGAACAAAGCCAAAAGCCTGGAATACACTATTCCCAAATTATGCTGACAGTGTCTTTGCTCACCCCATTCAGCCTCCAAAGGATCTTGCTTTTCTTTTCTCTTCATTATCGGAATGAGTTTTGCCTCAACATATTGGACAAATTTTCCCCTTGTTGGTCCATTTGCAACCATAAATTAAATCTTAGTGCATGTTAAAATATAACAAGAAAAAAATTAAATGCTGCATGTGTGTTAACTAAGGTTGCCAAATACATACAAAACTCTCATCTGCAGAGGACTTAACTCGATAAAAGCACACCTTATGCTATAATTTTTCATGTTTTCTTGGCTGGCTTGAGGTGCTCCTACTCTTCCCAACTCACACGTTTCAGCTCCCCAGCTCTCAAAATGCCATCCCCAGCTGTGCCAGCACATCTGAAGCTAGGGTCTGAATTGGATACACAAACAGCTCAGGGTTAAGAATAAGTCGGGAGGGGAGGGCAGGGGAAAGCACAGAGCAGAGAAGGGCCACATGGAGGTTCAGCCAGGACCTCCTTTATGAAAGTTCAAAAGACAGCTATACTTAATTACCAGAGTTCAAAGCATCTTGCTTTAATTATCCTCCCCTGGGAAATTCCTAGGTTTTATGGTGGTGCAGTAACACTTTTTCAGTGTTTGCTCACATTTCTAATACTGTCTTCAGCTTGCTTCAAAATAATTAAAAAATACCTGACTAGTAAATCCAAGAAGTTTCCATTGCAGTCAAAGCTTTACCTACATAAATATGCACATTAATCTCAATTGACTTGGCCTGCATTTGACCTGCTTCTTGTCTCTGGCACCTTCTGCTAACAGCACTAGAAAAGCAAATTGAATTTAGAGAGGCAAAGGTCTTATATACCTTCAGGAACGGAAAATTACTCAACTGAATTTCAAGGCAGCCAGTCTGAAGTCAAATGGTCATTTTGGACTTAGCCACAGCACTGAACAGAGAAGCAGATGTGCCCAGAGCAGCAGCCAGCACGGCCCTGAACAAGCACTGAAGATTTATTAACAAACGCTTTGGTAGGACGCACAGTGAGGGGTACGGCAAGTCAGCGCTAAGCACAGTAGAAAGAGGTTTTTAAGATGTCAAAAGCAGAATGTATAAATACTTCATAATTAGGCTACTATTATTTTCCAGCTCAAGCAAGCAATTATCTACTTTCAACCCACAATTATCCTTCTCCATCATCACCTGCAAGCACTGAAAGTCTGGATAAAACAGAAGACGCTCCACAAACTACTCCAGTATCCCAGCATGGATGCACCCCACATACTGTACACAATCCTGGGGACAACGCAAACACCTGCAGTGGTTGTTTCTGGAATGCAAAACCAGCCTGACATTGAAAACTTCTGGAGATTTACACCGTATTCTCTTTCACCTAAGCAGTTACATGAAAAGTGAATAAAACTGGCTGATTTTCACATCTAATAAGCAGCCGGTCCAGTGTACCAGGGACAGAACTACCTAACAGCCAAGGTGGCACCAGCAAACAGCTTCACAAGATACTTTCTACCAAAACACTGGCACGCAAGTGAAGAAAAGCTTTTCCACAGTTTCTATTAGAGGAGAAACAAGCCAGGCTCTCTGAATGAGCTGCAGCACCAGTGTCTCAGATGTGCAGCTGCTGAGACCCAGGTCATGATTTCAAATCAGTGTGTGTAGCCTCTGTGTGGTCACACGAGCAGCGTGACAGACACTGTGCTACTCCTTCTCCAGGCAATTCTTCCATTTTTGACTTGTACTTTTTTTTTGTTTACAATTTCAAGAATATTCTTAAACAACAAATATATTAGATGGATGTGATCAGATATGACAAAACGATGGTTGTCAGACATGGCGTCAAGATTATGACAAAATTCATAAAATAACATGGTTGTTTTATCTGAATTTTCTAAGCTCGTGTGTCCACCCACCCTGAAAATGGTATTTGCCTGCTTGCAGTTAAACCTACCCATGTATATACCGAAAGCCAGGAACAGGCATGTAACCCGTGGGCTGGGAGTTCAGAATCCGTGAGCGTGGAGAGACGTGGGGGCAAATTCTTTGCTCAGTTATACTGTTATGAATCAAAAGCAACCGATTTAAAATTCAATCAACAATTGCTGTAAAAATGACACTGCAATCCTACCTTTGGCAATGCTTATTTTTTAATATTTGAGTAACTCATGGAAATCATCCGGGGTAAACATAGTATTTCAGTTTACACCATAAGAAAATTATTGATGATACAAAAATGTCAGAGGCTACACAGATTACATCTGCTTGAAGAGTGAAAGTAAATCACATTTTTCTACAGTGTTCAGTTATCTTGTTCACTTATGTCTAAGGTTGTTTTCAACAACTGTAAAAACCTAACGCTGCTTTTATTTTCATCAAGGAATTAGAGACCTCTGTAGTAATGTACGAACATGCCAAAAAATACCACAAAAGCTGATTAATAAAGTGCTGAATAATAGGTGATTAGATGCCTGCCAAAGGCTGCATTCACGACGGCGTCCACAGACGTGCTGGAATGCTGTGTGGGACGGCACTGCACCAGCAGGCTCCAGCTCTGCAGCAAGCACTGCATCTGTGCTAGAACTCATCTCCTGCTCCCAGAAGAGGAATCTGAGGAGGAATCTGGTCTCCGGAGTCTGGTCTCAAAGGCTTCTGAAGGGATAAGAGAGGATGCTTCTTTTGGAGTTGGGAAGTATTTAGACTTTTTTTTTCCCTTAATAAAGATGCATTGTTCTAGCTTGCTAAATTGTTGTATTATTTTGGGCAGTGACATAGCAGGACTTCTGGTTTTTATCTTAATTATTGGGTGGCACTTTCAGTGTGCATTGGAATAAGTATTTCAGACGCCATTTGTGGGTTGTTGTGGGTTCTTTTTAATTCTCTGGCACATAGCTACAGGATTTCCATTTCTGCCTGCCTCATCAGTATTACGCTCTCTCTCTGTGACAAATGATCAAAATGTATCTGAGTTAACACTGCAAAGCAGTCAGAAAGAGGTGAAGGAAAGTATGCAATGATTTGTGCTGAATGAACAGACTTTTTCCTGTGACTTCTGGCTTCAAGCTCAGAAAGTTGGGATTCATAATGAAAAACAGTTCTACCTGGTGCACAACCCCTGCCTCTCATTCAGAGTGATTACACAACATGAAACTCGAAGACAGGTTTTCGTCATGTGTATCCTGTGTTCATTTTCATGTTACGCTGCAAATGCTGTTTGTAATCTGGTGATTTTGAACTACAAGTGAATTTTGAAACCAGTGGTTTCTCAAACACTAAAATGGGTGGAACTGTTCCAACCAGTCTATTTTTTGTTTTTAATTAATTCTCAACTGTCACATTAATGAGGCACTGGATAAAAAGCTTTTAAAAATTACAAGTATGATACCTAAAATAACAGAACATGCGAGAGAGAGAACAATAACTAAGCAAACAAACAAATCCACCCTTTCCTGTTTCCTCCTCCCACGGATCAGCAAGTAACCTGGCATGCCGCACCGCCCCAAGGTAGGTCAACAGCTTTCCTGAGCTAACCAGTGCATCTCACCCCTTCATTCTCTATCAGCAACTACTGCCCACAACAGTAACTACTCTAAGACAGCTGTCACAGTATTATTTTCTTCCACGTATGGGACATACACAAGGAAAAGTAATTACCAAGTGCTGCCTCATTTATTGTGACAGCACGATTGTGACTATGTTGTTTGGAAATGCAATCAATGCCTTCAGGTTACTTGTCTGCATTACCTGTACTCCCTAAGAGGTTTTATACATTTTGCAGTAAAATACAAAACTTTAAAATTGAGAATTGAAATTGTCTCTTTGTTCTGCAAATTTGATCACGAGTTTGATTAAATATATCCACTTTTACTGAACTGACTTTTTGTCATTGCCCTACGATTAGATGGAATGAGCAACTGACACCTCTCTGCAACCTCAGCACCAAAATCCTACAGTTTTCGCTTCTAACCAGACATCAGTTTTTGTAATGGGTCAGAGAATTATTTTCCACCATTGTACCAAGTTTGGCTTAAAGTAACCAACTGGTTCAGAAACTATGTGGCAGGAGCACATAAATGCACAGACAGTGTGATCACAAAAGATCTCATTTTCTTAGAGCACCAGGTGAGCTGCAAGCACGTACCTGGACTTCTCGCTGACATGCAGCATGAGCCCAGGCACAAGGGTAGAACTTAGTTCAGTCAAAAAAAAAACAAAAACTAAAAACCACCCACTCTCATTATAATCAAGCTTAACCTGTGAATGAGGATAACAATCACAATTTTGCAGACAGGGATAGTCCAATGGGAACTTGGATAGTAACATCAATCTTCCTTTAATAATAAATAGTGTTTGTGCCCATGGTGGTAGTGTTTCCTGAAATGTGAGCAAATGTTGCAATAGATATGTCTGGAAATTTAAATATGTAGTATAAAGACAGCATGAACCGTCAAAGCATACTAAACAGTGTTAGAACTGCTATCTATAAATAGCAGAGGTTCACACTTCAGAGAGGAGACAAGCATTCAAAATTCCCCCAAAAGTGCCAGTGAATGGCAACCTCAGAGTGTTGGTTCTACCTGAACAACAAAAGCGCTTAACAGAATTGGGAATTGTACTAGTAGGAGTAGAATAGCTTTAATTTTTTTCTTTCATGCTCTGTTCTTTCCAATTGCATCATTATCACTAACAAAAAGATAAATCAATTCAAATCATGATATTCAAGTGATTCTATGTTTTAAAAAAATAACTAATCCATTGTTATTCTTGCAGCTCATCTGACCTCAGTACAACCACGACAAACGCTCAGTCAAGAAAAAAAAATCTGAACAAAACGTGTGCTCAGAGTATCGGTTAGAAAATATAGCTGCTCTGAAACATTAAGGAGAACACAAAAGGGCCTCTACAATAGTATAACCTTTGCCTCTGTGTGCTAGCATCACAGTTTACACGGTTTCCATGGAAACCCTCTGCAAACATATGAATGCTCTTGCTGCGTTAGATGCTGAACAGAAAATCCTTTGTGACCATTCTGGAGGGCCATGGCCAGTGCCAACCTCCCAGTGAAATAATGCCCCTCACTATGCCTTGCCCAGCAGGCTTATGACACACTTGCTCACATGGTACAGCTGCTGCCACAGCTTGTTTTTCCCCATATGAAAAAAAGAGGTGTACATCATAACTTTTAAATGTTTCTTCTTGCATCAAGAGCATGCTTTGCCCCCATCAAACTGATGGCCAAGTCCCCAGGGCTGGACCCTCGGATGCAACCCAAGAGCTGTAAAACCAGGGCACTGGCTGGGAGACTTCCAGCAGGCTCTGAGTCAGGGCACTGGGGAATATATTTACATAATGATTAGGCAATGGCCCAAAGTGAATGCCACAATTCTTCATTATTAAACATTTTGAGAAAAGCAAATTAAAAAAACAAAACCAAAAACAAACAAACCACAAAATTCTCAGGATGTGATAGGTACAGTGGTCCAGAAGAGAAAACTAGTTTCATCACTTGTTATTTTTCATAATGGACAGATCAACTGATCTACACATCACTCAGAATCACAAAATGGTCAAGGTTGGCAGGGACCTCTGGAGGCCATATGGTCCAACCCTCCTGCTCAAGCAGGGTCACCTAGAGCAGGCTGCCCAGGACCATGTCCAGACAGATGAACAGCTCATGTACTGGATGGGCTCCTTCTGTTGCAATGGAGGNTATATTTATATATAAATACTTACCAAGAAGGTAAGCAGTTCATCAGGAGGACTGGTTTCTGGTTTTGGTAGTTAAGGGTGTGTGTTTGAGTGAAAGCTGAGGGACCAAGAAAACTTGTTTCCGTTTTACAAAGGAGGAGCTACTGTCAAACACGCGAGTGTTGCACCCCTCCTGAACTTCCTCAAAACGTACACCTCCCCTGCAATTTTAAATATTTTAACCAACACTGAGATAAAAGCACATCTAATAAAGTGAATTAAAAGTACACCTTCAAGAGATCCAGTCTGTGCACACAGCTGGACAGCACCTTGTTTTTAGACTGAAGATTCCCCTGTATTCTCATTTCTCTGAAATTGAGCAAATTCACAGCAGAGCAAGTTTGATCTCTGATTTCTGAGCTATCAGTGGCATAATTTATCAAATTACTTACAGATGCGCCCAGTCTGTCACAGGACGACGGCTCCAAAGGCTATATTCAGGCGAACAGCGAGCCTGCAGCCTGCACAGCGAGGTGAAAGCCTGACTGTCTGATCCCAAATAAAACGGGAAAAGTTGACACCTTTTTGTTGGTGAACAGACACTTTTGTAATTAAGCCATTTTCAGACACTGCTACAGCTGCAAAGACAAAGATCGATACAGCAATAGTTCTGTGGCGAGTGCTGCTGAAGGAAGACAGATTTTGTATCGGGAAGAAAAACCACGCTCTTGCTTTGGCGACACCCTTGACTTCTACGTTTATTTTTGTCCCCTTTACAACAGGAAGCTCCGGCAGGAAGCTCCCAAAGCTCACGCCGCTGCCACCCTCCCGCCTCGCGCCCCAAACCGGCTCGGGCCCCGCACGCCAGCTACCACGTTACTGGTGCTGCCTGGCCCGCGTCTCCTTTGAGCACTGCCTGCGGAACAAAGTAAATATTGGGCTAGCCGTAGAGCTCTCGCTGTTCCCCCACTCTAATACCCCATTGTTCGCTCGTGGTTGCCTCAGCGAGATGAAACACCAAAAAGCAGCGTTTCCGGAGGGGAAGCGCCTTCCCACCGCGTGTGAGGGGGCGCGGGCCCAGGGCCGGACCTCGCGGGGGGCCGCCCGCCCCGCCGCCGCTGGCAGCCAGCCGATCGCGCGCACCTCTGCTCGGCCGAGGCCCTCGTGCTCTGCCGCCCAAGCACCGTTTCCGACGGGTTTGTTTAAAGCCGTGCTTGCTCCTCGGCGTGGGCCGGATGGGGCCTGCCGGGGACCACCCGACTCATCCCATCACCCTGCAGCCTGACTTCTGCCGCGGCCATGGCCGTATGTCAGCGCCGGGCTATGGGCAACATCCGCTGCAGGTGATACTTAAGTACAGGAGGTGATTACAGATAATATTTAAGCATAGGAGAAAGGACACAATACACAGAGAAATTAATCCAACCATACAGGAAATGATAAAACTGAGAAGTCACTCGTTTAATATTTTCACCATATCCTCTTGCCCAATAAAAAAGTGCACTGAACTTAATTAACGTCCTACTAATGAGACATCCGATTGCCCAGAACAAAGCAATAATGAACGCGAGCTCTGTTTCCACAAAATCTACAAGAAAGATTTTTAAGGGTCTGCTTTCCCACTGACATGAACACATGACTCTCATTAGCCTTAATAAAGGAAGAGGGCATTCAATGAGAGATTAATTTCCCAGGGCTGCTCAACTAAACCGTGGCATGCCTAAGACACAGTACAGGCTGCTAAGAGAGGTTGGCTATCACAAAATCATAGTGACAGACCAAATTCTTTCATAATTCTCCCATGAATTTTTTCAACTTTTGCTGTAGTTGAGTTTTTCACTTTAGGCCAGAGAAAATATTCAGACTTCTCTTATGCCAAAATTATGGAAAAGCAAATCTGATAGTGGAATGCTTAGGTCACTTTTAGGCTGAAAAATATAACTTCAAATACGAACTTTTTGTTTATTTTAATCTTAATGCATTGTCCCTGTATGCTATTTTTGACTCTACAGTACGTAAATTCTTACTCCTGTAACAATGCAAATTTGTTGACAGGATGATAGGTTAAAGTTTATCTTTCAGGCTGCTTCCCTTGCACCAGTCAGAGAAATCTAGTTATGTCAATTTATGTCCCTCTCAGTGCTCAACGAAGCGGGCAAACGGAGTGGAGTGCCAGAATGTGGAAACAATGCAAAAAACTAATGCCAGAGCGGAGCATCCGACACTTCAGCTAAGCTCTATGTGCCCACAGAAAACTGAGATTACTGTGCATCTCAAGCTGCATTAAAAAGACTTAATTCCAGATGCTGAAATATCCTTCTAACAGTTAGAAGCCTTTCTGTCTTTTTTCCCCAGATCAAATTTATGAATTTTAAAATGCTTGAGTGCTTTTCTTTTCCTTTTCTCCCCTTCACCAGAAAATAAAATTTGATAGGCAATATTAAAATACTTTATCAAGTGTATTTCAAAAGATGTCTGTCTGACAATCTAAGACATTCAATGCTGTTATAGTATACACTAATGAAGGCTGTTTCATGCATTCTCCTATAGCTTTACCTGAGAACAGACTCTCTACTATCTCTTACTGCAATGGCTGATACAGGAGAATATCTAGTTTGCTATTACTTACACACGTGATAAAAGTCCATTAGCACATATACCCACGGAAGCTGAAGTACTTTGATACAATAAACTGAGATAGGGAACCACAGTGCAACAACTGCTGTAGCTGTGTGACCAGTACTGTCCTGTATTTTAGACCCGTATGTTAAAACACATCTTGCAAATTAAATCAAAACTAACTACCTATTTGTCCTCATCCGTAAAGAAACACTTGTTTTATTCCATAGAATTAACATTAAAACCTGTAAGGCCAGTACTGCAAACCACGCTACTGTGCCACAGCAGGATCAGTCCTGTGCCTGACATGGTCACAGCACACGCTTGAAATCCAGCGCCCAGTCCTCCCGAGGCTGGCGCTCTGTTCCACTTAAATGGAAGCAAAACCAGGTCCCATATTCCTCAAAAAAACATGATACGTAGAACAACTGAGGCAAACAGGGAACAGTTGATTCACGGACTACGCAGATACCAACTGCACTGGAAAACCCCACTCAAACACAAAAATTGTAACTTACCAGCCATGTTGCTAGTCTGAAGATAAAAATCACACAAATTTGAAATAGAAGACAATCAAAATACAAGACAACTTTCCACAGCATCCATCCGCTACTGTTCAGTCAAATACACAGCAGCAATAGCACAAAGCATCTTTATGACAGGAATAAAAGGCTCTTTAAATGCTCCTTTTATTTTTTATTGAATGAATCCACTTACACAAAGTTCACGCAACGATGTCTCAAGCTCTAGCACTGCCAAATCATGTATTTGATTAGCCAGCTATGGTGTGCAATTTACATGCAGAACAATCCGAAACATTTATTAATTGCATGTAATGTCTTTGTGTGGCACGTCAGGTGGTTGATTAAGACACTGAACTTGCAAACACTCTGAGATATGCAGTTGCTGGTAAGATTAAAATCTTTTCAGCTAGTATTTCACCACGACTGACTGAACGCTTCTCAGCTCACAGTCTCTGTTTGGCAAAAAAACCACCGCAGGTGTTGAGAACCAAACCCACAGACTCCTCCCAACAACAGTGTCAGATTTGGTGTGGTTTGCTCTTGTCCCAGAGCCGTGACTCCTCCCTGATGCTGCTTCTCCCTCCACAGAGGCACACTGCACCGCACCTTCCCTTCACTGCTGAAGTGCTGATACATGGAGACCGTCGTTTGAAAAGATATCACTGAATGTGGCAATTCCAGAGAAATTTTCTCCTAAAGAGAGTTCCAGAGAACTTCTAAAAAGTTCAAGTTTATTCATGAGAAAAGGGTGGAGGAAAACCACAGCTGCAGGATTCACAAACATTAACTCATTCACAGGTTTGCAAATTACATCACGCCATCGACCTGTCATGTAACCTACAGGCAAACACAGCCACAGACTCTCTGGATCAAGATGTTCCCTATAGGATGAAATTACACTGCCCATCCACTCTATCTGTTCTTAGAACTGCTTTTTACCACTTTCAATCTCTCAGTCAGACAGGGACGAGATTAAAGCGCGTTAGGAAAGACGGGGCACAAAGCCAGAGCAGAAACCAACCTGTTTCTAAGCCTTGATTTAACAGCCGCTTGCACTGGAGGGGAAGCTAAGAGCACTGTTTTCATACATTGCTTAGTGCCTTGAAGTGGATACAGACACATTACTGGCCATAAAAACAACTACAGCTCTATCACTTCTTAAATATTTATCATTCAGATACACCACAGTACAAAACCCAGAGCTGTGTTCCTGATACTCAAACATTTCTGTCAAAACACAAACTGAGAGAAGACCTCCTGGTAAAAACACTTCAGAAGGCTTTCACGCTTTTGTTTTGAAGTACAGATCTGTCTTTTCTCCCCCCGCCCCAACACCACCCACTCTTCCAAACAAGTAAGCAATCCAATGCTGCAGAGGAATTTTAATTGTTTCCATAACTTCTGTTACCTGCCAAAAAAGTCCTTAGTATGACAGAGAGAGGACAGGGTGCCTCTGCTGCATGTACATTTAAAACAAAATATGAGCATACACTTATATACACACATATATGCACAATATATGACTTACACAGCGGTTAACTTTTGTGTAGCTATACAGACCAGAAGACTTTGTAGGATCCAGCCTTTACTCTCTGAAGCAGCAACCATGGCTTGAGCATGCTTGACTCTTGAGCTCAGATTTACAATCGAGTTACTACAGCTCAACTTCCTGCCTGTCATGTGAGCCAGGCTTGGTTTGTTGTCTCCTTGCAAGGCATTGCCACTGCTAACTAGCATCTGTCATGGCTAATCTCTTGCACGAGAGGCTAAACCAAGACGCACACCTCTATTTTTTGCAAGTGAAGTGCAGTCCTGCAGATCTCCCCAATAGCCTCTCCAAGTTTGACCCATGTGAGTACCATGATTGGAAGCCAGGCTTCTTGTAGGAGGTATACGACTTTTTCATTTTTATTTTTTAATTTTAAGATCTTGGTCTGTCAACCCTTCCTCATCCTGCACAATATTTCTTACCACAAATAATGGCCCTGGTTTCAGTGGGACCTTTGAAATACTCATCTTGTGGTAGGAGTAATTGCACAACACAAGCTTGTGGGGACATTTTCAGCATATTTGTACAACTTCATTTATTTAGTTATTGGGATCAGCTCTAAAAAAACAAACAAACAAAAACTTTCTCTATCATTTACTTAAACAAAAAATTCATTCTATATATCACACTCTTCATAAATTTACAATATGTGATTACTATATATCAGTAAAATCCCTAGGATAGTTGTAGTTATTTGGGCTAAAGTACTCTTGTTGCTAGAGCTTATAGACGTTCTCTTGTGTAAATTGCATGCTTGCTAATAGGGGAAGCCTAACAATTTCAATAAAACAAAAATGCATTTAGAACAGTCTAGTAAACAAGAGGAAAAATATCTGTGGGATTTGCAGGGTGGAAGCTATCAAAACATTGTCTTCAACAATAGATACTACACATTTTCCACTGATTTGACAACCAAAACCAGCAGACTGCAGCTTCTGACACCTCTAATGTTCAGAACCTACTTTTGACAGCATTTTTTGATTTGTGATGGGTGGTTTGTTTTTGAATTGTTATGGGCTGGGTAAAGCCTTGAGGCAGATGTGCAGCACTGTTGATAACATGCATATTTTCCAACCCCGTGATAAATTTCCCATAACTGCTGGCCTGCAACATGACTTTCAGCAGTTTGACTGTTTCATATTTGGATATAGCAGCGTCAGTCCATTTGATGTAATAGCTCCAAGACTACAGATGGAAGACAAACATTTTCAGAACTGATTAAGTGCTCAACTGAAGACTCCTCGAAGCAGCTTAATTTCAGAAAATACTGCGTGTTGCATTCAGAAAGCCAAATCTCCCTTGACAGACTTTTCAAACTGGAAATCCAAAGTCAGAAGACCTTTTGGAAGGTGCAGTCAGAATTTGGATACTGACGTTAACAGCACCGGGTGTTACCATTTAGGAGATGCTTTAATTTTGCAGGCGAACCCAAATAAGCACATGTATTTCAGCACCTTTGCATCACTAGCTGAGAAAGTCTACGCTGTTTTCAAAGTCTAAAAAACTGGCCTTTCGCATCTGCAAAGGAAATGACAAAGGAAGAAAAACACAGGCAGCGTCTATCAGCAATTAATTCCATCCACCGCTGCCCAGCTGTGTGCGCAGGGAGGAATCAGCACGTTTCCTCTCCCAGCTCTGCCGCAGAGCCGGCCGCACGCTGCCGGTACAGCGTGAGGAACACGTGCGCTGGGTCACACAGGGCTGGAGGAGAGATGAAATCGGGACCGGGCCGGCTCCGCAGCCGGCCAGCGTGCTGCCTGGGGGTACGAGGGCAGAGGCACGGAGACAAGAGGGAAGGCCCGGGGAGCAGGACGGCCACGGACATCGCTTGCTGGCAAAGACGAGGTGGGACATCCTCAGAAACCCACCCTGGGCCCTGCCAAGGTGTTATGTTAGCTGCTCGCCAAACAGGTAGACGTGGGGGCATTTCACAAAGGCCGCTACTCGTGCCTGGGAGCAGTACTTTTACAACGGAAGTAATGCTGGAGACTCGGCTCCAGCTCAACTAGAGTGAGGCATTTTGCTCTGAACAAGGCTCCCAAGTCCTGAAGCTCCAGCACTTCAGGCAGAATACAGACCTTTAGTCTTTCCTATGAATAGAATCCCCTCACCCCCTGGGGATTTCAGGAAAGGCACAGAGTATCTGAGAACAGGATGGTATCAGTAACATCCACAAATCCCGCTCCACTGAGTGCCTGGAAATTTCATCCTGCTCTGGAATAAATTCACCAGGCTACATGCAGTTTATCTGCTGCCTCTAATGTATTTCAAACAAACAAGCAAAAAACCTCACACCAAAACCAAGAATAAAACCAACTGATTTTTTCCTCCCTTAATCCAAATCAACCCCCATTCAGAAACTGCAAATCATCCCTCTGGATTCCTTATTGCTGGGTAAAGCCACACACAGCAGACTCTCAACACACATTACTGGCTAACCCAACACGACCCCTCGCAGACTATTCTCTTCTCTTACTTTTGCTTGTACAGAACAAAATTCTTCCCATTGCAGCACACCTGTCCAGGACCTATGCATTGCTTAAAAGCACATAAGACATCTTCCAGAAATTAATACCACAACGCTTTAGTTCTGCAGCATCTAGCATTTAAATTGAGGTGTGATGCTTCAGGCTAGCGTGGCTACGGCTGAATGCAGATGCAGAGCGGGCTCCAAGCCTGCGTACCACTCACATCCCAAAACAGAGCTAAGGGTGACTGTAGTAGTGGGGTTTGAAGCGGTGCGCAGCTCTCAGATGTGCTACGCACCAAGGATTTCACAGGAAAAGAATACAAAAAGTGTTTAGAAAATCCATAGCTTTCACAGCCACAGCACGAGGAAGCTACAATTACTCATGCTGAGAGAGCACGCACACAAACGGACAGACATTACCGAAATACGGAAAGCGCTCGATGGTGCCCAGAAATACATCACATAACGGCTGAGGATAAAGAGCACCCACTTCAACTTGCCAGAGAAGTCCAGGTGAATCACTCCACTTCACGTTTGATCAGTAAATAGCTTGAGTTACTTGGAATGATTCAAGTTTTTCTCTGTCCTGAATTTAAATCAGCAACAAAGTTGCCCAGAGACTGTAAGTTCCCAGACTGAAAGGAAAATTCCTAAGTCCTAAAGTAATAGAGTTCTCATTCATCGTTCGCATGATGTATGAGCTACAGAAAAATAACATCTTCAAGTTCAACACTTGTGTTCACAAATTCATTAGGTCCTAGAGGGGGATTCATTTTTGCTTAAGTTTAGGTGTTTACAAACATTTGAACTCATTGTCTAAAGTCTTCCTCTAGGCTGAAGTGAATCATTTACTAGACTTTGCTGGCTGTATTGACTAGACATATATCATAACAGAAGCACATAATTCACAAGTAGGCATCCACATTGCAGACATCTCGAGTTATGCAAGACGAACGCTGCTCTAACACACTAGCAGGGTACATGCAAGACTGAAGAAATACATACCAAGCAGAGACCACTTAGTTATTTTACATACTAAGGAAGGAAAATGACAAATGGCGGATTTTAAAACAAGAACCTACTCATTAAATTCTTGCAATTCACACAGCAGCACAGTTTTGGCATGTGTTCTTCCATGCTCCTCACTAACTTCAGAGGTATCGATCCACTCAAGAAGCTGTAATACATACTGATTTTCTGCATTGCGACACAAAGCAGTGTAAAATGAGTACATCACTGCGACCAAGCAAATACCAAGATCTGGCAATGGTGGTGTGAATGTAGACTTACAGCTAAAATATGCTGTGAGAAAATGTCACCAGCACAAACAAGCTTTCAGAATATCAAGTGCAGGAGCTGCTAACATAACAAGTGCTCAGTGAAAATACATCTGATTCCATAAAAAATATAAATCACGAAAGACGTCAACATGCAGGGAAGAGAGCAGGAGGAAAGGTGAGGGGATGAGGAATAGGGGAAATACAATAATTTAAGTTTTATTGTTTCTTTGTGATCAAAATATAGGTTTACTTGATTAGGAAAATGTATTTCTATGAAGACTGCTATAAAGTAAACAAGAAGAAATGGTGCTTAACAAGTGCTGTAAAAGATTTTTGAAGCAACTATAACACTTTCCCCCCTCGTTCCCCATAAATGCTTGAAGCTAATGTACATCTTGAAGACCAAGTTTACTGTATTTTATTATTGCTGTCATGAGAGGATAAATGAGCCAAAGAGTTAGCTTTTTGGACCTCACACTTCTGGACCTCTACACAGTATTAAATCTTTATATTTCACTGTTAATATGACATGTAAATAAGTGAAGTGCTGCTTCATACTAGAAATCCTTTGAAAGTCCATGGTGAAAGCTGAGTTAAAGCAACAACAAAACCCACACATCCATCAGCCCATTACAAACATCCTGTTACACTGTTTGGTAAAAGCTATTTTAAACCCAACCCCTTATACCACAGCTAGATATCTTGGGATTGAACTGGCATGATTAATGGCAAGCTTGGAACATTATAAATTATGGTGAAGATGAAAGGATTTCTGAATACTTTTCTAAAGCATGTGGGTTTATCAGCACCCACCTACAAACATATGCTTTCTTCCATATGACACAATGTGTGCAAGAAAACAACTTGATGTTTTATGTTTTAAAAACACTAGCATAAATGTATCTACAGTGCACCTTCCCAAGGCCTAAAAAACAGTTTTGGTCAAAGAAAATGTTTTAGTGGAAGGAACCTGACCTCTTTTGTGACTTTTCCCCATTTTACGATTCCTTGGTACAAAACTGGTATATAGCTGAGAGGCGCAGGAGAAGGTCTTTCTTCTGGTCTAGTAAACCTGTTTTACTTCAAAGCTGTCTCACCATCATTATGGTATTAAAATTTTACACAGATCAATGTTGAGGGCCTTTTTCAGTTACTTATCTTTTCAAACATCCACAGGTCATCAGCAACTTTATATACAGTCAACAAAATGCAAATCCTTCCAGCTCAGTGTGGTAAGCAGCTGAAAAAAAATCCTCACAGCAGACAGCCTTATTGCTTTGTGCAACTGTTTATTCTTTGAAGGGAGATGTCATTGGAACAAGTGCATCAAATAGATCTTCCTTTTAACCAGGCATTTTTCTCTTTTGCAGAAAATGTAAAGTTTAAGAAAAAAAGAAAAATTTTAAAGAAAATGCCCATTTTCTCTTTCAGTTCATGAATTCATACACATATGATGAACTAGCAGGAAAAAAACTAATGTTTAATTGTAATACAAAGTTTTTACACAGAAAAAAATTAAAGTGCATTCAGTCTACACACAAAGTTAAGACATCTCAAAAAGGCTACACCCATGGAAGAAATAGCACAAAGCCAGAATTAGTCACAAGAATCATTTTTCTTGCACCCTTGCACCAGACACAGGGAAGACACTATACCTTATCCACTTTGTATCCCCTTTCCAAGAAGTGAGCACCATCGGCAATGTTAAAAAAAAAAAAGCCACAGGCATCTAGCTTGACTCATGCCAATCATGTATGAAGACAGCAGAAAATTCAGACTTGGCAGATTTCATAGGACTCTAATGACCACGCCACATCCACCACTCACCACAAAGCTTTACCTACATCTTGTGCGGTCTGGACTTGACCAAAACTGAACAAACATTCACGTCTAAATAAAGGTTTGCTGTCACAGATTTTGACCACATATAGGATGTTTAATGCACTCAGTACAATACAGTTGATTTCAATCCACTCTTTCTTATGACCTAATTGTTCATTGACGTCCAGGTGTTTATAAATACACTGTGGTATGGCATATTGTTTCTGGTTATTAAGTACATATAGTACATATATTCTTCACACAGAGGCATGATTGCAGAACAAATAATTGCTTTTTTTTTCTATGATACTGGCAGTTTCAGTTTTGCAAGCTAAAGGGGTGGAAGAGACTCTGCAAACTGCATGCCCTCCATAAGGCTAAAGAGCATCAATCTATTTGAAGTGTACATGTTCACTTTTCCCAAACCATACGATAAATGATATATGCCCACATATTTACCAGTTCTGTGGGTTTTATTTATTTGCAATGACATATACCAACTTGCCTGTATAGACTCACTGGTCTGTGGTCCCCTGACTATTTCTGGAATGCTTTTAAGACATTGAAATTGTGTTTGCCTATTTTCATGCCTCTGATCCAGAGGTAGTTTAAGTAATAGATCACAGTTGCTAGATCAGCATTTTCACTTGCATCTCTTGGGCAAATATTATCTGCTCCTGGCAATTAACTTTTTTTTTTTTTAAAGGTTCTAGAAGTCTCTTCTATCAACATTTCACTATAAGACCAATTCTCAAGAGTCACCTGTAAAGTTCGTGCATGAGTACCTCTCACGAAATTCAACTTGGACGAAAATCATTTAACTTTCGTTCTGTGTCTTATTTTCCCTGAGCGCTCCTTTCACACTTTGGCCATCTATCAGCTCTCCAGTCTGTCTGGCAGGACTTCCATTTCCGATGCATTTGAAATGATTCAATATAAATGATTTATTGTAGGCTCTCATGTCTTTAGCGAATTGTTGAATTGTTTCTCAGAATATCTTTTGGCCAGCCTCATTATACTTTAAAATTTAATTTGCAAGACTGTATTTTTTTTCCTTTCTATTTTCTTTGTTTGGACTCAACTTCAACTTTTGAAAGATGTCTCCTTGTTTCTAATAGATTCCTTAATTCTATATATAAATATAAAACCCTCCTTGCCTCTTAAAAATAAAAAGTAGCAACAACAAAAAAATTTGGAATATGGCATATTTGATATAAGGCATGTATTTTCTCCAACCTCTAATACGCAGTCTTTAAAGAGCTGCTTTACTACCTGCAAGCTTCAATTTCCTTACAAGAAGCTTCCTCATTTTTATGTAGCTCTTTTTTCTAAATTAAAAACTCTACCATAGTGAACTTTCTGGCTATTTCTGAAAAGATCTTGAATTGCAATATATTATGACTACAGACACAACGTGATACCAAGCATTTGAAATCACACCCTGCGTGCAGGTCAGGATCAAAACAAACTGCTCCCCATCCTGTGGGTTCTTTGACTGGCTGCACCCCAAAGCACCTCTTTGGTCCAAAACATCATTCTCTTTGTTCTGAATGAGTGATAGGTATTGTAATACAGGTATTTTTCCTTCCACAGTATAAGAAATTTAACTGATTACTCAAACAAATCCTCCGTTTCATCTCAGAGCTTTCTTCAACATCCAGAACCCATCTATCAGCGCAGTCACCTCTGCCTTGCAATTATGGGATTTCTTCCGACCATCAAGTTCTGACACATCTATGACCTCACTAAAAGACACACATCAGCATTTTAAATTATATCTTCCCATTGGTAGCTTTTAAAACCTTCAGGTGGGAGCAAGCAAATACTTGATCTGCCTGCAGACTCTTCTGGGCCCTTCGTCTAGCTTATTCTTTCTCCCATCCAAGCTGATTTTTGCTAATCCGCATCTTTATGGTTTGAGGATTATTCACAATTTCATTCCTGGAAGATAAGACATGCCAAACCGTCTTCATCAATAGCTGGCTTCCCCTTCCCTTTAAGTTTGAAAACTTGTCCACAAGCCTCCATAATGCTAAGTGCCTTTTGTTGGTTCCCTGTTGGTTTCGCACAAGGTCATCCTTCCTCTTCAGATCTTTTAATTGAAAAAGTTTTTCCTCCTACTCATAATTGAACAAAAGCCTCTTTTCCACACTGTTTCTCAACCGTACACCAAAATTCTCTCTCTGCCTCAGCAATGGCTCACACATGATACTGGGAACATCTCAGATCACTTCACCAAGGTCTCCTACCTCCTGTCAGTATACATTTTGCTTTTGAAACTCTGTCCTACCTGTACTACTGGTCCCTGGCTCCTTCCCAGAACTTCAAAAAGATCTTCTGCTTAGTTGCCTCCTAACGTCTAGGATCACTGCAGCCACAGGTCTTCCTTCTCCCAAGTACATCTGATAACCAACTCACCCATTGTAGCCTGACTTGTCTTCAAATGGGATGTGACTTGCCAGTTACCATGCTTCTACTCAAATTATTTGTCCCAATTACATATCTTATTTGTAACTGCTTACATGGAAAACAGAAGCACTGGGGCAATAAATGGCAAGGAGCACAAACGTGCAGGGAGCCACTTCAGTCACAGGTTGAGTGTCTTTGCAAGAAATGAATCAGTTTGCCTACTATTGGAGCTATCCAATTTTCAGAGCTCCACTTTGGTCCAGCACCTCTTTACCCTTGCCATAATGATTGCAAGTACTAATTTAAAGTGATCACCATGACACAATTCCAACCATGTTTCTCTAAATTATGAGCTCAACCCCAATGGCTAGGGACTAAGTGAGATACCCTGATCAGGGTGCTTTTGCACTCATCCAAGTGTTTAGGGATAAGCAAACTAATTATCAGATGTGAAATTTAGATATGGTCATTGAAGGACAAAACTATCACTGTCAAAAAGGACACATTAAATGTTTTCCTGTGTATCTCTATTGTGGATGAACAACTGCTGTTGTGCTCACTTCAAAGATGACAAGATCATTTTTACTAGAACTACCAAGATCATGATCAAATAAATTCATGAAAATGCCTTAATATACAGTTCAAGGTCCTAAAAAAGCCCCAGGAAGATAGTATTGACTTTAAAAACCTACTAGAAATGACAGATTAAAGAAAGAAAATTCAAAATAACATTGATAAGCTGAAAGTATAAGATTTCCAGCCTTATTACTCCCACAAAGTACTTCTGTCTACTAAAACTCTTAGCATTGCGTTCAGCTGTTTGCACTGACAGGTCCATCCACAAAGCGCTTGCAATATTCTAAGTAGCTACAGTGCCCTATCGTACTCGTTCTGTGAAAATCTCAAAGCCATGTACAAGCAGTAAAAAATCTACACCTTACCAAAATTTATCTCTTACCAACTCTTGCTCTTGGGTTTTACTCTGGAAAGCCTGTAATAGGCACATCAGTGTATGTGTCAGGCCTGGAAATGTCTTGAAAAGGCTTCAACTAGCAAAGGCAGGAGGCTGACATGGGAATTGCAGTGTTCAGTTCCCTGGCTCAGATGTTACCAGTGAACTTTCAGTCCAGCCATGCAAACTTAACCCTAATTCAAACTTCTGCTTTTGGGGAGCCAGGTAAAAACCAGCTTTGCTATCCTAGAATCCATATACCAATGTACTGAAAGCAACACTGATATTTTCTGAAGCTACTTCCTCCTACAAGCTTGCGACTGGTATCAACAGGCTTCCTCCTCTGAGAGCATTCATAAACTTACCTCCTTCCACCCCTTCACAGGAGCATGCTAGTGCTCCAAATGTCACGGTGATTTGTTCAATATGTTGTAACCAGGCTTGTAACTCTCATGATTTTTACTATTTTTCATAATATTTATTTTTACTTAAAAAAAAATAGGGATCATATATACAAAGAATGCAAACAATGTAAACAAAGAGGTTTGGTTTATTGTTAAAAAATTATATTTGGGGTCTTGACTTCTTTAGCTTTGAAGAATTAACTCACCCTTAATTTGCAGCCCATGTCAAGTATAATGGTTCTATTGACATCCTCACAAATAAAGATAGACTAAGTTCAGAATAAACAGATTTGATTCAGCAACCATAATTCACCAATTTGTGTAGCTGTGCTAACGTTAACTCAGAAGCATGGATAAATTATACTTAAAACCAACAGATCTAATTACAGCTAACTCCAAATACCTGTATAGATAAACTTCAAACTGAACTGTTTGACGTGAAACCCTGTGTATGCTTCTCTGTGCTGAGGTGCTGACACCAGGCAATAGCAGCAACTGTTGACCACTGAAAATGATTCCTGAATGCAGACTGAGCATAAAGAAATCAGACTCACACTTAACTCTACATTAGAGATATTTCCCCCCATCCCCTCTTCACCAAGGCTCTCATCAGCTTAAAGAAGATACAACACAAATCCCATTTCCTAGCACCCCGTGCTGACAACACGCAGAGACTACCGCTTCGGAAAAACTCAGCTAACAGCACAGGCCCTTTAGGAGCAGCTCAAACCACTCAACTGACATTGTATTAAGCTGACACAACAAGGTACACAACTAAACCAAATCTTAAAACTAGTTCCACATGTAACAAAGCTGAACCCAAGTTCTTCTCTGTGAAGAGTCTCATCAGCAGAATGACAAAGCCCTCATGTTATTACAGCTGAACTGTTGGGAAGTAAATCTAGCTTCAGCAGAGGGGAACAAAAAGCTGTATGTTTACTAAACTGACTTTCTAAATATCAACATTTGCTAAGGAGTTCACCATTACTAAATACAGTCCAATGCATGAAGGGAAAAGCATAATCCTAAAAAGACAGGCTGTTGTTGAAATTATTAAATCAGTATCGAGTGGATGGGAGTTTTAAGGCTTATAATTACTTTGGAAAAAGTTCAACTTTTAAACACTCATTCTTCATTCATTCCACTCAGCTTATGAATAAAGCCAAACCAGACTGGGTTGGAAAAAAACAACCCAACAATCTCCACTGTAAGTCACAGTGATGAGCTGATACATATCTAGCTACATTTTTTTATGCTCATAAAGATATGGTATTTTTAAGTCATCAAGCACAGGCTTGCTGCTGAACTAAGAAACAATTTAAAAAGTAAGTACAGTGTGGTGGAGATAGGGTGACATTTAAATTTCATTAATAGGTACAATGCTAGCAAAACGGAATGATTTTGCCTTTTGGAAACTGTATTTAATTTTAAACCATATCTGCTCTCTTGTAGTTACAAGCCTACTGATTTAATGTATGCCAGTCTGCAATGTTGAATGAGCATTTTCAGCTTTAATTCCAGCATCACATAGAAATAGCTGAAAATCTGATCAGCAAGTCACAAGCTAGTGAATAATTATATCACCTCATTTTTCCAGAGCTGGTCTTTATTAATTCATAATGAACAGGATATGATAACACAATCTGTACTACTAACTTTTAACAGCCTGCTCTTGTCAACTGAAAACGCTGAAAACCAACAAGTTTTTTGTTTGGTGCAATCCAGAGCTCCACTGCTTCCCTCCCACTGCTCGGCAGCATTCCCTCCCTGCAGTTCCCTCTGGAAATGACAGCCAAGCTCCTCCGACCCCAGTGCAATTAGAGACTTTCCATTCATGCTGTCCTCTTCCTCCTCCTGCCTAGCATGAAGCTGCTTTATCGCACAGCCCAAGGCATTTGACAGGGAATGCTACATGGAAACTTATCTGCTGCCAGAAAACTGCTTCCACGATAGGGGCATAGGAAAGGGAAAGGGAAAATAGTGGTGAGTCAGCCAGCACTCTTCAACACCTTCCAGGTACTCGTGGAAAAAACAGGCAGCACCCACGACTCAGGATTTTAACTTAATGAAAAAAATGCCTTTGAAAGATATATTGCCTTTTTCCTAAATCCACAACAGGCATAGTATCTACAGAAGTTCTGCACAAACCCTAGGATCAGCTATTAACACTTTAGAAGGCAGTATGCATTTGGTTAAGTCTTCCCTGCGACTACGGATCACAGAAGCAGCAGCAATTCTAGAAGTACCCTAGGATGATGTCTTCTCCTCTTTTACTTTATCCTCATCCTCCACTGCTAAGCTCTCCTCTTACTTCCCATTGTGGTGAGAGAGGTGGTGCGAGGGATCAGGTTGAGTCTGGTCCTGCCAGAGCACCTTTGGTTTTGGCTCTCTTGAGACAGAGCAATCATCAGCTTGGTGCTGAAGAGACAAAGAACGAGGTCCTATTTTTTTAATGGCAATCCCTGTTGAAGATGATGTTGCTCAGAAACCTAAACCACACAACTGTCATATGTGTAATAAAGCAACAGGAACTACATACAAAGAAGTGCTTTTTCAGGAGAAAGGCAACAACTAGAAATGTTGAACAGGATCTCCTTTTGTCTTTTTTATAGTCTCTTTGATTACTTTAGCTTGCACAACATATATCCCACATTGCATTTCATTTGTTTATGAGTATCTGGGCAGAGCTCCAGTGCTTTGATGCAACAGGTCACAGCAAACAGCTGAGTTCAGCACGAGTGCTACCACCAGCAGGGAAGGCTGGAAAGGTGGAGGAGATAGAGCACCATCGTCACGTCTAGCACAGCACGTGGCTGCAACCAGCCACGCAAACAGGAACCGAGCTCCAAAACGTTTCTTCACCTGAACAGGAAAGCAGTCCAACAAGTGAGGAACTCCAGTTCCAGAGAAGTACAGAAAAATACAATTGTCATCACTGTATACAGTTCTCTTTTTTCCATTCTAAGTGAAGAAAAAAACGCAGACTGCAGAGACACTATGAACAAATATTACTGTCAGCAACTACAAGTATTTAGTGAGAAGGTTAATTCAAAGACTCAGAGACTTTCCTGCTCTAAAACCTCTCATGCTAAGAAAAAAAAAAAACTTCAAACTGATTCATGGCGGAGAACGAGGCATTGGATTACAACATTATTTTATGCAATGTGCACAAGCCCAACTGTATGTTTAATTTCGTTTTTGTTAACGGACTGCAAGACAAACTCATTTTCACTATTATTTACTGGAAACAGGCATTTAAGGCAGAAAAAATACACTTGTATCCCATACCCTGCTTCATTATTCATGCAGACGTGATTATCAAGTCACTGACGTTTGAATAGCCCTACCTGGGAAACTAAAATGGCCCAGATGACAAAACTGACCAAAGAAGCTCACTCTGCGCACAGGGCTTGCCGCTCAGCGGGGACAAGAGAGTCATGTTCAACAGGAGGATCCCAGGCCTCTGAGATCCTAAGGTATGGCTGGTAACCGATGGAAGGAGGTGAACATAAGCTTTTCATGTTTGCCTGAAATGGCCTATATTCAGGAGTAAACTCTTATTAAACAGTTTCCATTGCCCAAGCCTGGGAAGGGGTGAGGTCAAATGGATTTTGGTTCAACAGTCATCACAATCGCTGGCCTGGAAGGCTGAGGGTCGGTAAGAAAATGGAGATCTACTTTGCAATGGTAAGAGACAGACGTGTTGAAAGATGTGTTGGGTGAAAAAAATAGCACTCAAGTGCATGCTTAAAATAACCCCACAAGCAACAGCTAGCCCGTGTGGGCTCTGAAGGCCCAGGGCTCAACAGCACAAAGCCCGCAGCGGCCGGGTTAGAGGCACGACCTTCACCTGCACCAGCACGGTCACCCTGCAGACAGGGACTGGACTGCGTGACTGCGAATGGGATGCGACGGACTGACACTTCAGTAGGGTAGAGACAAAAAATTTGGTCAGCTCTGACATTGGTAACATACAAAAAATACTTTGGTAGCTGTCCTAGCCTGCCCTACCTTGACCTCTTCCCCAGTACTACGTGTAAGGTGATTTTAAAACATTGATTTCTAGCAAAATTAGTGATGCTGACTGGGGCCTAGAAACACACTTCATATGACAGACATTACCCACTGCTCTCGAAAAGCATAAAACCCCCACAGATTTACAAGCATGTGCACCTCCTCACATGAGCCATGCAGGCAGAAGAGAAGAGGGATGCAGCTGGCCCAGCAGCTAAGGATCAACACCCAGTTTTATCTAACCAGGCTAAATGCGTCTAGGTAATGCTGCCGGCCTCTCTGCACTTCAGTGCAGGGCTGAACTTTTTTTTAAAAATCAATTTAGGCAAAAAATTTGAACACAGATTTACATTAATCTTCCATCTGACTATTTTTGTACCATTTGCTTTTAGCCTGCTCCTCAAACAAAGCAGGAAATAAGAAGAGGCCGTAGCTTAGCCATGTTCTCCTGTTGTTACAATGCGATGCACTAGCCTGGAGTTATTGAGCAAACCTGTAAGCCCCCAGGTTACATTCTTCTGCATCTGCCGCCTTGCCTTTCAAGCGAGCCCTGCTCTTACTGAAAGGATCAGAGGCTGTCCTCAGGCATCCCTTCTTTTTGAACACAAAGCCCCAGCTCCATTTTATGGAAAAGACCTCTCGGTTCAGACCTTTGCCAAACGGCACAGCAGGTTTAAACAATTACCCAAGACAGTGGATTTGGATTCCAGGCTCTTCTTGTTCAGTGTCCAGTTTTAAAAATAATATTTCTCTTTCTGCTAGGGCACTCCTGAAATAAATGCTCCAAACAGTGATGATCCAAAAGGCATTATGGAAAAAAGTCAAAGCTTACGCAGTGTGACACAGGCTATGAAGAATCTCTTCCCCCATGGAAAAAATTAAAAGTATTTGGTATTTTTCAGCATGCATGAATCAGAAAGACAGCAGTGAATTCTGACAGCTTCAGACAGAAGGGAATCAAAGTTCTTGGGATACGTTACACAAATGAGCAATGGCAAAGAAGGGAGAAGTATCGTATAGTTTCTTTTAAAACTGAGTGATTAGCAGTGTTTTCTGAAACGGCTGGGAAAATCTGCAGCCTGGAGCCAGCCACATGTTACTTATCAATGCTTCGAATGCAGGGCGAGTAAGAAAGGCCATGCCTGGTTCCTTTTGCAATAGGGAAAATCTCTTTTGAAGTCTTTTAGAGGCAGTGACGGGGGAGAAAGTGTCAGGAAAAGGATCTGACAGGTTCTGCAGTCAGGGGCAAGAAGACGTCTGGAGTAAAATCTCTTGTCTAAATTGGGCAAAGAGATAGAAACCTCTCCTTCAGCATGGAGACGCCAGATAAAAACGTCTGAGGCTCGCCTGTATCTCTTTTCCAGTCGCACACGAATTCCTTCCCATGCTTTCTGCCAGCTCCTGTCCTACCGGGAGCCTGGGAGCGCCTGTGCTGGGGAGCACAGCGCCTACGGCACAGGCAGACGGACAGGCGGCCTGCCGAGGCCCTGGGAACCGCTGGTGTTTTGAACACCCCAGGTACCATAGAAGGCCTCACTCTAAAGGTGGAAGAGATCACCTAAACGAAAGCCAAGTGGCTAAGGAATCACTCTGTTTCCTGAAATGAAAGGCACCACCAATGAACACACCACTGCTGATGCCACTGCTTCACTCTGGGTCAGGATTTCTCTCCTCTGTTGCCAGTTTTGTGCAAGCAACTAGGCAGAGAAGGTTTGCACCGCCTGCCACGTAAGCATAACTACCCACTGGCAGGCCAAGAACTGGACACCCTTCATTTCTACCCGCACTGCAGGCCACTCTGCCCTTCTTTTAGCTTCCCACCCTCTGCAGACACCATTCAAAAGGAAAACACCTGTTATTTTTTTCCTCAATCACAAAGACAAAACAAACGCTTGATGTAACCATTCTCTAAAAGCTGTATTAAAAGTAGTAATCAGAGATATTATTTCTGTATGAACCACATTCTTGCCTGTATCAGACCGCTTTTTTATGTGTTGCACAAACAACCTACACAGCTAAAAAACAGATCAGCTTAGCATAAACTCCTGTACAAGGCAGAAAGCTGCACAGCTCACCACATCAGCACTCGTAAGTGGCAGTTTCATGCACTCTTATGGGAAGAAAGCAGTTTTGTATCTCAGCACCGTACAATTTAAAGCACACAGAAGTATGCAGTAAGATTTTGCTTAAAAAATGTCAGCTTTTTGATAAAATGATATTTTGACTCCTTCCTTGCTTCTGCCGCAGTACTGCATTTGCAAGGTGTGTAGAAGAACTAATGTTCCAACTAAAAATATAATCAATGGGCACAAATAAGTTTGTTGTACTCTTTTCTCCTCCGTAAGTTTCTTCTTTATGCATATGATTTCATTTGGGAAGATGGAATTCAATAACCAATAAAGGAGATGAACTTTCTCTAAGTAAAAAAAAAAANAAAAAAAAAAAAAAAAAGGAAATCCTTAAAGCACTGTGAGAATGTTTTGTTTGCTGCCTATTATAAAAACGAGGACCATGATATTGTATATCCTAGCTATACCATAATAACACTTGTATGACATAATAGTCAGAAGTGTCTGGAAAAGGTATGAAAACTGAAGAGTTCCTCACTTGTAAAATAAAGGCTACTGCTCACATTTTGCAGTCTTCATACTCCTCCTTTTGCATCTTTAGGAACTGTACAAGTAACAGTTAAATAATGTGCTGAATTCTGTTAATTACCGTGACAAGCATCCAAGCTGCAAGCAATGCCTTCGCTCATCTGGGATGATGCTTACATCAGCTGGGCAGCGCACGCGGGTCCTATGAGCAGGCAACACCCAGCTGGAGGACACCCGCTACCATGCACACACTTAGAGCAAGCGTTATGCAGTGCTGTTCAGGCTCTTGCACTCATCACAAAGCTAATGCACGGTTTCTCCCCACAAAAGTATTTTACACAACCTTAGTGAGATTAAAAAGCACAGATAAAAACCACAATTACTTTAATAAAACCACTTTAAAGTGGCAGTTTGCTAATTCAGTTACCCCCTCCCCATAATTAAAAACATTACACTAAATGACCAGCAAGAACACAGCCAAGAATTCAGGTAATAAAATGCTTTAGGTACCTTGATTTTTTCCACAGCTCTCCTTGCTCTATTAATGTAGTTGACCTGTAAAGCAGAAGAAAGATTACTGACTCCTGGTAGGCTTTTCAGTGTTACTGGAATACACTATACACTTAAGAAAGCATTAACACAATATTAGGTTTCTTGAAGTCTTTTTCAGAGTATTTAATTGAATTGCATTTTACTTTGATACCATACAATGTGTTCTTAAAAAAAAAAAAAAAATCTCAGCACAGGGAAGTATTATTTAAGAGTGCCTGGGTGTGAATCTAGCCATTTTGCCTCACGCACAGTGGGTTGCCAACAGAAACAAAATCCATCTACCTGCTGAATTTTTAAAATAGAACATCACCACCACAATCCACAATTCCTCTCCTAGCCCAGCAGAAGCTGAACTTCAGAGCAGCCGAACACCCGCTGTGCGGCCGGGCAGGCAGACTCTGACCAGGGCGGGGAGCAGATGAAAGAGGAACACAATCTCTCTCTTTGAAGGCCGACAGCTTCATAGCTGCTGGTGTGCAAAGTTCATAAGGCAACAACTGCCTTTCTCTGACCCCTTTCCACCACTGACCTGCTACGAGTTTTCCTCTTGCCTTCATCTCTTAACATGAAAGTAAAATGAGTAAATAAAATAGCGATTGTTTGCTTCTATCATCTTTTGTCTTCTCAGTCTTTGAGCATAAATGATCTTCACTCAAACCCAACAAAATCTATTTCCATCACCTTCCCTCTTCCCTCAACCACTCTTCTGAGGAAAAGCAATTATTTCCTGGTGGAGGGGGGCCAGACTCCTTGATTTCATGCATGCACACAAAACATATGCTACATTTCCAGCCCCCCCCCCCTTTTTTTTTAAAAGATTTATAAATTGCAAAGTAGACATTTTATGAATGTGAAAACGCTGAGCTCAGTCTACCATCAGGCAGAGACGGTGCTTGTTTCCAACCCACTAACCATTTGCATTCATCTGGTTGCAGCGACCTATTGCAACCATCCCCAGCTTTCCCTTGTTACTCTGCCATGACTTCAACACAGTATGCTCAAGAAGGACTGTTTTGGTCTTCTCAGTGTATACAAATACTTCAACAGTTTCAACGTTTCAGCAGGCTAGCTATCCCATTCTCCATTACTAAAGCCTGGATTAGTCAGTGTTCTCTGAGTTTCAACTGCAAAGAACTGACTTATGAAAAAACAACGTGCACAGAGAGAACGTAAGTAGAATTATACAAAACTAATGCATGACACTATTGTCACAAGATACTCCAAAATAAAAAACAAAATTTCCAAGAGAATCACGGTCAAAATAAAATATTATTGCATGTGTGCTCAAATAGTCTATTTTCCCTGAATTAGCGTGAAATTCAGTTCCTTGCTCACTTGAAAAATAAAAGTTGCAATAAATATGGCATTGTTTTCAGCAAGTTTGTACTTAAGAATGAAGGGTGTGCTTATATTGAGCATTAATACAGGTAAACGGCCACAGAAAGCTTCACCTCCTGTCTGACCCGACGGGAGCCCGGACTCGGGGCAGGCTGGGCTCTCTGCGGGGCTGGGGCACGTTCGCTCCTTGCCGTCCCGCCAGCTGCTCCCTGGCAGCGCACACAAAGCGGTGGCAGCGGCTGGGGAGGAAGGTGAAGCACATTGGCACCAAAGCGCCACGTTAGAGCCGGAGCACTCCGCAGCACCAGGAATTTAGACACTTTAACGTGACTGTTTATTCTTGGCGTGAGTACGGCTTATTTTTCATCTACTTCACGCTGCTGCAGATAAGGGAATGCTATTTCTATGCGAGTTCCTAATCGGTTATTTTAAGCGTGGTTGTCACCCGCAAGAAGAGATCTCACTTTGCAGCCACTGCTCTAGAGGGCTTCGGCAGACCGCTCTCCGAGGTGAGGACTTCACGGGCCCAGCACGGCGGGCTGGCGGAGCGCAGAGGCGCACCTTTACGGTGGTGCTCGGCGTGTTTTAGCCCCCTGGAGCCGCACAGTGCCCCCGCCACGGGGCCGGCGCGGCCCCGCGTGGCCGCCTGCTGGGCTGAGCCCCACCTCGGAGGCCAGGGACCCTACAGCTGTCAGCAGAAGGGAGCAGCAGGGAAGGCGGCTGGGGCCAGGAGCCATTACACTAGAAACGTCACAGGCTGCTGGGCAGATGCTTTTCCTGATGCTTGCCACAAGCTCTTTGCTACCATCCCTTGCTTCTTCTCCTTCACATCCATTCTCCTCAGTATCGCTCCATGCACTTCCACAATCTCTTCCTCCCTCCCCAATTTAAAAATCGCATTATCAAAAAAACATAGCAAACCCTCGGCAACTATGAAACTACCATAACGTTTGGTGCCATGTCCTAATTCACTCTGCTTAATTGATCGAGGTCTTCTCATCCCACCCTAACTGCCCCTTCAGCATGGGCGAGAAATCCTTTGGCGTAGGCAATGACCAGCAGCTGGCTTCACTGAGCTTAGCACTGCTTAGGAAATGCACAAAGCCTTTGTTCTCTAGGGTAAACATTAATTAAATGCCTCTACAGCCAAAATGAAATTGTACATCTAATACCAAAGGATGCAGATCGTATCAAGAACAGGAAAAAAGTCTGAAAAGGACTAATAGTCACACAGTAAACATCCAAGTCAAAGCCAGCTCTCAATTCAGGGAAAATAACTGAAAGACATTCTTGGATGAATGAACTAGGAAGAGAGATTGATTTTAACTCAAGATATGACAGCAATAAGACAAATATTGAATACGAACAGCTTCAAAAAATTAGAATATATCTGAATTAAGGCATATGTCAGAAATTAGACATATTACACAAATCCTAACAAGATATTGAAAACACAAGTACAAATTAAATGTTAGAAGTCTTCAGCCTGCAGGACAAAAGGATTTGTGTGTCAAAGATGTCATTTCTCTTCTTGAGAATTAAAGTGAAAGCCACTTGGTTATTTGAGAGCTTTCCCCCACTCACTCAGAGAAGTAACGTTTTAGAGCTGCATCCAGAAACTATGAGTAATCACAGTGATGGATAGTCAAGGAACTGATGGGATATCCCAAAGAAACATCCTCTGGAATGAAAATATAATCTTTAACTACTCATATTATAATGGTTGATCAGCGTATATTAAGAAAATACTCTTCTGGTTTGAATTCAAACCTTGAGTATAAAGAAAGGAAAGCCCTAGTAAATATTTAAAAGAATTCTGAGTTCTGAACTGAAGAGCTGGCTTTTTTTTTTTTTTTTTAAATAACAAACAAAACCATCAAAAGATTGTGCAACTCTAAAAGAGCCCTTAAGGAAACAATCGGGAATTTTTCATAACATGGTATTTCCTTATACCACTGACCACAGGAATGCAAACAGTTCCACCAAACAGAGATTTCTTCATTGGAAACAACTGACAATCTAACCACGCTTCCATCTTTTCCACTCTCAGCTCTCAGCATACAAAATAGATGATATAATAGGATACAGAAATGTCGTACAATCACTATTAGGGCCACGAGATTTCTTTAGTAAAACTCAGCACCTGAGAGGCTTTATAAAAATACACTTCCAAAGGGTTAGAGAGAGACCTTATGTTGAATTATTGAGCGTCTTTGTTCAATCAATTAAAATTTATTTATTTTTACTGCAATTTCTACTCCTTTGTTGGATTTTCCCAAAATACACCTCTATCAACCGGAAACCCCAAACTTCAACCATCAATCACTATTAGCAGTAAAAAGACTCAGTCCTGCAGCATTCCATGACAGCAAGACAGGCAATGCTAGTGAGGAGCTCTGCCATAAAAACGTGGGTTGTTACTTGAGCAGTGGAGGAAAAAAGCACTGCTACTGGTAGTATACCCCTTGCACCCTATACAAAATCCCCTATGTTAGTCTAATGAATAGATTTCCTCTACAACTTCTCAGTTCACAGTTATTTCAGCAATGCCTATCAACACTATGAATCGTCCCTGAAGGGATCAAAAAAAAAAGCATATGGGAACGGGCAATGGCACGCCTAGTACTGCATGCAGATCTACTGGCCTTCAGACCCTGTGTGATGAGAACAAATATCAGAGACACTCCAAGGGAAAAGCAAGACAGGCCTCACAAAGGGACTAAATTTTCTTGACAGCTAATTAACAAGTCACTCTGTTATGGAAAAAGCAATTTACACCCCGTGCTGAGCTTCATGCAGGGAAGAGAGAAAAAAAAAAAAAAAAGAAATGAACATAAGCAATGGTAAAACTAGAGAGTATCATCAGGATTCAGAAAGGTACCGGGAACGCAAAGAGGTACTAATCATCAGCACCCTGACAAATATCTGTCATCACAAATTTGCAACTCAATTAAGTCAAGATTTTAATCAGGGCTACAACTGAACTTAATTCTCTCCACTGCAGCTGAAGGAAGGCAAGGGGAACAAGTCATAAAAACAGAACAAAACCAAAATGTGCTATAAAGAGACCAAATTATTTTCAGAAGGAAAAAACAAAACAAACAAAACCCGTGAAAGACAGAAAGCTTTATGTATTTAGTGTGTCAGACAAGTAAAGTCGAGAAGTTTGGATGGCAGGAAGACAGACAAATGTCTTAACTTCAGACAGAGATGTTAAAAGAATTCGCTTGTGTGGGAGGTTGTTGACAATCGATGGCAGAGAGATTATTACATCAGTAGTCAAGGAAACCACTCTTAGAATTACAAGATTTGAAATTTTGGAATGCCCCATTTTGGAGTGAACAGAACATGGAAAAAATGCTCCATGCTCCTCAGAAAGGAGGATGGGATATGGCTCTGGCATCCCAGGCTGCCCAGGGCTGGGGAAGACGTCTCCATGTGAAACAAAAAGCTGGCCTTCTTTAAGGAGGTACAGCAGTCCCAGCTCACAGCTGGGGAATGGGAATGCTTCCTATTCTTTTTAGTTATGGTATCAACTTTAGTCTTCAGGGGAGGCTGAAAAAACAAAACCCAGACCTGTATTGTGAGTGTAATAGATGGAACGTATAAGGATTACAGAGCTCCTGGGGATTACAGAAAACCCCTTCCAGTGCCAGCATGCTGCTCCCTTAGCTTCTGCCAGGTGCTTCATTGCTCACACAATCCACAATGTAGATACTCTACAGCGATGAACATCAAGGAGAATATCAAAAACATTTGATAAAGATGTTACGGAGAATCACCAGTTTTAGTTCAGTGGCCACCTGAAGTGATTGCTACCTTCAAGCTACCAAAAAGGGCCTCTGGTCTCGGATAACTCATCTTTTCTTAAGTTAAAAACACATGAGCCCTCCCTTCCTTTTTAGATGATGCTGAAGACCTAAACATAAAGTATACAAAGAAGTAGCTTGCCTTAATGACAAATAGTACAGCAAAAAATACTTTTATAGTTATTGCCTTAACTAGATAGCAAAATAAAACATCAGCTGATATGCCGAAGTCTGTGCCGAGATTTAGAAGACTACTCAAAAGCTATTTTTCAGTTTTATTACTGTCAGTATCCTAGAGGAAAATGAACACTAAAAGCTTTTCAATTTAATCTTACTGATGATGCTATACAGAAACTACCCTGTGCTTAGACTACCAAACTATGCAGATTGTAAGGCAAGGCAGTATTTAGAATACACCACATATTTCCACAATTAGAACAGAGTAATATCAAGCTATGCCAGAAATGATTTGCTGGTTTTGATTTAAATGCACAGTTCATTTTATTCTTTCCTACAGTTGCTGCACCAAAACACATGTTCAGAATGGCAAGAAACTACAGAGCAGAGTCTACGTAACATTGCCACTCAGGCTGAAGTTTCACTACCATCAGTGGAAGCTTTGGTGCTGATGAGGAATCAGAGCTTAATTTTAGACAAATGTTACAAATAAAAGCTACTGAAGAATTTTTAAAAGACTAATTATTAATTCTGACTGAACTAAATACATATAAAAACAAAGGTGCTAATTCAGATTTACCTTATTGTTTATTAGTTACTCCATTTGCCTTGGTCATCTGATAGATCCCACTATTAAAGACTCAATGCTCAACAATTCAGTGTTGTAAAGAATACTGCTGCAGTCTGGAATCTACTTTAGCTACTGTTTTTAAGCAAGTCTGTAAAAATCTTTTCAGGTATGGTATTTTAAGTGCTGCATTATTACTTAAATTAAACTTAGTTCACATAAATCCAGTCCAAGTAGTGGGAAATGGCAGTTTCAGAAATCATCTGAATGGGCTCAGGAGACTGGATGACAGGCGCAGCTCTGTAACAGGTGTCCTGCCTGGCCTTGGGAAAGTCATCTGAGCATTGCATACCTCTGCCCCTCCTCGCCCCCTTGAAATGAGGTGAAGTCCTGACTGAGATCGGGATTAGTAAAGCTGTGTTCATTCCCATTTGCGAATATACTGCATCTCTTTTGGTGACAGGTATTTCAAGACAGACAAAATACAAGTGCTAACTGTGGCTTCAACAAGTCTGTCAAGGGAGGTGAACTGTGCCCCTTCATCCTTAACTACGAAAAAAGAAAAAACTGGTGTTAAAGCTATACACAATACATTTAAACAAAGTAATTCTCCAGTTACGCCCAAGGTTTGGGTAATCATCACCAAAAAGCCACTCAGCATTTCCCAACTGCTATTTAATGCCCCTGTCTACCTACCTTGCATCCTAACCTTATTTTCCCTCCTATTTTTGCTCCATGCCACATAGATTTATTTTTCCAATAGAGATTTAAAATCTAAAGAGTCTGAATACCACAATATATCTTATTATTTTTAAAAAGGAAACAGAAACGTGAAAGCCTGCCATGACCCCTTTCTCACCTTTTGTTACCACAGGTTTCCTGCTTTCTTCTTGTCCCTAAGACTGAATCTCATTTTCTACCAGTCTTTCAGTGTCAACTCCAACTCATTAGCTTTTGCTACAATCTCATTACTGCCATCAGATTTCATCTACTAATATGTTGCACTCCATATTTTAAAAAGTGTTCTTGGCTTCTCACCAGAAGCCATCTGCCCCAACCACTCCTAGTGGTTTCCAGGGCCCTGCTCTCAGCAATACACAGTCGTTCAAAAATGTCAAGAGTGCCAGAGGCATTAACAAATCCCACCCTCCACGCTTTGCAGCTCCGTCCTTTCGTGCTTTGCTCCTGCTCCTGCGTTCAGTTTTCAGTGCAATCCCCTGCACATACAACAACTTCATCGCTGGCCCTCTTCTCCTGCTGCTGTCACGTGTGCTCTTGATATGAGAGCTGCCTATCAGCAACGCCTTGATTAACCTCCTGGGCCTGGGAATCATAAATATACTAGTTGACCCCTAGGAAACAGCCCTGCATTTATTTAGTCTTATTTACCCTCAATCTGACATCCGCAAGAAAATGTTTTTAACCACCTCAAACACGCAGTCAGAAGGAAATTCTCGGTGCTGTAGTCAGGCCGCTGCCTGCTGCCCTGCACAACACATCCTCTGCAGCATCCCAGCCTCAAGAAAGGAACGGGCATTCCAGGGAGTGAGACTTCTGCTCCCTTGGTCTCCACCTCCCACACACGGAAATAAGACCAGCTTCCCAGCTCACTCAGGTATGTGCATTTGACATGCTGTTCTCATTAGACTTGCATGTAAAAAAATAAACAAACAAACAAACAACAAAAACCCACCACTTAAACATTTGCAGTTATAGTACTAGTACAGCGATGATGGTCTGCCTAAGGACAAAAAAAAAGCAAGGCAAATTCCGTAGAGAATCTTTTCACACTTTTTTCATGTAAAGTAGCAATAAGATCCAACATTCTCACACTAGATTTCATTTCACAGCATGGTTTTTGCAAACTTTGTTGCTTCACTACACAAAACGTCCATTCAGGATGTCTTTACTAAGAAGTGATGCTTGCTAACTTGATGCTTGGACCACCTAGGCAGCCACTGATTCCTTCCTAATCTCATCTTTTCCTTTCGCACAATATTCTTGTTTTTATTTCGAAGTCATCGAATCTACAGCAACTCTACACCTGCTCCAGCACGCAGATTTCTCCTCTAGCTCTGATGTGGAAGTGTTTACTCTCATTGTACTTAAGCAACATTATTACTGAGCAATTCCAGCAAGGTTATTGTGATTTCACATCTCTTTCAGAGACTGTCCAAACTTGTCTCCTACCACGCCCAAAAACAAAAAGAGAAAAGTGGAAAGGAAAAGGAAGCCCTGCAGCCAAAGACTGGAGGGAGGACTTTCCCTGCACTCCACAGAGCAACTGAGTGCAAGGCACAGCCTCTGTGTGTGGTGACAGATGATCAGAACACATTTCACAACGTAAACTTCAACTGCACAGTGCTATTTTCTTCCAGTAATAATTTCTGGATAAAGTCATAGCTGGTTTCATAACAACAGTACTGCTGCAAAAGTAGTAACAATCTGTGCACATACAGATCTTTAGATCTTTTTCCTCAGCTACAAATTACCAAAACCCTTATTTGTTGAAAAAACTGTATTTGGAAGTTAAAATGATGATTTGTTTATAACTGACCACCTCCATTGCTGAAAGAAAGACAGGTTCTATCCACTTCCTTTCTACTTTATTGAGATATATAAACACAAACTTTGCCTCTTCACACTCTTTCATTTAATCACTACCAAGAAAGACTCAATCCAGTCCCAAACCTCAGGAAGAACAGAAACCAACTATATTATTTAAAAAAAATTTTTTTGAAGTCTGTATCTGCATTTTCGTCTCTCACTTTTTCACCTCTGACTTCTACAAAGCTTAATTCATCCAACCTCCACCCTAACCCCTGGGAGCATCTTGTACTTTCCAGCCATCTGGACTGTATTTACTTTACTAAGAAGTTAAATTTGTTCATGAACAAAGAAAACCCCTTACTATCTTCCTGTCATGTCTGCACAGTTATTTTCCAAGTTCTTATTTTCTCAAAAAAAATTATTATGCCCTCTGGGGAACTCTCACAATCTTTTCTGTGAGCTTTACTGGGGTCATACAACTTTTTCATTCACCATTTTCTAGTGCTGCTCTCTTTGTAAGAAGAGAAATTCGTATTTTTTTCCCTTGGTTTTCATCCCCTCTTCACAAGAGCCCTTACAAACAGCACTAAATCTCTCATGTAATAGACCAGAACTGTGGCAGCTGTACCAAAGCATTTATTTAGCCAGTGAAAGTGACAGTTCTGCAAATGAAATCAGCTATTGCCAAAATAGGAACAGAAACAAATTTTAAAAGGAACACAGGCCAACATTTATTTTTGGAGTCCTACCTGTTTTGAGGGCATCCCCCCCCGGTAGCTCTGCTCACTGCTAGAGCACAGCTCCTGCGTCTGCTCCGCCACCTTTTGTCACGAGCACCACACTCTGGCCCCCGTGCCAGCGCTCGGATGCCAGCGTGCTGATGGAGACTCGCAGAAGACCAGGCATGCAGAATTGCTAACTGCAGAAGACAACCAACTACCTCAAACCGGTTTTTAACCATCAGCCACATGTTCTTAAAAACCACCTACCATTATCTGGTTTTATCAGTGCTGCTGTATAATTCTTCCCTTTTAGTACGTTTTCTAAGCCTATTTTTCAAGGCACGCTATCTTTTTCTATCAAAGGTAGCCAACTACAGCTTATCACTAAAAGCTATTTGCAGCTTTACTCTACCCCTCTTGACATGCACCAGAAATCTGCATTAAGTTTCAATGAAAGCCAGATTGACCCCTTTGTTACAGACAAAATTCATGAAAGCCATCAGCAACGCATGATAGACAGCTAGCTTTTTAATTGGGAATTGAAGGTTCCTGATGCTTTGTGATGCTTGACCCAAACATCTGATTCATTTGAAAATTTAATTTAATGACCTAATTTAATGGCTGTGATATGGGAAAAATGCTAACGTATAACCATACCGTAACATAAATTAGAAAACACACACTGAAAGAAAAACACCTTCTTCAGGGATGACTGCTTAAAGATAACTACCTGCTCTTGTTTATTTTCTGGTTGAGCCTCCAAATGTAATTCAAAGAAGCGACCCTTCAGAGGCGTAATGATTTTTAATGACCATGTCAAGTATTTTCTCGTCTCTTCAGTGGCTCTTCTGGAATACCAGGGAGTAGAAGCTCAATTACAAACGTGCAGGAGGCTGCATACCACAGTAAATTCATTACAGTAGGAAAAGCACAGTATAAAGATAACAATGAATCAGAAATGTAACTCAACATGTCCATGCGAAAAATAACTACTGAAATAATTCACCAAAATACCACCACACATAAAACAATGCAAAACAGAAAGTTAACATTTTGCATCGAACTCTGGCCACACGAATGCTTGGACGAGCAGTATTAGGGGGCCAAAGCAGAGGCAGAAACACTTCGCTTGCCAACATTTACCTCTTCCATGTCTATGAAGCTAGGGCTGAACGCCACATTAAAAAAAAAAACAAACATTCTGCGTCCTTAGAGTTGCTGTTTCCAATTTCTTGGCTGATTCAACACTATCCCTTCCCAGTTTTTTCCTCCTCATCTCCAAAACCCACAAAGGACCATAAGTATGAATAAACATGTTTTGTCATTAAAATCAGCTGAAGCACAGTGAAGATGCAACACATCTCTGCTTTTGGGAAGCACTGCCATGTTATTTATCAGAAACAAAACCCCAGGAGATCTCTTACCGATTGAGCAATATCTCCACTAACAAGGACTTTTTTTCCCCCCTTGTATGATTTCAAGCTGTTCAAATTTTCCCTAGAATTTGTAACTTTTTTTTTTTTTCTTTTAGAAGTGAAGACATGGACATTAATCAATCAATCAGGCAACTGAACTGCCTTTTCTCGAGACACAAGCTGAACGTTTCATGCAAGCTATTAAAAATGTTTTACTTCAAGCAATGACATCCCCTCAGAGCTTTATCAAATGAATGGTGATCACAGCTTAGTGTGCACTCTGTTCTCTAAAGTATCTGAGCTGGAAAACGATCAGTGAGAGAAGATTCACTGCAGTGTCTGCAAAGAAGCAAGGACCAATATATTTGCATTTAGTGTGCATCAGCTTGATTTTATGTGTTTCTAACAGAAGGGATGTAAAGCGACTTTATTCTCAATCCGCAGCTATGGTATGAAATTAGTTTCTACGGACATCTGACAGAATCCAAGGCAATTCTGGTTTTGAGTTGCTTCTGTAGCAAACACAGCATCAGCTGCAGAAGGCACATGAAGCAAAATCCCGCCAAACTGATTAAGAAAGTCAATCCTGGGCATCCTGCAGAAGTAATCTGTGAGCAGACGAAACACTGCACTGGCAGCCTCGCAGGTGAGGGACACCCACGTATTCAAGGCAAGATGAACGGCCACGGGAGAACGCCATGATCTGTGCCTGTCCCTGTCAGCAGGGCCAGCCTACATGCCACTCGCCCAGGAGGGACACGCAACCACTAACACCGGTTCCAGCCCAGCACTTCACACAGCCTGCTCCTCCGCGTGTGCCACTGGTCCTCTACGACTCCTTAAACATCTGACTACCCGCATTTCACAATTCCTCTTTCAGAGGGAAAGGACATTTTTCGCCAGCAAGGCAGTAAACATTTCTTTCCAAGAACTCTATCCAGGGCGGCAGGTGAAAGGCGCTGACCTCCAGGAGGGGTTTCCAGGCTGTGACTCCCGAGCCACCTGCCTGCGTGGTGAGACTGGTGCTCAGAGGGCCCCCAAAGCCCCCTGACAGAGGGGCTGCGGCAGCTCTGGGTGCTCTTCCACACCCCGGGAAGACCCTGGCACACTGGGGACGCTGGCAGCCCCACACCACAGCAGTGAAAGCAGACCCACAGTGCTGCTGCACCAGCACACAGCACGGGACGAGGTCCTCCAGGCCAGAACAACCAGAATCCCTCATGGAATTTAAAAACTTCAGAGGTATGTGGTGCACTTCCGAAACTTTAAAACGAAACATTCCTTCCACCAAGCACCCACATCATGAATGGTTAGCAGTGGGTGCTGCGGTGTGCACGGGTCTGCCAGAGGCACAGCAAGTCTTGTTACCTGTTATTTCCATGACACAGCAAAGAAGCTTCTCCGCTGGGTATACAAAGGGCTTTAAAAAAAACTTATTTGAAATGTGAATTTAAGGTAAATTCAGGCTTCCTTTCCATTCAATAAAAACTGGACAGTGAATTCAAAATAAAATCTTTCTAAAACAGTTTCAGTAAAGGCATTAGTGAGGCTAATTTCAACTCCAGAGAGAAGGCATCAGGTCCTGTTCCAGCTTCTCCTCTTGCCATACAAGCTGTGTTGGTTGGGGCAGGGACAACTATTTTCGCGCAGCTGCCTACTTTTCAGAAGGAAAACATCAATACAGTTTGAGGCATCAGTGTTAAGAATTACTGCCAAGTGTTTGCCCAAAGACCAACAGCCCAGGGATTTACAGCCCTGATCTGAAATCCTGGATATGTTACCACAGGCCAGGATATTTTCTCACTCAATCCCAATGCAGACTGCATTTCACTGCCCATCCTTATCTATAAAAAAAAAAAAGAAACGTATTTTAGGCACAAAAAGCTTCAAAATAAATGCTTTTGATCAACCTCCCAAATTAGTTATGCAAATGCTGTATTAAAGTGCACAGATTATTATTACTTCAAATTTACAAACCCCAGCACAGATATTCTGAAAGGGAAAGAAGTAAATGCTTAATTACACACATTGAATAATCCAGATAATGGCCTGTCACGTGCATCATTCTGAATGCAAAGCAGAGTGATGTTTTTAGATGTAAACACAATGCAAAAATGTAAAATAACTTTGATCTTGTCCCTGGCAAGAACACAATTTAGATATTTTTCTGTACTCAATGCTAGATTGCTATATATATATATATATACATATGGATATACGCACACACATATATTTAGCATTTCTCCCTGTTAAGTTTCAAAGCCTTTCCTTACAAAACATACCCTATAAGACATTCCAGTAGAGACAAATAATTGTATTTCCTCAAATAGAAGAACATTGCCATTTATTGACTTGATTAAAAAAAAAAAAACACACAAGACACTAGAAGCAACAATATTCTGTTTGCTGAACTACTGTTCAAGAACATTATGATTGCTTTCTGTATTGAAAATGTTCATAAAGGAAGGCTGCACTCAAAAATTCCTGTGATGAGGGGCACTTACTGCTTTGGAGAGGGGAAGAAAGGAACATCCACAGCAAAGAACCAACTTTGTAACTCCTGCCTCAGGAAGGAGTCCTAGCATGTACTGCAGGCATGTTCAAGGATTTCCTTCATTACAGACCATGCCTTACACAACAAAAAACAGGCAGAAATTGAGAGATGTACGAAAGCAAGGGCTAAAGCTGAGCAGGTGCCATCAGATGAGAGCACCCAGGTTGGCCTCATCAGGGAGGCAGCAGGAATAACAGCTGCCCTCTTTGTACCTGACAACTGAAAAATTCCTTACACTATTGCCTATGGTATAAAATCAAATTTCTACACGTTAGAACACATTCCAAGACAACATTATTAAGAGGCGATTATGCTTTTAATGAGACAGTTCTACAACTCAAAAAATTCCAGGCATCAGTTGGAAAAGAACAAATAGAGAATTTCAGTATCTGCATGATGACAGTAGGTATTTCAAGTATAAAAACAACAAGAATGTCTATCTGCTCTACGATACAGAGGTCTTAGCCTTTTTCCTCCCCGATCTCAGGCTTTGGTTTCTAAGAACTTCTGCCACAAGTAAGACAAAAGATACTAAATTTCATGCTGAAATTAGGCTAGTTTTAAGGTTTGAGGAAATACTGTAAAAATAATAGAGGAAAGTAAACGCACAACTTCTTAAATGATAGATAATTGGAATAGATCTAGGGTCAGTCAATGAAAATACTGCGGCTGCCCAGTTTTGTCTGGTTGATATCACCAAGTTGAGACAAAAGGCAGATCCTGTCAGATATTGCTGCAAAAGCCATTATAACAAAGTCTAACTGATGCAATCCTTGTTTGTCATTCACCATAGGGATTCCAGTTTTCCAAAGGAGAAAAGAAAAAAATAAAAATAGAGGACCATTAAAACTATACGTAAATGGTACAGTCAATTGCAGAAGATGTAAACAATAATAATACCCAAATTTACTTACATTCAGAAGACAAATCCCTACTTCGATGAATGCCTGGACAGCACAAAGCTTCAGAAGATTGCTCAATTAGTTTAACTTATTTTGCCACCAAAAGCTAAAGGAAATTCTTATGTTTCGACTCAGGAAGAGACTGTATTTCACAATACATATATTATTGTCCAGTCCCATAATCCCATCTCCAAGTCAGTATGAATGTTGCAGTGTAACAGATGTCTAGTATTCTTAAAAATGCAAGTTATCAGGTACAAGAACATGATCAGCCAACCTTTCTTTCCCCCTTAAGAAAGAAAGTTTTCTCATAACTGAATAAAAACAGAGACAAAGCATTATTTGCAGCTTACTCAAGCTGACTCATTTACCCAGGCTCCTCCAGCACACTTCTAACAAAGCCCTTTTGGGAAGGAATTATTTTTCTTTCTTCAAAACTGTAAGTCAAAATGGTACTCAAGCGTACAGTAAGAACAATACGAATGTACATTATTGCTACGCAAAACGGATGCTATTTAGTTTTATATGTTCCTCCCCCAAGAAAAGTGGGATGAGGCCTAGTTTGGTTTCAAGATCCCTTCTCAGCTCCAAAGTTGAAAAAACCATGCGGTCCTCCTCACCTCTCCATAGCCACCTTTCAACAAGGATCCTAAACTTCTGCTACCAGGATTTATTGTGCACGCTTTGACTCCTTCAACTGAAATTACTTAAAAAAGGGAAGAAAACATGTCAGAGGCCAGCACGATTTACCGAGTTCAGGTCTAAAATAAAATAGCACTACAAAAGTGTAACATTTCCTGACTATCCATATCTCCATGAATTTACACAAGCCCTTACTGATATTTGCAAATCACTCGTTTCCACTGCTAAACCTGCTAAACTCAAGAGACAAAGTAAATACAGTTGCTTTTATATGCTGCTTTTAAAACACTGCCATATTAATAACTTGTACATCAAATTCAGTTACAAAAAAGAGCAACGCTAATATAGGATTAATTGATATCTTTGACTTGAGTCTGACTGCTGAATATTTTCTTTAATGATTCTGGTCTAATCCTAAGGTTTTATCTGAATTTTTTTTTTTTTTTACTGTTTTATAGCAATATTTGCCTATTCAGATTGGGTTGGGAAATGCAAACAGAGGCTTGTTACCCAGTTAAACAAAAAACTCATCCTCTGTAACACTGCATTAAGTCAACACGCTACTTAACACACCCTCTATATTCTTCCCTTACAGCCTTCCTGGCTGCCCACTCCTTCCTCATCTGCTCTCTTCTTGCTTCTTCTATTTCTATTCCACAAAATGCACAAGTTTAGGTCTTCATGCAAAAACAATCACAACTGTTTGAGAAGTATGTTAGGAGTTCCATGTTGTAATATCACAACATCTCATGAACCTTCCTTAGAGTTAGCTCTTTGTTGAGCATCAACCTACAGGCTTATCAGCAAAGTGTTGTCATGTACTCAAAGTTTCCTGTTTTAATATCCCACCACCACCACCTTTTTTTTAAACTAAGATGATTCTCTTCCTTAGAATCAGGAAGTCATTAAGATCAAAATGTTTATGCTAAATGAAAACATACACATTTCCATGACTGCTATTCAGTGACTATTGGGTGGTCTCAATCTGAATCCAGTTTCTGACCAGCAAGTGCTTCCCTTGGAGAAATTATCAAAGCCGGTATCACTAAAGCACAGCCTCAGAGACCAAGGATTGGAAAGATATAAACAATCAGCTATTATAATTACAGTTCAGGATTAAAAGTTTTTTGTTTTGTTTTGTTTTAAAGTGTTTAACATACCCAGAAAAACCTCCCAAACATCTGTTTTCACTAAGTATTTAAATCAATGTTTTCCCCAAATTATAAGCAGAAGTTGGCTTGTGTTGTACATTTCTTGGGATGAGATCAGTAACGTGCATTAATGCAGCGCCTTAGCTGCAGTAACATGCACGTTTATTTGTGTTAGCATGTGCATGAAGAGAGAAATTCATTATCCATTGGCATCCTCCATTGGGAATCTTCAGAACACTGTCTGAAATTGCCTGTGATCGTCTCCAACATGCTCCTAAACCATTTCAATTTTCATCTTATAAGTGTAAGAAATCTTCACTTTAGTATTTTGACAATACTACACTAACGGCTGGCCCACAAAGACTTCCCATACACAAGAACACCCGACTATACTTCTCCCCAGCCTAAAACAAAAAGCTGTCACATTTGATTTGAGTTTATCATCATACTAATCCCAGGCAGTTTACTACTGCCTGCCTTTTGCAGATATATATTAGATTCTAGGAGAAATCAAATTCAAGTCCATCAGCAGAAATTTTCAATTGCTTTTTCAACACCATCTGTCCTTATCACAGGAAAATTCACTCCCTCTCAAACTTAAGTTTTTAATCATTAAATAGTTGGAAGAACTGTCTTCTGAGAAGATAACTGCAAAACAGTTCCTCAGTAATCATGGGCATTTTCAGAAAACTTGAATGCTCCTCCAGCTCGCCCACTTGCTTTCCGTGAAAAAGCAGTATTCAGAATTATCATCTGGAGAGGTCTACGAAAGTGCTGAGAACAGTTTCTGCATATTTTGATACTCTATGAATCACCAAGATTGGAACATGAAGCCAAAAAACTGTAAAACACACACATGTACAAACAACAAGTAAGACCTGGTAAGACCTGTATTAGACCTACCAAAATGTATCCTGAACATATCAGGAAGAGACCAACAGGAACTCATACATTATGGCACTTCCACATGAGACTATTTACATTTGTTTGGACCCACAGATCAATATGAACATCAGGAATTAATAAAGCCAGCAGTACAGAGCAGCTCTCCAGAGACAAGCCACATCTGTTCAGCAGTGCCAAGCTGCCAGCTGGAAATAGTCCCAAAAGCCTTTACAGGGTCATCGTGCACAGCAAAAGCTCGTGCTTGGCTAAAAACCTTCCAGCCTAGCAACTAAAAAGGTAATACATATTCTGTTAATTACATTAAGTAATTAAGTCATGTTTAGCTCTGTTAATTAGGATGCTTAATTTTAACGTCTAATAGCCACAATATTTAAATTCCCGTTTTGTTCTTGTATTGCAATGAAAATCTATTCTAAACCACTGTCATTCTCATGACTGAGTCAAAAAAAAGTTATGCTGCTAACAAAAAACCTATTGAAATCCAAAATGAAAGACACTCTGGATCCCAGGTGAAGACAGTTAACCCCACAAGGACATTTTATCTAGGTATAAATTGTCAAAACATCCTTTCCCTGTGCAAGTTTGATCAGACCCTAGTATGGGAAGAAATAAACCCTACAGCAGATGACATATGCCTCCCTCCCCACCACGTCTCTCAGGCATCTGCTAGCCTATATGGAAACTGCTCCTTCCAAACACCTCCAAATCAGAAGTACAGTACCATCCATACTCAGTCAAACACTCCTTAGTCTACAGCTTTTTCTGCAACTGCAGGCGACCCACCTTTCATATTAGAAAGCTACAGCTGGCACCCTTAGATACGCAGGCTGGCACATGCCAATGAGATGTGTGGCTGAGCACTGCAACAGGTGAAGCCCCACCGCGCAGCTTCCCCCTGCTGTGGGGATGCTCATAGCTCACTGCCCTTTTTATTACAGGAAATCATACCTCTGAATTTACAGTTCTTGTCTTTCTGCTGCTTCGTAAGCTGAACCCAAAAGGTCTGTCCAGGCTGGAGCTCTTCACAAGCCCCGCAGAGGTGGCTCTTTTTGTAAGTGAAGAAGCCACTTTAAAAAGCATTGTTAAGATCAACATGTTCAAATTAGTGTGAACAACTCACACGAATGACTGATGTGCAGTCTATTTTATTAAAAGCAGACCACTGCTTACAAACCTAACTCTTAGCAGCGAGCAGCACAGGGGGTTTGCTACTGCTCCTCAAAAGCACTGTGTCTTCAAGGTTTTATCACCGCTTAGCCTTGCCATTTCTGAACCCATGCGATGATTCAGGAGCATCACCAACACTGCAACGCCACCACAGCGTGTGGGACACTACCTATGAAGGCACTTGAAATTACCAGGCTCACATTCAACTACTGATTCAGCTGCTAATTTTATATCCCTTTAACAGGGCTTATTATCCACACTACACTGTACCCCAGACCATCTGCGTGGGAACGCAGATGTCATTTGCTCACCTCCATAGTGTGTTGCGAAGTTTATTCGATGAAGACATATTTCATCTTGTGGTGCTATATAAATAAACAAAGTATTATAAACAATCATTTTTATCTGACCGGTGTTATGTCATATGATTTGCTTTCTTTATGAAAGAAAACACGTACATAAAGTGCAACCAGATGCTGTTGGCAGAGAATCCATTTAATATGGACTCATTTCTAAAAACATGATTACAGATGTGGCCTACATCTTGAAACCAATGTTTAAGTGAAAATTTTCGTTATATTTAATCATTTTACTCACCATCTTTGCTTTCTCTAACTCTTTTTACACACACACACACACACACACACACACACACACACACAGTTTCCTAGAAATAAAAAGTTAAAACACCCTCACCTTTTCACGTTTCCACCACAAAAACAATTAAAGTGTACCCTTATCTATGAAAAGCTGAACATGCTGCTTAGGAAACATCACTTTGTAGCAGGTCATTACTGCATCAGCTATAAGATGACAACATTTCAGGTGAGAGCTGAGCCTAGGCTGAGATTCTTTACCACAAACAGTGCTTAGCTAGGACTGTCCTAACTCATGAGTTTATTTTCAATGTACACAAATGGTTACTATAATTCTACTCACATAAAGTGGAGAAACTTAAGACACTTCAATCAAATATTTTTAGTGTTTTGAGTTAAAAAAGAGATTCAACTGATACATACCCAAGTTTTAGATCACGAATGACATATTTAAAATCTCTTACCGATCTACAGAGCTCTCAGCAAGCTAACTCAAATTACATTATACGACAAAAACTGGGGTGCTCCAGCATTGTTTAGAACATAAGAAGTTGTTTAATTCTGATAAGAACCCAATCAATCAACAAAATGAATAGGAATAATAAATAAGTTCTAAAACTAGAAAATGAATAAGGTCTAAAGAACTTGGTTCTTTCATGCACGCTGATTTATGAAATACTATCAACTTAGCTCAAGAAAGTTTTATTCAAACTCATACTCTTTTCAAAATAGGATAGAAACAGCACAGGAATTCTGACTGTATCATTCCACATCTAAAACCAGAAGATTTGCACCATGTTTGATATCCAGATATTGAAGTATTTAAGAACAGCACTCTTAACAAATACACTCCTGAACTGGATCAGAAAAGTTCATATTCATATGAGTATTGAATCCAATGTTTAAGAAAAATTCTCTCTATATATAATCATTTTACTCTCACTCTACATTCATGTCCATATTCATACAAAATTAAGTTAGTAAAACCCCAAGTGGTTCATGGTTACTGAGGTTATTGCCTTGGCGATGTTTTTACCATAGGAATTAAAGTGCTTGAAGTGAGGTTAGTTAACTGCCAGTGACATCACTTAAATCAACAACTCAAAAGAAAACAATCCCTGTCCCCAAATTATCTTTCGGCTGAACATTTGAAAAATACGACTAAACTCTTTCACAAGACATTGCCATTTATGAGCACCTGCATTTATCATTAAAGATCAAGTATTTGATTAACCTAGATTATTTTTCCAAGCAGGGTATTAAAAAGGTCACATGAAATGATGAAAAAGCTGAAGAACAAAATCAAAGCAGGGAAAAGTCTGACTTTCACCCAAGAAAGACAATGCAAGATGACACAATTGGAGCTTCAGTTTGGAAACCCGCTGACAACCAGGCAGTTTGGAATCACCAGGTACGTCACTGCATTTGCCCCTGGAGGCAGAAAGACCTGGCAGCAGCACTCCTCCACAACTATTTAAGATGTGCCACCTGACCTCTAACAAGAAATTTAAACATCCATTGCATCTGAATTGAGCATCATTTTCAACAGGACTAAAAAAAAAAAAAGACATAGTTGTATAAATATCATCCTTAGCAGTGGAATCAGATTAATTTAAAGCATGATTAGAACTAAGGGCTTGTTCAGAGAGGAACTGTTGGCTAAGATGGATAAAGAAGGCAATCCGAGCACAGAAACGAGCAAAGCATTTGTTTCTGCTCCGTGAGGAAAAGAAGAATTCAGCTGGAGAGAGCACCAGGGCTCCTGAGCCCAGCAGTGCCCTTACCCAAGCTTTCCCAGGGTGGCTAGGATGGAGGAGGCAGGTAGGCAGATCTGAAGATTACTTCCAACAAGTTTCAGTGCTCCATCCTCATTCAAAAAGAAGAGCCCACCTAGGTATGAGAACTTAATCACTGTTTGTAACAGAAGCCTTGCTAACAAAACTTTTTCGTAAAACACAAAAGAAAAACCTAGTTGAGAATATTTGTATCTAATTCTGAAGTCGACCTGCAAGTGGGGGGTAGGAGAAACAAATGAAGATATGTGCATTTGTTTATTTTCTTAAGAAGGAACACAAACAAATTGAACTGCTTAAGAACCCAAAACCTCCAGGTAGATTCTGGCCACGCTGAAGTCAACAGCAGAACTGCCTTTCATTTCCAGGATGCCAACTGTTTCACACTGTGGACTGTCCCCAGAAAGGGTGAATGCCAGCAGCTGTCACATTGCTGTGGGCTTGCTTCATATATCCTAAAAGGAGAAGGATAACGCTGCAGCGTTTACACAGCTTATATTAAAAAGTTAATTAAAAAAATCTCACAGCCCAAGTCTTTCCATAGATTAAGCCAGGATGGAGATGGGATAGTTATATATTACAGCAATCTAAATAACGAGCTGAGAACTAAACAGAGATTTGTTATCTATGTGTCATCTGTGCAGAGCTGGGAGGACCCAAGGATCCAGACCCCATCGCACAAAAACGTGTGTGCAGGCACAGCAACGTAAGGGTGCTATTCCCACTACCCTAACGGGGCACCCTAATTAGCCAGCTAAGTCTGAGTTGGGTTTGCCTTGTTGTAAGGCTTCCACCATCAATAGAGAGTTCTTCAGAAAGAAATTCAAACCAGGGATGTGATTAAGGAAAAAGCCTGGGTTGGAAGAGCTAAGTGGCTGAATAGCTCCTTCCTTCCCTCTGCGTTAGGGACTGAGCCAGAGAGATGCTGCGGCTCCAAAGACAGCCATGGATCTGCACCCACTGCAAACCCCACAAGCATCATGAGATGCTACAACAAAATCCTGCATCTCGCACGTGAGAAAATTCTACTGTTCTGCTTTTATAGGTCCAACAAATGTTGGAAAGACATCACTCAATCAGAAAGCTGCACAACTGCACACTTCTGTCAAGTCTGCGCTAGCTCAGTTTACCACCAGGAATAAACAAATAAAAGATCAGATCCTCATGTGCTAAATACATGGTCAGACTGCTCAGGAGACTTCGCACAATTGCTGAATATGACTGAATGATGTGAGGATGTCAACTGTAACGTTTACTCTTTCACTGAGTTACACAACCTTGCAACCCTCACGACTCTCAGCCTCCTGTAAATAACTATGATTTTACAATGCATCCATACTCGTCTCGCTTCTAGTCACAAGTGGACGTTGCAATAACTACTAGATAGACAGACCAACCCTACTATTACAAATGCTTTAATAATTTAGGCACTTCAGGGCAAACTTTTTTTCTCTCTTACATAACACTCATTACTACAATCCACAGAAATATTTTCAGAAGTTTACCCTTGGGGCAATATGCAGTTTTACCCCTTCCATCAGCTTGCTTTTTCATCAAGAAGAATTTTTGTTGTGTCATACCCATATATGGTACAAAGAAAAAAAAAAGACAAAATGCTGCACCCACTGTATTTGACTATAATGCACTGTAGTAGTGCACTGCAAGTGCTGATCTCAAATCACACACAGCTTTTCGCTACACAAGGAGTAGCCACAGTAAGGGCTTTCACTTTACCAGAGAGCTGCTTCTAACACGGACAGTAAAGAAATAAGGGTGGAAAAGGAGTTATGTTATACAGTTGAACCTGAGTATGAGAAAGAGCATTAGGAAAGGCTGACCTGGATTTCTAGGAATAAAGAGATTAATAAGGCATTTTGAAGAGTGTGTGCAGAAATAGACTGTGAAAAGAAACATTTTTGTGTATTGGGTACGACTCAGAAAGTTGTACCTGACTGCATCAACAAGCAAAGACACAGCAGTTACTGAGAATAAAAATGGGGGGAAAATACCATCAAAACATTTTAAAAGAATCAGATTAAGAGGACATTAAAATACCTGCAGCTTTGATTTCAGCAGCTTTACTGTGATTATACATTAGTTTGTAAGTGTCAATGCCAAGACGTTAATTTTTTTTTCTCTCCTCTCTCCCTGAGAAGTATCTGCAAAACTGCAGCACAGCACACTCTCTGCCCTGAACGATCAAGTGTTCTGGCACAGCAGAGACAATGAGATGAGGGATTCAGCATCGTTCCTCTTCCGCAGTTGTCAGCATCAGAAAGAGAGAGAGCCACCAGCATGCTCTGGCTTCTTGCTTCACCCTAGTGCTGCCTGAGAGGCAGAGCCATTTACTTGAGGAATCTCTCAGCAAAGCCGCTTGCATCTTGAAGCATGCTGTGACGATCCTACCCCTATTTTAACCGATCACGATTAATATCACCTTATAACAAAGGCACAAAGCGAAAGCCAACATCAGCAGCCAGCTGCAGCAGCCAGAGAGCAGCGAGGAGCGTCAGGTACTCACTGTTCAGAGAGCAGCACTGCTCCTTGCCAGGCACAAGGCTGCGAGAACCTCAGGCGCGACCAGACCTATTAGGCTGGCTTCAGTTACAGCCCTTTCGGTGACTCTGGATGTCTCCTGCTGAATTTACTGCTCTAATAGCATTTGAATCAAAGAGACTTCCTGAGTAAGTCAGAAGTCAGGGTAAATGCATAAAGATAGGATACAGTGATTAAAAGTATTGCCCGAATTGTCTGCCACTGGTCTTTCAATTACTTCAGACACTCAAGCTGCTTCAGTTTTAAACTCCGCTTAAAGCAAAATGAGCAAACACCAATAAAAAAATTTGATGGAAAAACCAGCATCAGCCAAATCTGGCATTGTTTGTTCCAGTTATATAGAATCATTATGTCCGGTCCTTGAATCCTCTTTATTATACCCTCATTTCCCCTGTCTGAAGAAACCTCTGTAGCAGAAAACCCTAAGGAGCCATAATTTAACAAAGACCTTATCCAAATTTGATACAAAGACTGTATGAATGAAGCCAGTAATCTGGGCATCGTTAGAGGTTTTTTTTTTTTAATTTCCAATGGACAAAATGAAAAACTACATTTGATAATAAATACTCTTTTTACGAGTTAGCTTAATCCCCTTCCTCCTGGTACAAGAATGTAATGCTACCTTCCTTGCCAAGAAACAAACAAAAAAAAAAAGCATGGAAAACCCAAGCAGAACAAGAACCATTAGAAATGAAACAAATATCAGATACATGTGATATTTTCAAAAAGGTTGGATTTTTGGGTTTTGGGTTTTTTTGTGTGTTTTTGCACATCAGCTCTCTCTCATTAGGGGAGCTCCTTTGCGAGTGGCGGTGCAGGAGGTGAGCCTTCAGCAAGGCCCCAGAGCGGGGAGGGCCGCGGCGAGGCAGTGCTGGGGGAGCTGCCGACGGCACCCCCCGGCGCCAGGCCCACACCTCGCTGTCGCGAAGGAGCAGCGGCTGACACAAGCGCGAGCCCAGCAGCGGGACGCAGGGTGACCGCGGGCCGGTGGGGTACACACACCAACTTCAACTGGCAGAAAACAGCCGAGAACCCAAAGCTGAAGGAGGACAGCACCTGCACCCAGCGCCGATGCGAGCAAGAGGCAGCGGCAGCATGTGCGGCCTTCATGCACTTAAAAGGCGCCCAGTGTAACGAGCTCCCTCTAAGCCTTCTGGCTAATCACATCGAAAATTCAGGAAAATTCAGCCTCCCTCTTTTGATTCATCTAACACCGAAACCAGGTCGGCCAACACGCTGATACAGCCAGGGCTGTTATTTTTAAACACAGCCATAGTCTATTTAGCTAAAGCATCTTTACTCTGACTGAGCCAGTATTACTTTGATAAGACTCCTTAAGTATCTACACTGAAGCCTGCCCATCACATCAAACAAAAAAAAAAGCACAAACTTCTGGAGATAATGCTTCATTGCAGCTGGGGGGGGCAGGGGAGGGGGACAAAAAACAACAACAAAAAAAGAAAAAAACAGAAAAAATAAAAGAAGAAAGAGAGGTCCAGTAAAAAGAGAGGACACCACACCGAAGGACATGAAGTGCTATCTACAGGACAGCCACGCACGCTGTGAATGCGTATCATTCACCACCCGCAGAGACTAACTGGAACAATTTCAGTCAACTTCAACAGCAAACAGCTTTCAGCCGTTGGAAAGTCAGCATTAAATTTGTTAAAACAATTTTTGTGCCAAATTTGTTAGTAGCAACACTAGGTTTTCTTACACATCATTTAACTGATGAAAACCTGGATGGAAGGAGAAGACAGACAACAGTGCATTCAGAGGAGGTAAAGAGACCGCAAGTTTTGATTACAGGACGCTTTGGGAGGCAGGCTGAGCTATGTTAAACCAAACTCTTTGTACATGTTTTTCTCAATGCAATTGTTACTTCTTCATATACAAAGTTGTCTTGCAGCCATATGCATAAGCTCATTACTAGAACCAAGCACAACGTCATCATTTCTCACCAAAAATCTCTTTGGTCTATACATTCCAGAATGCTAACATAAGAAACCAAGACAACTTGCTCTACCTGATGCAATGAAGTTTTACTATGGCAACACTTAGCCTCAGTTTAATGGACATAACCGTGAAATAGACGCAAAAAATAAGACTAATGTTACACACTGCTCAATAGTGAAAACCTTTGTATTTTACGACAGAAAATTTAGTCATGGTGTTTTGTGCTGTACAGGAGTGCTGCAGACTGAAGACAAGGGGAGGGTGCCACAGAAAGCAACCCCAATGCCCCCTCCCAAGCACCCAGCCTCTCTCGCTGCCCAGGACCGTCATCCACCAGCAGCCCCACGGAGCTGGGACATGGCTGCACGACGCTTGAACCCAACAGTGGCTGTATCCAGTGTGCAGCCACGGCTGGCCTCAGCCCTGTGCGTGCAACCTGCCCCGAGGCACCTGCTGCTGTAGGACATAGCGGCACGAAGCCACTCGCTGCCGTAATGCGCTCGGTGTGCCTGGCTGCCAGCATCCAGCCCACGTGTCTGACACCTCAGCGATGCTCCAGCTCCACGTTAGGACACACTAATGCTTGCAGACCAGGGGAGTCAGTCGGTTATTTTACTCCAACAGCAAGCTGACTTCAAGGAGTTAATGCAAAATGAGAAAAATCTGAACTTGCGGACAGATACCTTCCACCATCCTGCCTGCACACACACACGCTCCATAACTCCATCTCCTTAAAACTGGTAAGAGCCAAATGCACAGATACATACCCAATAGACACAATTGCATGATATAGTCTAAGGATAATAAAAACAAATAGACATGTTTCAACACTTATTCCCACAGCTTCACCAGCTTTTTCACCCCTCCTCCACTTTCTGTGCACCAGTTATATCAGCAAGTCCCACTTTCAGCTTGGTTATCCCCATTTTTCTTCTTTCCCCCCTACATGATGCCTTCTTTCTTCAAATCCAGCATCTAGAACAGGAAACTCTCCAAACTATCAGATAACAGGAATGGCTTTTCAAAACTTGGAAGGTTCTGACACATTTTTGAGCCTCTTAAGAACTGCCAAAATAAACAATGGACAAGGAGGTTTTAATTAAAATAATTCTGAAGTCTGTGTAGTTTCTCCAAAATGTTGCATTCACCCCAAACAGCCTCCCTTCAAATAAGACCTTTTTCTCACAGATTCTGGGAGTACTGGCAGGGCAGGGGGAACCTAACGACCTGGAGCTGCCACCTCGTATCTCGGAGCCTAGGGAGACTGCTTCTTCACTCTGACTTGCCCACATGCAAGTCTCCTTGCAAAAGGCTCAGCTCGCAGTAACAGCGCCCAGCTACGTGTTTGCGCTGACTGGTCTGGCGCCCAGCATCACAAGCCGGCACTGTCCCCACTGCAGGATTTCAGGGCTGGAGCCCCAAGATCAGCACAGGCAGGTTCCCCCATCCCCAGCTCATTCTCACCGTCGAGACCTTGCGCCTGCTCCAGTGCTCACGCAACCCTTCCTAGAGTTAATTCAACTTACTAAAAAGAGTTAATGCAGCCAGTACAGGAAGAGGAGGTGTTCTGCTGCATTTTCACATTGGATTACTTAAATTCAGTGAGCACCAGCACTTGTAACAAGAGAGGATGGGGCAGGACCCAGATTTACATGGCTTTCTTTTATTTCTTTAAATTGTTTTTGGAAAGTAAGAGAGAATAAGCAAAAAAAGTTTAGGAAAAAGGTGGAATAACCTTGGAGCGAGGACATTTCATTATGCTATGTCAACCATAATAGTTTCCCCAGCACAAATATACGCCAGTACACATTCTTCAAGTTAACTAATAAACTGAAGAGTCATAAAAAAGCATTACTTGTACTACACATTTACACATTATGGCTGGTAATTCTGCAGCTTTAATTTCATCTTTGAACTATCAGTTATATTGACAAATAACTGTGGCAGCAGTGTATTACTGCAAAAAGAAGTAAACAAATGACCTCTATCTAACTTTTTTAAGAAAAAAAAAAAAAATCTGCCCCTTATTACCTTAATACTTTCTTCAAAGAGAGTTTTATAGCTAACCACCAGCAGGGTGTGGACTGAAGCTAAAAACTTTGAAATAGGTCCCTGTGAAATCTGAAACCAAAATACAGCAAAGGTCACCCTTCTGTGAAGAACCATCTTGTCTGCATGTATGCTATAAGCAAAGCTCTGTTAGCTCAGCCTCAGTAATAACCTAACTCAACTCGCCCCCTGGGAACAGCAGCAACATCAGGTTTCTACTACAAAGATAAATTTACTGCATACAATACCCTTTACTATACATTTGCAGCATGTTTGATAGCAGCCAGACTCTCCTGTTACATGGCATACCTCAAGCTATTTTTTCTTGTCAAAGGCTAACCCACATTATAAATATGACTCTGTTACTCTCACTCCCACCTTTAGCTAGTTCATTTTAGTCAACATTTCACAAACAGTAGAGAGTCTTATGCAAAGTATTGGCCAACATTAATAGGAAAGGAGGTAATATATATACATATTTTTAAAACCCTAAGGAGAGTGTTTTAACCCTTTTCAACATGGAAACGTGGTGAATTTTTCCATCAGAGATAGGATCTCCTAACACAAGCATGGGGACAATCACGCTACTGTGCTTTGTTCTGCCTTGGGGGCTCCATGAGCTGTGAAATAGCTCATGGACCCAACCTCGCAAACAACTGCCACACAGCACCTGGGGCTTTTGAAAAGGGTTGCCCATCTGCACACTGCTCTGCAGGTACGTATGGACTGGCAGTCTAATTTCCAGCTGTCGGACAAGACCAGGGCAGCCGAAGCGGCTGGCTCCGGGTCAGCTGGGGAGCTTGGGCTGCTGCTGGCTTCGCCTACGGAGCCAGAGCAGCCCTGGCTGGACTCCCCCACCTCTGCCTCTGAATACCGAGCTCTCCCTTCCCTTGGCTCGGGTTGCATCGTATCTGCTTGCCAACTGAGGGAAGATTTGGCAATCTTTGCAGCTCAGCAAAGATTTCACAAAGCGTAGGACTGAAAGGTTGACCGCCCTTGCTGGAGGACACTTTTCTGGCAGCACTGCATGCTCTCCATTGGCCAGTCTGGGTCCATCACTGGAGATGGCATCTTGATCCAGGCAATTGGAGACTTACAGGCTTAAGATATTTTGAAATAAAAAGATTCCCACCTGTCAGTAAATTAAAAGTCACTAGATTTGATTAGAAGCACTGACATGCAGTGACACACTCATGTTAAGAATGGCAAGAAAGAACATTTTCTGCTGATCTGACAGCAGAAACTGCCATTTGGAATTAAGCAGTGGTTGAGAAGAACTAAGCAGCCTTTCCAATCTAGCTCTTACTGAGTTGTTGTCTTAGGACATGTAAAATTACAGACACTGCTGTTTAAAAACGTCTAAGCTTGAGCAAGCACACACTAGAAGCGTAACATACACACAAACCTGCATACGAAGAGGAAGCAGTATTTCAGTTTGCCCCCAAGCGCTTGGCTCACAGGAAAACATCTGATGCAAACAGGGAACCCCCACTGCCCCTCTGCTGCCTCAGGGCGAATTATCCAGGTACCTGTAAAAAGTACCTCCCGGTGTTTTACAGCTTAAACGTTTTATATAGTTAAACTGAATTGTCTTAAGTTCACGTTTTAACTAGGAAGCTCCCTGGATCCATTTCAAGACATAAATTTTTTTTTATAAACTAACCTGTTTTTGAGCACAGAGTCACTCATGCTAGTACTTTACAGATGTATTCAATCTCTTAGCACACTGCAAAATTATTTAAACAAAGTTCGAAAGGGAGAAGAAAAGGAGGGGGGGAACCTGACTGCCAGACCACTGGGACTGTTCTTTTTTTTTGTTTCTTTGTTTTTGTGTTGCTGTTTTTTTTAATTATAGATTTTTAAACCCCACAAATTTCAAAGTATTTGCAAATTCCTCTGCATGTTTCTTATTTTTTTGCTCGATACTAGACCCATGATTTTGATTAGCTTGATAATGAACAAGCCAACTCTACAAAATGGGCTTTGCTGGTTACAGGCTTATTTTGCTTTAGAAATCATTGCACTACCTGTTATTAAAGCCTGTCTCACAACTTCCTTTTTCTTCCTCAGCTGCTCAGGATTAAATCTTTGCAATGAAAATATTTATGAAAATTTTACTGAAAGATCTACTTTGGACACTTGGTCTTAGACGATGGAGTGCTGTTCCAAATCATGCACACACAGAGGTGTCTGCCAAGCAAGCGCTCCAGCTGTGTCCCTCCAGTCCTTAAGCCATTTAACACAGAACATGCACGTGTCCTTTGAATGCCAAGTCAGCTACGCGTCAAAGACAAATAGCTCTGAATATTCAGCTTATAACAATCAGCATGCCAACAAGAAATCTGATTTGTATTCAGTATTATGTCCATTGATGGGAATGGGGAAAAAAAATAACATGTACACATATTCTTTCATAACCTTGAGAATTTTAGGAATAAGTAAATTACACAGCCTTTGGCATGAAAATATACAGTTTGCCCTTGGCAACAACAGCCTCCGTTTAGTAAATGAACTGAAGATCATGACCATCTCTGCTTTCTGCCTTCTAGCCTGACAGCTGGGCCAGAAAAAAAAACTTAATTGTTTTGAATCTCTAGAAGAGTTTTGTCTTTGCATATACTTTTAGACAAGCATGCCTTTAAAGCAAGCTGCCATTCAAAGCCCAAAATTCCACAGATTAACTGTGAACCTTACAAAGACTTAAGACTCCTTAACTGGGTATTTAGTACAACACTTCATATGCAATCAAGATCTGAAACATGACGACGGGCTTGTGGGCACTGCCACAATTTAATCATGATAACAGAAATATTTAACTAGATATTCATTTATTATGGCAGCTATACTACCTTACAAGGGTTAACGTTGTATTCAGTTAACAAGGGAGTGCCAGCTGTTAATGTGAGATACAAACCAGCTTCCTGCACCCTAAATTTCATAACCACCATAAAAATTGCAGATAATACAGCTGAAAACAACCGTAAGAGAATACATGATCTTTCCCTCCACAGAGTACCATATCATGAAATCTCCAAATAAAGTTTGAATGTTCTAACAATCAGCTTTTTTGGCTTGGTTTTGGGGTTTCAGGATGCAGAGCAAATACAGTAGGTTGTCCGGTATGTAGCAATGATTCATGTACTAAAGGTACGCCAGAACACCTAACTGGCTTAAATCATATTTTACTCCTGTTTCAGCATTGTCCAGGAGCCTGGAGAAATGACTGAGCAATCCATAAGCACTCCAGCAAATGGTTGTGTATTTGTGTCAGGAAAAAAAACACAGGCACTCACCATGCCACTACCTGTGTGTCACTGTGCTCGGTTCTAGACAGAGCTGGATGCGCTGTCTAGTATCATCCACTCTTTCCACCTCTAAGCCCTATTTTCAATTTCACCTTATTTTTCATATTTTAGGCTGAAGGTTGCCTCTGTTAAGTGTCTGCTAGATGTAAAGCATCTGAGCCAAAACTCTTCCTGACACGAGGGTTAATAGCTATCCTTTCCAATGCTATAGTTTAATTTTCATGTTTAAATCTACGATATTTTCTTTGGAAAGCGCTACTTAGCTTTCGAATACATGACTTTGTAGCCTTACTGATGCTCTTTCTAAGTATAGAGCTTTTTGTATACAAATCTATAAAGACTGAAATGTGAGTGACACATTGCCATTGGTTCCTGAGCTGGGCACCTGAACCGGGCACTTTCAGGAAGGCAAAGACATCAACGTGTGGTCTGAAAAGCAGCCTGCAACATGTCTTCACCCAACCTGTGTTTTGGAAGAGACCAGAGCAGTAGGCTGGCCAACAAACTTCACCCAAAGACCTGAACTCTCCCTCCTGTGGTCATCCTTTGCTCAGGGGCTATCGGGGAATGGCGGAGAGCCGGATCAGGGAGCGGGTGGGTGGCTGTGACCACATCTCCATGGCGGGAAGGGACCTGGAGCGGATGAAAGCCGCTCAGCACACATGCCTTCACATGGGTGGCTAAGGAAGTGCTGGGATGCTGGATTATATGAAAAAATGTGCATTAATACCAGCAATCTCTCCGAACACAGCCAACTTACAATTTCCATTGACCTAAAAATGATTTGAGTCACACAGACATCATCAGCACCAAGCGGCTTCCACACACTTTGGTCAAGACTTCTACAACTGTTAAAAAATACTTTTTTCACCAAAAGCCAGTCTATGTTTGGAGGGGAAAATGTAAATATTCAAATTATATTTTGCCTTTCTTGTTTTCACTGCATTAGCACAAGTAAAGCAAGCTTTATCCAATAAGCAAGCCTTTCTATTTCGCACTGTACTTAACCACCCAGCAGGACATGCACAGGAAGGCTTCGCTGGGTGGCACGCACCTTGCTGCCAGAACTGACACTGGCCGTGCATCTGCAAATACAAGATGATGCAGATTCAATTGGCCTCTGAAGAATGTCACGTTTAGCATAATAGCTATGGATGATATGCACAGCAATGCTTATTTTCTACAAAACCAAAAAATATAATGGTTTCCCGGGCAACTTGCTCCAGGTGGCCCTGCTTGAGCAGATGATCTCCAGAGGTCCCTTCCAACCTAAACCATTCTATGATTCTGTGATAATACAGTTAAACGTATGCAACAACAAAAGAAAAGTCTTAAGACAAATTATTGCAGGTATGGATGCAGATAACAAGCACGAGTTTTCATAGTGATTCAACAGAATCCTCTCACTTTGGCCAACAGAGCAGCAAGTCCAGCTCTTGGCTGAAGTGCCAGCCACTGTTACCACCAGCACCACGCTAAGGACTCATTCAAGGCAGCATAGTGACAGTAAGAGAAGCAATAAGCTGCAATCTGACAGCAGTTTAACTCCACAGTACTCAAGACTGCCACGTCCTTCAGCTGGAGAGGTAACTTCAGGAGGTGCTGACTGCACAAGGGAAAAGGGATTTTACCAGTCGTTAGCCGCCACGGGTCAAGCAAATGCAGAGCGAAGAGCGACAGAGCAAGGCGCAGCTCCCACGCTGGTTTGCCAATTTGCTGATCTTCACCTCGACCTGCTGACTCACCTGACAGCTACCCGCTGCTTTGAAGTCACTAGCACTTAACACATTAAACAATACAAGGCAAGAAAATCCCAGCCAAGACCAGAACGGTTTAAGAGACTAGAACAGTGAATGAAGCTATTAGAATATTTCCTTAATTAGCACTTTGTACTAGCTGATTGCGTCCTTGTTAAGCAGAGTTTATATTACCATTTGAATGGCATTAAATACAATAATGAATCTTATACGCTCCCAGAGTCCTGACTAAATAGTTACCTATGTCACATACACTAAACCGTGAAGATGCACGTTAAAAAAAAAAAAAAACATCACCCTTAAATTAAGGAGCCTTCTTTCAGAAGCTTTTCAATGAGTCCTAAGAAACCTCAACTTCTTAGTAAAAAATATTTTCCAGTTTACTGATGATTTTGAAGTGACAAAAAACCCCACTGGAGCTTGGATTAAAAGCAAGCTATAGTTGAAGACGCTTTCATATCTTACCAATTTTATTAATGCAATTAAAAATTGGTTTGTCTGAACTAATAATCCAGACCAAGAGCTATCCACAAAAGAACCATGTACTTGCCAGGATGTCTTTAAAAGGAACACCTCATATTCCTATTTGCGATGTACAATGATCTCTGTTATCTTGCAAGGGGAAACGAAACAAAAGTGCTTCCCCACATGCCAACTGCCTCAAAGTTAATATAGGAAATAGATCCATTTGCCACAGAGTTTAACATTAACACACAATGAATAAGTTATTGCTCGCTCCCTAAGGGTCAACTAGCTTTTATTCTTCTTCATGTGCCAAAAAACGCTACATAAAAGACACTGCCCCCCGAGAACCACAACAGAAGCCACACCACCACCTCTTCTCCTAGTACAGCAAGCGGCATTTCAAAACATAGCTCGAAGAAAAGCCTGTGATGTAACAGGAAGTAACGCTATTAAATAATACAGGTTGCACTCTTCTGAGTCGATACCGCACCAATGACCTACTCAGTTTTTGAAACAACGGCACTAAGAAATTCCAAAATTGATTTACAAGAGAAATAATAGCCAGAGGTTGCTATGGCCACTACAGTTACAGGACATTTTTTAAAGAAATTTTTTTTCTCCTGTTTAAAAAAGCTAGCAAAGGCAACTTTATGCATCAGCTCAAGGTCACACGGGTTCTTTTCCTAAATTAATTTTTTTTTTTTTTTAAGCACTATAATTCCAATGCCATCCACTGCCTGGCAGGCTGGTAAGGATGCTTGCTGCAGGTTTAACCAGCAGCAATAATTTTCAGAAGGCAACCCTGCGTTCGCCGTCACCTCTAGCACCACACTTGGCAGGGACAAGCCCAGCAGGGACACGGGATCCAGCCCGGACCATCCCGCCCCATCGACGAGCCCATGCCACTTCCCCGGCAGCGCAGGGCGGGCAGCAGCGCTGCAGCGTTCGGCCCCGCTCGAGCCCGGCCGCCCCACAAGCGCTGCAGCGGGTGGGAAACGCGCCGCCTGCACCCCGCGCTGGGCCAGATGCGTCACTGCATCACCCCCAAATCATCGTTTCCTTAAATAAAAACGCCAGCTGCGTCGATCCTCAGGCAATAGTCAAGGATAATGACTGATTTAACCAAGACACCATTAAATCCCCAGACATCCTGGAGCGTAGCAGCACTCCATCTATTGGCCAAGAATTAAGGACGTGCTCGGTCATCGCCACCGTGCACTAACCCCGACCACTGAACACTCAGTCCCTCAGGAGTCCACCCTTCCTCCCTGCTTTCAGCTTCGCATTCTCCCAGCGAAAACTAAACGCGACTAATAATGGGTTCTGAAAAATAACGTGGTATCTTCCAAAGCTGAGAACGTGAAGACTTGTAAAGCGAAAACCAGTACTCACTATTAATGAGTACACACAAACAGAATTAAGGAGCTCGTGCATTCCTTACTCAAAACAGCATCTGCCAACTCTTTCGGTACCAGCCCAGGAACCCGCTGCATTCCCAGAGCCCGCACCTGCTTTCCTCGCGGAGTCCTGGACACCGCCACAGGAGGCTGGGAGGAGGACCTCGCGCGGTTTTCAGCCGCACCACCAAACAGCTGGGCGCACAGAACGGTCCCAGAGGACTCACTGGCACGAGACGTGCCGGTGGCCCCTGGCACAAAGCGAGCCTTGCCCTGCAGATCCGCTGCTGGGGCCGCCACGTGCAGACCGCCCTGCCTCACGCGGGCAGCACCGCGTCCCTCTGCCGAAGCCACCGCCGGCCACACGCCCAGCCTGCCCGCTGTGCCTGGAATGGGAGGCAGACGAGAACCCAAAGTTTCCCCAACCACTCCGAAGCCTGAAGACTGAGGTCGCATCTACCAACTTCGCTCCTCTGGTACCAAAGCCGATGTAAGCAACAGCTTATCCTGCACAATCAGTAAGTTGGCAATTTCATACCTTGATTCTTTAAGAACCCTTGGCCAATTATTTTTTGCCCATTCATTGCCATTAATTACATCTATTTGTTCTAAAACCTAGCTCCTCCTAGGAGCTCCACCCAGACGAGGCACAATCCTACACTTTTCCCTCTGCTCATTACCATATCACCACCCTCAAGATGGTCCAGTACATGGACAAAAAGCAGCTGATTCAGGCTCAACCCACCTGTAAGACAAGGATGCTGAGAAGACAGAATCACAAGCGAGCACCTCCACGAGCGGCTGCGGCGCTGGCTGTTTTTCAAGCAGGCTCCACGCTCGTAGCACAGAGCCAGCGCGAGGCTTCACCACCGAAATCACATCATTTGGTAACGCAGACGCTGCCTATCTGCCAGACCGCCCTGAAGCCCGGGATGAGCATTGATTTATGAAAAATAAAATCATTTAAAAATTCAGGGCAGCTTTAACACAAGAATGTTGTCTTGGGGCTGAGACCAAAACTGGGGAGCAAACTCCCCAAAGGCCCACTGCAACCCTCATTACTGAAGTTCAAGGCACAAACCCTGAATTTTGTCTCAACTAACACAAACACACAGCAACACACAACGAAAAAAATTATCAAACCGCTACAAAAACACCGGGCTGCAGGACCGCGGCTGGTCCCCTGAGAAGGGAGCCAGGGAGAAGCGAGGCCGGCAGGACAGATGTTGCTCACATCAGTAGGTGTGCCACTGGCAGCCAGGCAAACAGCGCCGTGCCGACAACACGCGTGCCTGCGCTCGGGAATTGAATTCCTGGGCTCCGCGCACCATTATAAATTGCAAAGGTGGAGCTGTACGCGATGAAACATTTAAAAAGCCCAGTTCTCACGGAGAACATCAATTTTAAGTAGTTTTCTGAGCCTCGTAGGAACTCGCGAGTCTCGTGATGGAGCACAGCCGGTGCATAATTACAGCTACTTCCACGATTCCACTCGACTAGCAGCCTCCGCGCGTTATTTCAAGCCCCGTTCCTTCCCGATCGGGGCTGAAGCAGAAGGAGCAGAGCACGGCACCGCAGCACCGCCGGCCCGGAGAGCCTGCGGGAGGCACCCGGCAGGGGCAAGCCCCGCGCTCCCGCTCCTCCGGCAAGCGCGGAAGCACAGCGCCGCACGCCCGCAGCTCCGCCGGCGGCCGCTCCGGGTCGCTCCCGGAGTTTTTGGAG
>VXAL01010541.1:533969-570408 GCA_013399475.1 Chauna torquata | reverse complement strand
CCCCTCCCCGGCCCCAGCCCCTGCCCCAGGAGTGCTAGCCAAATTTGGGTGTCAGGGGAATAGCCCTGCAGCACGGGTCCTGGATCCGCAGCCGGCACCGATTCAGCAGCAGCCCGCCGACTGCCGCTGTGCTGCGCAGGGCTCAGTAGAAAACTTCGGGTGCGGTCAGCAGTCACATTTCCTTCCCATCCTGGAAGCATGGATGGAAAAGCGTAGACATGTGGGTATCTCGGCATAAGCACTGCCTTTGGGCGTCTTTTGGTCTCAAAACTAAGTGATCTTTCTGTTGTGAAAACGTGATAACCAGCTGGGATGGGGTACGGTGCGATAACGTCTGGCTATGACTGACTGCGCAGCTAACAGACCGAGGAGGGGAGAACAGACTGATGCAGAATTTCCTGAGCAGGTTTATGTCTCGTCTTCATTGTGAGTTTGGTACAGCAATATTACAGCTTGTGAGAAGGCTTTAAGGAGTCTTCTGAGATTCATCCAACATAAGCAATAGCAGGTTCACTTGGCAGTGTTTAGAAGGTGGCGATTTCTTGGTATCTGTGTGCTCCTTGAAGATACCCTAGGAGTTCCTTCCTGCAACAGCACGTGGTCTCATCCAGAGCCACCGTGGAAAGCAAAACTGTAGCTCTGCAAAGCCTACGTCTTCTGCTGGTCTGTGTCCCCTCCCCTCCCTTTATTTCTTTCCCGTCATAAACACGGAACAGAACAGGAGGTACTTGCTGACCTCTATTAGCCTGTTTCATGTTTCTGCAGATTAGAATTCTAGAGTGAAATAGCACAATGGGAGTGTCACCAGCCTTTAAAAATAAACCTTGTAATGATTCTTTCTAATTCACTATAATCCTGCTCTAAATTTTGTCCTAGTGTTTGGCGTAATCAGTAGTTACAAAGACTAGAACTTCTTTTGCTTTCCAGATACTTTAACCTGTGGTGATGCTCTGTTTAAAAAAAAAAAAAAAGAGTTTCGTAAAGGTAGCAGAAATCCTGTTCCCAACCCTCTCGTTAGTTCTTTGCAGTCCTCCTTTGGAAGGACTGGGGTTGATAAGCTGTCAGGTCAGTAATGATGCCTGATTTTTTTATTGTTATTTTTTTTTAAGTCCATTCTGTCTCAGTACTATTTCAAGTATTCAGATTAAACATTTAAGTCTTTTTTTTCCAAGTGATTTTTCTATTTAAAAGAACTAGATGAACTGCTCTAAAGTTTGTATCCTTCCTAGTACACATTTATCAGGGTGGCAGATGTGTGCAGGCAGTGCTGAGTGGGTCCTTTTTATGTCTTCCTGGAGTCCCTCAATGCTTAGGCCTCTGCAATAGGAAAAGCACTTTAAAACCACAGGCTGGAGCGATGAGGGGACAGACACAGGAACTGCTGAAGCCGTTGCTGACATGGAATACGAGAAGAAAGATCTAAAATGGGGAGCTGCCAGTGGCAAGGTGGGGACCAGCAGCCAGACAGGACTGATGGAGCTGGGCAGGCACTGCCTGGCTCCGGCAGCTGTGTCGTGAGGTTTCTGGTGGGAGCTGCGAGCAGAGGAGCCATTAATTGCGTGTGCCTGGCAAAGCCAGTCCCTGACAGCCTTTCTCTAGCCAGCCCACAGGAGCCAGGAGTCATTAACAATGCAACGGGAATAATGGCACCTCCAGAGTGAATCATCTGTGTTAATTCCGGCAGCTTTGTAAGCGCAGGCGGTGGTGAGAGCACCTGTCTGAGAGCTGGCTGGGCCGCAAGACAGAATGGGATGGCTGCAGGCATCGTACCGAGCTTTTGATAGCGTGGGGCTGTTTCACCACTCAGCTCTTGCGTGGGAGGCAGTCTCGTGGTGGTAACAGCAGATGGCACGTAGCGCTGGTGCACAGGTCCTCTCTGAGCTGAGCACAGCTCGAAGGGCAGCGCAGCAGGTGTCCAGCCATGGCTTGTTCTAAGCCTAAGGGAATAAGAGCAGTCAGTGTGCTTTTTATTTATTTATTTTTACTGAAATGGTGGCCTAGTTTTTATTTTCTGAAGTGTCTCATCAGTCTAATCTGTGACAGCTGGTATTCCCTACTTGTCCTCAGTGAAACTGACGCATCAACATTGGAACAGCTCCTCTGACCAGAATCCTTACAGCCGTTTCTTGCATCGAAATGCAACACTGATACATGCAGGATGCAAATCTGTCCAGCAGCGGAACCACCAGGCAGGACACCTGCTCTTCCCCACGTGATACAGTTAAAGTATGGGAGAAAGAAGAAAAAGCCTACAGGCTCTTCCCTTAAAGAGGATAAGGCATTCGTAACTCAACCTGTCAGACTTTAATTTACTCCATTGCTAACAGAAAGGTTTCTTGATGTGATTAGCTTGTTCACTCCTTAAAGTTTTCTTTCACAATGGTTAGAGGAATAGCAACCAACAAAGATAAGTATGTTTAAGGAGAAAAAACCTGATCCAAGAAAACTGAATGAAGATCACTACATCTGTTAGGCAAATTTTGGCTCAGGTACATCATCTGTAAACACTTCTCCAGTTGGGCATTCTCTAAATATAAATAATAATAAAAAGACTAGCACATGTAAACCAATTAAGAAAGCAGTATTCCCAAAAGTTCCTCTTACTTCTGTGGTTAACATCATGCTCTTAAAAGCAGTAGCTTGCAGATGGAGGTTTGCAATGTCTGAAGAAAGCCCAGGGCATCAGATACTCCCAGTCTCGTAACCAAAATGCTGAGCTGTTTTGACTCTGACCCCCTCAGGAGACTGAGCCAGCAGTGTTTTGGTGGTCTCTGAAATGATCGCAGGCTGGGGTCTGCGCTAGTTGGTACGTCAGAATCTCCCACCGAGGTGCGCAGGAAGCACTGGACTGGGTCAGTGTTGGCTTGCGTTCGGTTTGGGTTCTTGGTACAGTGCTCATGGGCTTGTGCAGAGCTGGAAGAATGTGAGAGTTGAACCAGCGGTGGTTGGCGTGCCTCACTGTGAGGCGTTGTGCAGGTGGGAGGCCGGAGCCTGGCTGGGAGCCACAGTGCGTGGCAGGGGCTCCAGAGCAGTGCAGGGACGGCAGCAGCATCCACATGGCTCTTGGGGTCTGGTGCTGAGCTGCGGGCGTGGAGAAGCCGGGCAGCTGCTACAGGCAGGCTCTGGACATCTCCAGCAGCCCGTGGCCACACTGCCATGGCCACACACATGCCTCCGGCACAGGGCTGTGCTTACGCTTGGGTGAGTTACATGGCTCAGGCCACACAGAGCATAAAGCAGGCTGTGTGCCCAGCCTGGTGTCCCAGACCGTGTCCCGTTCCTGACCCGGGCAGGACTGCGCATCCTTCGTACTTGCCAGTATCCGTTCGAGTTCTCTGTGCCCCAGTTGTCTGGGTGCTCAGAAGCGCCTTGCGGAGGCAGAGAGGTGAACAAGGCTCCGCTTCACTTCCCTTCTCACACCCTCTCTTTTATGTGGATTTTTTTCTACCATGAGTAATTCCTGTTCTGCTGCTTTCACTTTTCCCAAGAGCAGCAAAGTGAAATTAGCGTATGTTAATAGTTTTCACTGTTCCTTCTTAGACCCAGAAACAGCAAGGAGACTGTCAAGACTGTAATTCTCACGTTAGTGCTTGCAAAGCCACAAGCACCCACAGTGGAGGTGAGCATCACCCAGGCCAGCGGTGCCTGTCCCACCAGGGCTGCGTGCTGCAGCAGCACCCAGCGGTGTGGGCGAGAACCACCTCGCACTGCAGCTGGCAGGCAGCAGCTCTGCCAAGTTGGGGACCTGGCCCTGTTTTTTCCACTCATAACTGTAACAGGGTTAAGGGAATCTCGTTTTTTAAATTAAAAAAAAAAAAAAAAAAAAAAAGGTAGAGCTCCAGAAAGTGTGAAAGAACAAATAAAGGCAGTGGTCTTTTGAGAAGAGTTCTCTGCAGTTCTAGAAATAACTCTGAGTGGTACTAGAAATAAGTAGAGCTGAGACATGATAATAGCACTGACAGAAAATGGGGATTTGGTGTTGCCTGTGGCTACAGCTGCTTTGAGGGTTCATAAATGCTTGAAGAAGGAATCACAGTTAATGCAGTTCTGAAATTTACAGGGCTTCTGGAAAAAAAATTGTGGGAGATTTAAATCTTAAAATCACAGTAAGGTTACTGAAAATATAAAATGTCTTTTTAGTGTTCCAAGCAATATGCAGAAGATTAAATGCAATCATAAACACACTCAAACTCCTAATTAATGAATACCAAAAGTAATTCATTGTTTTCTCTCATCTTTTAAATAAGTGCAAGTGGAAATAATGTAAAAGTGCTCTTTAGTTATGAGGGAGACAATTTGAATATAGGTTCTTCTGTGAGGTTGGGATTTTTTGCCCAAAACTGGCTATGAAAGAAATCTTGTGACTTGGAAGCTTCATGAACAGACATCAAAATCCATTTTTACAGCAATTGTGTGAGATATACCATGATTGTTAGCTGCTAAAACTTGGAACTGTGACCTGAGCTAACTGAGCTATGTAGCGTAGGATAGGCATCTCTGGATTTAATCATTTAATCCAAAGTATACTAGAAAGCATGTAGAGTTGTAAATGTTCTTTATCATCATCTGCAGAACTACAGTCCTCATATAACCACACGTAGTAGCAGAGATCTGTGTCCTGCCATGTTTTGCTAGCCTTTTGTAATGGGACCTGACAAATAGAGCTGTTCATGCTGGAGTGATCTTGGCAGTGGCCATGGAAATGACGTGGAGACAGCACTCCTGATCTGCATGCTGTAAAACTGGGCAGTTCCTGCTTGTGTTTCTGTTTATGGTAGAATTTGCCTCCAACACAAAGGAAAGAATATCCAATAGCAAATTCAGTGTTTGTTTACACACTGATAGCAGCCCTGTTGGGCAGCTTTATGGAATTGCATTTATCGATGTGTAACTGGGGAGGAGAGGGGGAAAACCCCTCCTGCATAGATACATCAGTGAATTTTCAGTGCTGTGATTAATTCACCTAAATGATGTTTTATGTATAATAAAGAAATTGGCTTTTCTAGTTCTTACATATGTGAAAAAAATCTATGTACGTGGGGCTTGATTTTGAGGGGGTACTGAAATATCATTTTTTCTAGCTTTCCTAGGAGTGGTGATGCTCTGTGTCTTGGGAGCTAGGACAGCGATACCTCACATAAAGAGGGTCTTCAAAGAGCTTTAACACAGCCGTCTCTAACTGGAGATACTGCCATGTTTCTGAGTCTTCAGATAGTTCTGATCTTTTTGAAGAAAAGGGAATCCAGTAAATTCATTTTATTGTAGTCTTATGCTTAGCGTTGAGGGAAAAAATTGAAAGTCTTTCTGCGCCTCACAGCCAATAGTAACATTTTTTAAAACTGGAACGTGTAGTAAGATTGTATACAAACTGAGGAGTCTTAAATAATATCAGACTGACCGTGCTCTCAAATTTTCTTTAGACATGTGGTAGGAGGTAGACAGAGATACTCCATCGCCTTAGACCACTGTTGCTACACTATCAGTTCAAGGGAAAGAATGACAGGCTTCCTATGTAAGCAGACCACTTGCAAACAAGTTGCATATTCATGTTACTATTTTATGCAAACTTCAGTATGTTTTTTAATGCCAACTATATGGCCTCTTCAGAGCTTTTCTTAATTAAAAAAAAAAAGTAATTGTAAAGATTTTAAACTGTAACAAGATCATACTTCTTATTTCCAAGAAATAGTAGACTAACAAAGTGTTCTTCTGCTTTTCTTTCTGATACGAATGCATGTTTATTTTGCTTAATATTTACTATTTACTGTGTTTTCAATTGATCAGCCATCCCTTACACATGGAGGTCTGCCTACATTACCCTGTTTGCACGCGCATAGAGCCCGCACGCTGTGTATGAAATGACACAGCATTCACTGGCCCTTTTGCAGGTGAGCCGTAGCAGAAGCCACAGCATTGCTAGCACAGCCACGTTTCTGAATACAGGCAGTAGGTTGCCTCTGGTGGTAGCTTGAATGCACTTCCTCATGTGCGTGAGGCTGTGTTTTCGGGGCTGGACCCCACTGTGTATCTCCAGCAGATCTCACTAGCATCACTGCTAGATTGGGCTGAGTGTGTCTGTGGCTGAGCTTGAATGAATGCTTTGAAAGGCTGGAAAGATCTTAAAAGCAGGGACACACATTCTACAAAGCACAGGAGGAGGGAAAAGCACAAGAGGGTGTAAATTCTTTTTGGGTCCCTGAACACTGCTGAACAGGAGCAGGCAGGCCTTTTCTTTCCTTGAAGCATAATTTATATCTCAAGCTACTTGTATACCACAGGGAGAGTCTGCTGGCTAGAGCAGGATAGGGATTTGGACTTGGCAGTCTATTCCCAGCTCTGCCACTGATTTCCCTTGTGGCTTCAGACAAGTTACTTTAATCCTGTCCCTGCCTGCCTTCGTTTATGAGGTCAATAATACTGGCCTGTCTCTGCTGAGCACTTTCAAGCTTAGCCAATGTTTTCAGAATGCTTTAAGACACTCAGATATCCTGTCAAAGTGAAGTCCAGAGCAACACATGTGAAGTATGTGGCAAAAATATGGAAAGCTAAGTTAGATACCTGGTGATGACTTCTGAACTGCCCGTTTCCTCTTAGGAAAGTGAATATGGGGCTAAATAAACTACTGCGAAAAAAAGTACATATTACTTTTTAAAACTGGAATACTAGAAATGGAGAGAAAGACAATGAAAAAGCATAAAACAGTCATGTTAGCCTAGGCATTAGTGGTGTGCCTGCACTGCTAATACCACATGCAGCCCTGCTTGCCCTGTCTCAGGAGGGACATAGTAGAAGTGGAAAAGGTAGAGGGGACAAGTAGATCAAAAGTATTATATAACCTGTACACAGGGAAAGACTAACAGGCTTTTCAGTTTGAAAGAGGGTTGTGGTAAATATCAATGACATTTGTCAAGCACCATGAAGACAGCAAGTTTTCTCCATTCCTAGATGATCTTTAAGGGTCCATTCCAAACCAAACCATTCTGTGATTCTGTTCACAGTCTCCCACTGTAGGGCTCACCAAATGATACTAGCAGCAATGTGTTCAGGAACAAACAAAAGGAGGTATGTCACACAGTGAAGGAAAAAAAACACCACTATTTACTTTATGCTCTTGCTTATATGTTCACCAGTGGTTGCCTTCCAAGACAGGATGCTGGTCTGTGTAAACATCTGGTTTTGCCCAGCCAGCAGCTTATATATTATTACTGTTTTTGTTAATGAGGCTAGACTCAGAGCTGCTCTTCAACACAATGCAGTGTGATTTGTCAACAGGGGTATGAATGTGGGGAGAAGACAGCAGAAAAATGTACAGAAAAAGAGGCAGCCAGCACGGGAGCCGTGTGTTTGCCTGATGGGGCTTCTGTCTTTGGCAGGAGGACACCCTCGTTCCACCGCAGCACGCCTCTGCTCTCCTGCATCTCCTGCTCACAAGTGAATAAATCCTTTAGCAGAGGATTAAGCAGCAGGGGCAGACACAGTAAATGAAGGCTCATGCTAACACATTATGGCTTATAAAGCAAGCTCCTACAGAAGCACAAGCTGTAGTTTCTGTCCCAGTACTTCTAGCACCGTGTTGCAGCATGGGTGATTTGCCAGAGGTAAAGAGGGTTCTGGCTTTTTGCATCTCAGGCATTTAACCCTTTGAGCTGAAACTTCTTGCACTTTTATTAACCAAAAAAAAAAAAAAAGCATTTAAATGTTGGTTAATTCTGAATTCCCTTAGTTGATATTTTTTTAAAAAGTCTATCCAGACCTGTTTTTTTCAGACATTCTCTTTAGGATGGCAAGTATGTGGTCCTCACCTTTAGTCTCAAAGAAGAATGCCTGTCCTCAAGGAAGTGTCGTAGCATCTGTAAGCAGCCATGCACACAAGTTACAACTTTCATGACAGTATTAGCAGTGTTGCAGATATCACCACAGCTATCTACAGACTGTGGGAGCTATGCTTTTGGCAAGAATAGGAAAGATTTTTTTCTCTCTAGAGGTAGTGAGGAAGCAATGTAGTCAGTGCAGACAACTGAACTCACTGTAGAAAAAGGAAAAGCATCCCTGTTTGTTTAAAGCAGATTAACCTTCGGAGGTGCCCAGTGACATTAAGAGAAGTCACATGGTACTTATTTGTGCACTAGCTTCATGCTCAGTGAAAAAATCATCATCTCTCTTTCCACTCCTCACAACTGCAGTGTTGAAACTGTGCCAGTGTTAAAACTGTTGGGATTCTGCATTTAGTTTAATGGAAGTGCATGTGCTCTGTGATGGTAATTAGGTGTATTTTTAATAAATACACTCTAGTAGCTGTTTGCTGTAACTGGCATCCTTTGCTCTTTTTAAAGAAAAGAAAAATCTGTACCAGGACCACTTCAGCTGATCTGGGCTGATCAGATCTAACTACAACAGCAAATCTATCTACAGCTCAGCCTTACGATTCCTTTTATCTATGTGCTTGCGTTAGGAAAAAAAAAAAAATCACAAAGTACAGGAAGAACCTGTTTTTAAGAGGAAACAAAAATAAGCCGAGCTCTGAATACAGAGCTAAATAGAAGTATCTAATGTAAAATTTGCAATTTTCTGGTTGATCACAGGTGGGATCGTGGAACAGTCATGCTGGGTGTGTTTCCTGATGGCTTGTATTTGGTCTTTTTCCAGTATGCCACGACAGGCTGCTCTCTGACACTCCATCACACAGAAAAGCCAGAACACGAAGACATCTGTGAGTATCGTCCCTACTCCTGCCCATGCCCTGGTGCCTCCTGTAAATGGCAGGGATCGCTGGAAGCCGTGATGTCCCACCTCATGCATGCCCACAAAAGCATTACCACCCTTCAGGGAGAAGACATTGTTTTTCTTGCCACAGACATTAACCTTCCAGGTGCTGTTGACTGGGTCATGATGCAGTCGTGCTTTGGTCACCACTTCATGCTGGTACTGGAGAAACAAGAGAAGTACGAAGGTCATCAGCAGTTTTTCGCTATCGTGCTGCTCATCGGCACCCGTAAGCAAGCAGAGAACTTTGCATACAGACTGGAGCTGAATGGCAACCGTCGCAGGCTGACCTGGGAGGCAACTCCCCGCTCCATCCACGACGGGGTATCTGCTGCCATACTCAACAGTGACTGCCTAGTTTTTGATACAGCTATAGCACACCTTTTCGCTGACAATGGAAACCTTGGAATTAATGTGACCATTTCTACATGTTGTCCATGATATATTTGTGTATGTAGTGAAATCTAGGCTGTCTGGACATAGTACTTTACATTTACCAAGAATTTTCTTTTTGTTCTGTTTTTTTTTTTAATGGTATTCAGCTATGTCTTCATGTATGTTAAGGTTCCTAACTAGCCAACGTTTTTAAGTTTGGAGAGAAGAGGAACAAGAGTAAGTCCTGTAAGTGATACAAGCAAGAAAAGGTTTTTTAAATTCTTGGGTGCCTTAGGAAGATTTGTCCCCACACAGACACCTTTCTTAATTTAATTATATTTTATTTAAAGAGTGCTTCCATTAGACATGTGGCTTAAGAGACTTGAAGGACTGCATTCCTGTTTGGAGTGCACCTAAAAGCCCTTTCAGCAGGAAAACAGACTTGCTCTCACTGGTGACCTCTAAGAGTTTTTAGTAGGTGGGAAAAGAAAGAAATCCAAGCAGCTTCTCACAAGCCTCCCAAGAGAAGTTGTGGCTCAAAGCAGATCAATAGGTACTTCAGTATTGCTACTCCATTTCCTGCTACCTTATTAAAAAGGGATGGGCATTGGATCATTTGCTGTGTTTTCAGAAGAAAAAGGGGGAGGGAGGACTGGGGTAAAGCATAGCAGGTTTTACAGAGCGTGGGAATTGCCAGCTCCAGTCTGTTTTAGGGAGATCAGGAAGCCCAGCACATGGCACAGCTGCTCACAGCCAGGTACTGGTGAAAGCAGGAGGCACACAACTTAATACTTCTCAAACAGCTAGAGCCAATAATATAGAAATATATTCAAGCTGTCCACATGCTGCTTCCCTTGGAGACATACTTGATTATTGTAAAAGACTAATTAGAATAATATAGCAAGAGCTTTATGGCCAGTGTCATGTCATTTGCTATTTAAGTTTTGTTGCCATATTTACTTTTATTTTGTAATAAATATTTTGCAAAAACTATACCGCACTGTGTGCTGTATTAATGCATGTGTGTGGCAGCAGCTGTTGCTTCCAGCTCGCTCAGCGTTCCCTGCCTTGCTGGACGCACTGAGCTCTCCCTCCAGCCGCCCAGGAGCCTCAGGACCTGGCGGGTCTGCGCCCTGCTGCCTGCCCAGCCCCACTGCTGGAGGGGGCCACTTCTGCAGCACTAGCAGAAGGACCAGGTGGGGATTTGATTCCCAGCCTGACTTGGGCAAACTGAAATCATGGCATGTCACTGGAGCTGAATCTGCCTGCAAATACCCCTCTGCTACCAGAAGCCTCCTGTCTGAATCAAGAAAAACCCTAGCTCTGCATGTGACTGCTGAGTATTGAGATGCCAGTTGGAACAGGCAATGTGTTGTGAGGTGACACAGCCTGCTGAGTTATTCAGAGGCAGTAAGCCTCACGACAATGAAAAACTACATGTAAAATGACAGATGAAGCTTGGTGTGAATAAATATAAAATAATAGGGAGGAAAAAACAGTCCTAACTACATGCGTTCAGGGAAGAGATCTCTGGAGTTACGACATGAAATCCTGTGCAAATGTCACACGGTGCTTGGCAGCAGTCTGCAGAAAGCACAAGAGAATTACAAGGAAAGCATCAGAGAGGGGAAGCTTATTCTGTCCTTGAGAATTTGGAAGTGATCATGGAAAAAAACTCCCAAGGAATTACTCTAATCTTTCCGTATCCAGTTCCTGTAAAGATCCTATATTTGATCTCATTTACATGGTGCTGGCAGGACGCCAGCAGCATCAGCAAGTGAACTAATTTACTCCTGCTTAAGCAGGATCAAAGTCAAGCTCTGGCTTTGACAGGAGTTAAAACCTGTGCTTTTAGCCGGACTTGTTAAGCAAGAGTTCCTAAGAATTTAATTCATTTTCTCGTATCTCAGCAACATTTATAGTGGAAGACATTTTTTCTTGCTGACAGTTGGGGCTTAAGAGTATTTTGTGTAAAATAAAATAAAACTCTGAAGCAAGTCTTTTCTATAACTGAATTTAGGATAAGGAATACCTCAGCTGGTACTGCCAGTAAGTGATGTGTTTCCCCTTTAGATCAGTGAATGAACAGGTGACATTGGTTCCAACACTTGATCAAATTGTTTCAGGCTTCCTTCCCTACAAAACTGGGCGCAAGGCAGCTGGCACAACCTCCGGTGCGCGACATCCAAGGCCAGGGGCAGGAGAGGCTGGCAGGGCACTAGTACATTGCCAAAGAAAGCAGCAGCACATAGGTGGGATTATGGACGTTTCTCAGAATGCTCAATAAAACATTACTGAAACTGGCCTGGTTTTACTAATGAAACTGACCACAAGCAAAGCGATCTGACTTTGAAACAGACTGAAACGCACCCTAGTAAAACTCGACCCAGGGTGGCCATCAGCAGCAGAGCCGCCGCAGGGCCGGCCTCGCCAGCCAGGCGAGAGCTCTGCCCTTCACCTGCGGGCCTGCGGCACGGCAGTGCCCGCACGTCCTGCATCATGGCAGAACCAACGTCCCTGGCCACAGGGCGGTAGGAGCAACCAGGAACTGTGCCTAGGAGGTGGTTTTTCCATTGAGTTGATACAATATATTGTTGACAATTCTCCCTAAAAGCAATTTCCACTTTAAACACACAGAAAAACTCAAGAACTCGCAGGGACCAGTGAGTTCACCGCAAGAGTGCGGCACTGCATGAGTGCTTCCCCCTGCGGCTGTGCCATCGCCAGCCCACTCTCCATTTGTAGAAGTAAGTTGCACTTATCCTGTATAACACGGGCGCTCGTAAAGCCACCGCAGCTGCGGACGCCACGTCCAGAGAGGGGAGCACATCCCCACTGCCCAGGGGTGAAGCTCAAGCCCAGGTCTAACGCCGCCCGCAGCAAGCACAGTGCTGAGCCGTGCCGCCCGCACGTCCCAGCATGGCTGGGCACCCGCCCCAAGGCCCCAGCTCCCCTCACGCAGGCAGCCACAGCCCCGAGCCCGCTTTGCACCAGACGGTCACGCCTCGCCACGCCACACCACCGGGGCGGCGGCAGGGGCTGTGGGCACCGCTCCCCGCCAGGCTCGCCTCACGCCGCTGGCACCGGCTCAGGGCACCGGGCCCAGGGTGTGGCCAGCCCAGCAGCCCCCGCGCCCCCTGCGTCGCCACGGAGACCGCCATGGCAGGGGCCGAGCAGGACAGCGCGGGCTCTTCCTCACGCTGCGCTGCTGGGTGAGCGCCAGCCCCACAGCCCTGCTTGCGTGAGGAAAGCACAGAGGAAGTCGGTATCGTCATCCGCGGGGCGCACCGAGATGAGCGATACCGGTGCTGCGAAACATGCGGCAGCCAAACGGGGCACTTGGTGTTGCCCAGGCACGACGGGGCAGTGGCGGCAAGGCAGCTCCATGGCCGCCAGGCAGTGAGAGCCTGGCCCGGTCAGCCCTGGCGCTGCAGGAGGGAGCGGGGCCATGGGTGCTGTGAGGCCATGTGCTGGCCTTCAACAGCCTAACTTGGGGCACATTTGCAGCCCTTAGACCTGACGCATCAGATGTCCTTGGCCACAGCAGCAAAGCCAGGGTCAAGTGCCACTTACTGTGTCTAAACTGTTCCAATTTCTGACTGAATACATTTTAAAAAGTTTAATTTAGTAGTATGTTCTTCAGAGGCAACTGCTTTGAAGTCATTGCGTAGGACTAATATGCAGGTTTCTGTCTTAAATTAAGGGAAATGGAAACGTCATACAGCGTTGATTCCACTGCTGTGCAGAAGCTGCCAGGAATTTCAGTGTCGATGCAGACAGAAGCTAGCTGGCTTTATGAACATGCCTACAAAAAAACACGTAAGAAACAGCTTTGCTCAAGAAGCAGGTTGTTCACTTGTATTTTTTCACACAGGCTGCCTGGTGCTCGAGTGCCTGCTGTAGAGGACACTGCCATTTCCCCAGGATCCTTCTGCGCACTAGTGGCAGGCCCAGGGGCAGCCTCCCGGAGTCCCTGAGTGGTCCCCTCATTAACTGCTGCAGAACCACTTCTAGATGAACCTCTGGGCTCCTGCGGAGTGTGTGGGAATGCTCTGCCAGCCAGTGGGCGTGCTCAGCAGATGGCAGGAATAGCGTATTGTATTCCTGTGAGAGGTACTTCAAAGCCTCTAAGGACAGCTGAAAATACATCAACCTTTTTTCTCCTCCTTCTCAGCTGAGTCATCCAGGCATGTGACTCAGTAACCAGTGCCTTCACTTGCTGGCTGAAGCAGATTGTACTTTAGCAGACATTGTTCTGGTGCTAGTTTGTGCCTGATCCTATCCCTTTTGGGCACCACATCGAGCATCCTTTGTGCTTGATTTTCAATGCTAGGCAGTCATCCTCTGTGGGGGAACATCTCCTGTGACTCCGAAAGCAGGAGGAGCAATCTGGGCCGCAAACCACAGCATGCCAACTGCAAGTAGTGGGGAAAGCTGCATGCAGATCCATCCCAATAAAAAGGGAGCATGCTCAGCCTACAGCAGACAAAGAATGTTCTCTGCTAGCCTTTGGAGAACACTTGTTTGGAAATTCACTGTGAATGTCTTTGCAGGAGAAAAATATTACAGGCTTTTTACTTTAGGTGGAGGTTCACGTCTTTGTGGGATGACTGTTGCTGTCAAAGTCCAGAAAAAAAACAAACTTGTGCCAGCGGTAAATCATCTACCTGGGTTTGGATATAGCAGCAAGAGAGAGAGATCGTACAGAAGGCAGGTTAAGGAGGTGGAGCATCCACCTGCACTGAGCACTGCGGTCAGGTACCGGGCTTCCTGGCACTTCTCAAGGCCCTGTGCAGCACACACAGGGCCCTGCCCAGCTCTGCTGCTGTGCTTTGCACTCCTGAAGTCCCTTCTTCTCAGGTGGGGTTTGTGAGCAGTTATACCGTGTGACACAGCTTGATTGCAGAGGATGATAACTACCCATTTCTTTGAATGGCAATCTAAAAAAAAAACAAGGTTCAAGCAAACCAACAGCCACATCATTCAGTCTTCTAAAAGAATAAGCAACTCCCACAGCATTGCTTTCTGCTTTTCCTCCTGCTCGGTGCATTCACTTCCAGAAACATTGCCAAGCTGCAGTTCCCATTGCAGACCTGGGAGCTGGGCGTGGACCTGGGGCTGTTGTGATTTTTACCCCATCCTTTCCAAATACACGATCTCATTTTTTCATATTTTCAAAAGAGAAGGATTTAGAAAGGCATTTGATATTTCGGCCTACCCAAGGCTTATTCACCTGGCTATTTTCTGGAAAGCAGAATGAGCTTACTTAAAAGGGCAAGACAAATTGTGTGGGAGCAAGGGGATCTGAAATTCAAGATTAAAAGAACAAGGAAAACTGCTTAGTTTGCCTGGACGGGAAGCAATGGCAGCTGGCACACTGACCACACCAGTATTAAAACAGCAGGTAATGCATGTGGAGCAGCGGTAAGATGCGTACCTGGGATTGCTGGGTGTTGGTAACATCACTTGCCTAGAGGAAACATAGGGCTGCCGAGGATGGTGACAGAGACCCAGTCACTAGAAATGTTTCCTGTCAACTCAAAGGCCCAAAACCCCTTCCTTGCACTCGCCCAGCATGGGCTGCACTTGGAGATGAATAAAAAAAGCAATTGCTTCTCTGTCTCATTCTTCTCAGGAAGAGAGAGGCTGGAAATGTTTTAGAGGGTAATGCAGTATTAGATGAGTGATACAAGTCATTGACTAAGCAATAAGCCATCTCCATGACTTCAGTAGGACTGCATTTAAGGTCAAGCCCACTTCAGGTGCCTGAGACGTTTAGAAAGGGTCACCCGCAGCTCCTGGGCAGCCCTTCTGAAGGCATAGGAAGGCATGTGGCGAGAAGGTCTCAGGCCACTGATGTGGTTGGCATGAAAAGGGTAGCATGCTGGAAGAAGAAGAAAAGATATGCAAGAGTCTGGGAGATCCGGTTTCTGAGAACACAGCACTGCTGTTCAGTAATTCTCATTATTGTTACCACTTGCAGCCCTGCCAGAAGAGTTCAGCAGTTTAGATATTTTGTGTGACATGGAGGTAAGTACTCACCCAGTTCCTACAGCTATACATTTTATGCTTAATGGTTTTACCTCCAAAAAAAAAAAAAAGATTCCACATTGCTATTGCTCTTTTCCACTTCGAGTTCAAAGAAGATTTTGTGAAGCTGTTCAAGCAATCACTGCGCACGCTCCCCTCTGTTGGCCTGCCAACTATTCTGGCCTACAGACCCGAATCATCACGGGACAACATGCAAATCGAGGTGAGTCAGTGGCAGTTGTTCCCTACTATGTGTTTTTGTGTTTAATTCCTAAGATTCCTATGTAGGAAAGATAAAAATAACGCCACACGAGCCTGTGCAGTTCCTTTATGAAAGATTCTTTCTTTTGTTAGGGTGTTGAAATGATGCTTATTGTGCATAGCTGTACAGCAAGAAGCTATACAACTCCTCTCCTCACCACTATATCCTATGTTGAGGATCTCCTAGCAGAAGATCTTGCCCTTTGGCTAAAACAGACATTCAAAATGTATATAAATACTAGGTATACAGTCAAAGAATATAAGCAGGGCACAGAGTTCCAGTTAACCCTGAGTAGAGTACAGTCATCCAAGAGAGTTAATCCTAAGCACAAAGCGGGCAACAAGGGAATTTCCAGGAACCAGGCTCCAGAGAAGCCAACTATTTCAAAATAATATGGTCAGAAAAGGATTTGAATGAGTGCTAAACACATAGCATAGTAAATGAAGTGCAGTTGCCAAATGGCCATAGCAAGTACCCCTTTACCCCTTACTGCTGGGGATGGCTGCCGTCTCTCTGAGGAGCACTGAGCTCAGGTGTGCTGCCTTTGTGAGTCGAGGCATTAAACACTAAATTTAGCAGGTGCACTTGGCAGCTGCAACTTTTATAAGTCAGTTTCAAAATGTGTTTTCAAAAAACAGATGAATCTTTCAGAATATCTAGCATCCATCCTTAAAGTGTATCAGTGCAGCAGCCCTGACTTGCATCTAGTCAAATATGCTCAGCTCTTTCATCAAGTCCTCTGGTGATTCCTGTTGAAATTCCCCACAGATTTTTCTATGGTCAACAGTACCGCAGGCAGGGAGCTTTTTCTCTGCAAAGCCCCAAGCAGTGTGTTTGAAAGGATGAATGCATCAGAGAACTCAACTGTAGCATTCTGCATGCACCAAAGCTTTTCCTCTCTTTAGAATGAACGGGTCTCACAAACACTACAATAATTCCATTTTTAATTGCTACAGATCAGCTTTTCTTTTTGGTGGTTTCCTGAACCTAATGTCTTGAGTTAAATCATTCCAAGATATCACAGACACAGATCTGTTTTAACTGTTCTTACATGCTTTATAATGTTGTGTTTTAAGCAAAGCCTTATTTCCCCAAGATAATCCAAGGATTCACATGCTGATGCCATCCTTCTGTCCTCCCTACGTCCACTTTAGGTAGAGGAGGACTATGCTCCCAAGTGCGAGTACTGTGGTAGCCTGCTGAAGCCATTTCCTTCCTTTGAGGACATTTGCCCACCATCACAGGATTATGAATCAGTAAGCTGGAGGAAAAGATCTGCAAAGGCTGACTGTGGAAAGGCCCACTGTAGTGACACTGCTCTTCTGCCTTCCAGCAGTTCTGCTGTGAGCGTAATCGAGACCTCTACGAGTTCATTGTAAATGAGAGGAAGAATCACGAAAGCGCTTGGAAGGTTGCCATTGCTATCGACCCCCATGAGTCCCACGGCACCGAAGATGAAAGACATCTGTCAAAGGAGAGGGCATATCAGAGGTACCATGAAATGACTACAGAGAGAACTAGGGGTTGCTTTTGTGTAAAGAATAACAGGCTAATCTGGATAGAAAAGAAGTGCTAAGAAAATGAAACTACAAGTGGGAATGAAAGAAAAAAAAAATTAGGCAACAAGTGCTCATATTCTATCTGTACCCTCTTGGCTTTTCTCTTACCAATCTGTGTTAGAAGGTGGCAAGGCATGCGCTTGCTGTTCTTAATAGATATAATATACCTAGACACAGGTAGAGCCCAAAATGTAATTGCAGCAATGGCAGGGACAATATGTGGGTCTAGCTTTTGCCCCAGATGTCAAAACAATGCTTGAGTTTGTATTTCTCTATTTTGCTGCATAAACTGTGACACACATTTGGATTCCAATTTGCAGAAGCCTCAAGAACTCTGAATTTGATTTCTGTTGAGCTCTTTAGCAGGAGGCCCGAAGTTTATACAGATATCTAAGCCTATGGCATAGGCTTAAAGAAAAGTAATACAACACACCTGGAAGTAAACTGCTAGTTTCCCTGAAGATCCTTTACAGTCTGATGGTGCGAGTACCTCATATTATACACAGAACATAAACCAAATCAGTTAGACACTGTCAAGTTTATAAGAAGCTAGACAAGAAGAATTGTGAAAATATTCTTGCACGTTACCCGTCTTATTCATCTAGTGGGCAGCACCCCTTTTACGTAAAATCTTCATATAAAATCCATTACAATGTTTAGCTCTGCTATCAGTACACAGTTGATACCATTGCAATCACAGAGTTCATTCACTGAAATCTCCGCATGGGAACAATTTCGGTTTTTGCAGAGATAGTATTACATTGGTGACATGCCATTGCTTCCAACAGTTATTTGCAATTATAGGAATGGAGAGAAGGACAGGTTCAGAAACTTGCATTTGTACTGCAAGGACATCCAGTACTACTTCTAGCTTTTGAAATGGGATATATGAAGTGTATATCACAAACACTTATTTTCCAGGCAGCAAGAAAGACAAATGGCCAGACAGTTAGCTTTCCTGGCAGCAGAGCCGACAGCTGTAGCTGAATGTGAGTTTGCATTTCTTTAGGTATTTATCTATTTATTACAACAATGAATTTAATGGAATTGCTTGTGTCTAATGCTCTCTAATCAGAGGATTTATGCAGCAACATGTTAGTTCATTGTCCAGTGTACAATCCCATTAAGTTAGACACTGCTATATTAAATAATCTCTCACATGAAAAAACAAAAGCAGTTACGCTGCCATTGCACACAGAGGATCTCCTTGCTATGACTTTCAGTACCTATATCTGAACGTTTCAGCTGAGATGCACAGAACTTGACCTTAGAGAGTAATAAGCTGGTAAAGCCTAGCCCTTGGAAGGTAGGAACTGCCAGAATTATGGTGATCGGTATTTTACCTAATAAAGTGAACACTCCGCTCATTCCTAGCTCAGGCTGCAGGTGACTGAGCAGCTTTTTGGATCTAGTGAACAATAGCAAAGCCCTTTTGACTAAGAACAGATAAACTGGATTTCAAATATGAACATATTTTCTCAGAGGATATCAGGGCAATAAGGTTGCTGTGTCACCAAGGTTTGCATATACTTGGTCCTCCAGAGCATAGAACCACGAGCACTTTCCAAAAAAATATCATTATTTACACACACGTGTATATATAAGTATATATGTAAAAAATTTGGAAAAAACTACATCTTTATCCCTAATCCTGTTCTCTGAAGCAGCTGAACAGTTTGGACTGTCCTTGTTAGATAAAAAGTGCCCCCAAGATACTCCTAGGATGGAGCATTTCAGCCAGAAATTCACATTCCCCCAAGTTACTGTCTCCCTGCAGAAGTATCAGGCAGCCCTGACATCAGAGCTACCAGCCTACCTGATGCACACAAACCCTCCCCTTGCTCTTTAGGTTCCAGACAGCCTGGCGTGATTTCCTACCTGCTTTCTCAGGAGCCGCCATCTCCAACAGGCTGGACACTGGTGCCTACTGCAAAAGCAGCAAAGCTCGAGGAGGAACCCGTCTCCTACAGCATCACCTGCTGTGATTTCACTGTTGTGGGTGGAAGGGCAAGTAGCTGCCGCTTGGTGGGGTGGGCTGCGCCTGGGCTATACCACACCCCAGAGCAGCTGGAGCCCTGCACTGGTGCCTTTAAAGGGGCAGCTGGGTGCAGGACTTCTGTCAGTCATTTTATCATTTCTTTTCCAATCTTAGGTAGTAAAGAACGAATTGTTGGAAAAATACTACAAACATGGAAGGAAGTTTCTTACCATGCTTCCAGATGGAACAGCACAGTTATTGTATCCTTACAGAGCTCATTTGCCTGCAGTAGCCAAGGGCTGTAAATGTAATTTTAAATGTGTTCTAGTCTGCTTTATCACAGAATAACCCAGCCCACCACTTCCACAGTCCAAAAAAAGCAGTAGTGAAACAGCTTACACAGCTGTTAGTGTAAAATATTTTCAGATCAACCAGTAACTTTGATGAAGGAAGGGCACTCGTGTGTTTTAATACTCAGCTTAACGTGCCAGCTTGGTGTTCAGACCACTCTCGACCTCTGGCCCTGCAGGAGGGGGCCTTGCTGCCGGCCCCAGTGAGACATGAAATGCCTGCTGTTTGGATATGTTCAAGTCAGGTTTCAGGGTCTAGCGCTATTCCAACCCCCCCCCAAACAAGTTGTTCCTTTTTTTTTGTCTCTGTGGGACCCACCTCTGTTTTCTCTGTCTTCATTCAAGTTAAGCTGATCACTTTGCAAGGCTTGTACTTTCAATCATAAGCGTTACAGACTCCAATAATGTGTGTTAACGCTTCCAAGCAATTCTGCCTGGGTTATTGGTTAAAAAAAAAATAATTGTTTTCTAACCACTTTATTTGTCAGTGTACAGAAAACTTTAAGATAGGAAAAAAACTTTGGCAGCTTCCCGGGTAATATAGGCAGCACACCACCATTCTGCCTTTAACACAATAATCCAGGTAATACGTCAATTTTTATACTCTGAAGTAGCACTCTGAAATATTTAGTATGTAACAGTAGATCAACCAGACAAACAAAGGGGTTGTGAACACCTTATCTGACGATAGCTATCCATCTGGAAATCTGGCAATCATTGTTGTACGAGAAAGAAAACAGTTTATTTGCATAGTACAAGAAGACAAGCCAAATAACGCCGAAATACAAGCAGTATTTAATTCCAATGGCAGAAGTACTTGCTTTTACCCACACGGAACTGTATGGTATGTTTGTGTCAGTCAGAGCATCTTTGCTCTTCACTGCACATTTTAAATTTCAAAGGTTATAAAGGGTATTTTTAGTAGCACGCAAAAATTAAAAGGCAAATATAGCATAGGGGAGATGTGATCTGTAGGGAGAGCAGGTGTGTTTTACAGACTCTCTAATGCCATTGGGACATAGCAGTCTTTCAGAGACACAGCAGTGTGCGCTGAGTTGATGTGGCATCCGCTTGTTCTGTGGAAATTCTTCCTATGAAGGGAGGAAGCCTTGGCTTGGAGGCATTAAGGACAAAGTTAAGATTAAACCCACCATTTCCTCTCCTCACACCAGAGAAAAATTTGCCCATAATAGTGTACAAAGGCAAAACTGTGAAACTTATTGGCTGTTGTTTTTTTTTCCAAACAGTTATATAAAGAGGAGAAAGCACTCAGTGTGCTACAGGCCTATTGTTTTTCTGCTCTTTTTGTACCCTGGGTGCAGCCTGAGGAGTTTCTGGGGGCTGAGCACCCCAGGAGGGGCTGAGCACTGCCCTAGCTGCAGCGCCGAGCATGTGGTCCTGCATCGGGGGCCTCCCTGAAGAGAAGGGCTGCCCCTAGATATGTCTTGGAGGGGGGGTTAGACCCTAAACTGGCCGTGCCTTGGCTTGCTGGGAACTGACACGAGGTCCTGTCGCACTGGGGTGTCAGGGACATAGGCAGTGGGAGCCGCAGGCTGCACCACCTCAGTGCAGAGCTTTGATTTTCCTCTCTTTTAGGCTGAACATGAATGTTCAGGGAGGGCAGTATTTGGACCAGGCAGGCAGCAGGGTGAGAAGGTGGACGTGGCCGAACAGCGTAACATCATCAGGAATGCATGTCCCGCTGAGCCCCATCTTCATCTCCCTGAACCAGCATGTGGGGGTCAGGATTGTGGCCCAGGACAAGATTGCCGTTTCCTTCCTCGCCATGGGGCAACAAGCAAAATTCAACGTGGGAACCAGAGTGCAGGTATTTCTCAAGCGCATCGGCAGCTCCACACTCTGCTGCTCCCCGCAGCAGGAGCAGGACAGCCAGGGAAGCTCCTGTCCAAGGAGCACAACTACCCCATGGTGGGTGCCCCCTGCATTGCCCCAGGCCGCATCCCCAGGGTCACCCGGCTCTGCAGGTTTGTCTCCTGGCAAGAGGCCTTACCCCAAGCCCCCAACCCATGGAGCCAACGCGCTGCCGTGGCTCTGCTGACACCGCTCGCCTCTGCTCCCTGCCAGGTCAGCCAGGCCAGCCAGCTGCACCCTCCCACCCGGCTGAGCGAGGACGACCTCCTGCTGCTGGCCCTCAGGGTGAGGATCCTGCGGCTCTTCGACAAACTGCGCGGATGCTTAAACTTTCCTTCTAATGAGCAATGGGACAAAATCAAACCTCCAGCGTACCTTATCACACAGACTTTAAAGATCTTACACCTTTGCACAATGTCTGACATAAGTGAAGAGCTGCGCAGCTTGGTCAGGGCGATAGTAAATGCTCAAGTCTGACCAGCACGTGCGGTGTGAAGGTAAAATGAGCCAAGCCTGGGGAGAGCCAGAGATGCCTCAACACTGCGGCACTTGCACATGCTCAGCAAGGTTCCACCTGCGGCCTTCCCCTGCTGCGGCGTGGAGTCGAGGACAGCCCGCAGCCCTTCTGCACAGCCGCTCTCCCAGGGCCATCTCAACAAACGGGCACTCAGTCAGCACAAGCAGGGCTGTGGTGCAGGGAGCAGGTCACATTTTCTTGTTGGCTCATGGTGAAATGCGTCTTGGCCATGAGGCATGAAGAGGGGCTTTCCTCAGGGTACCATAAATCTGTGTTTGATGTCAGTGCATTGCTCCTGAGCAGCCTCCTTTCCGTCTCCCAGCAGAAAGCAGCCCACGCTGAGCAGTCATTTCAGCCCATAAATTTGGCACAAAGATGAACACAAGCAGAGCACAGCTAAGGCATAACCTGTGACAGGTTTACGGGGAAGAGGTGCTTGCTCAGAGGTTGCCTGCACAGGCGCTGCTCTGCACGGCCAGCATTTGGAGCAGCGCAGTTATAGTATCCTTACGGAGCTCATTTGCCCACAGTAGTCAAGGGCAAATTTGCTGAGGACATTGCACCACTGGCATGTCCGGACCTCCCTGGCGGGAGTGCTGTATGGCAGCTCAGCCCGCTGCAGGTACGAGACACAGCAGTTCTCCCATGCAGAGGGGGACAAAAGGCCACAGTTTGCTCAAAACAATCACAAGTCACTGCTTCAGCAATGTTTGCAGGGATGCTGGGGACAGCGGGCCGTTAACGTAGGTAACAGACGGCATGCACGAGCCACAGCCCCTGGCAGCAGCTCGTGAGTCGCTGATGCACCAGGAAGGCTCCACTTCGCACCCACACTGGGCACCAGGTGTCTCCCTCCCTCTGGGGGTCTGGCAGCTGCAGGAAGAGCGCGGGCGGAGGTGATGGAGCGTGGACCCCTCATGATCCAGGTGCCTCGGGCCGGCCCCTGTCCCAGCTCCCCACAGTTCGGATGTTGGCAGCCAGGGGCTTCACTTGGCCCTTCGCCCTGCACTTGAGCAGCTTTGTGAGGTGGCTCCTGATGTCTTTGCTGTGCAGGGCATAGACGAGGGGGTTGATGAGGGAGTTGGTCTCACCCAGCAGGAATAAAGCATCCTTGAGCGGGCCGGACAGATTGCAGGAGCTGCAGGCGGCCTGCACGGTGCCCCCCACCAGGTACGGCCCCCAGGAGAGGCTGAAGCCGATGAGGACGATGAGCACGGTCCTCAGCGCCTTGAAGTGGCGCAGGCGGGAGCGGAGGCGCCCGGCCTGGGTGCAGGCGTGCTGCAGCCGCTTGTGCTGCACGTAGGCGATGCTGCCCACCGAGACGTGCAGGCACACCAGCACCAGCAGGGATGGAGCAAAGACGCCAAAGCAGATCGTGTACAGGTACTCGCTCTTGGCCGCATAGACGAGCCCGCAGTAACCCGTGTAGTTGCTTTGCTGGAGGGAGGGAAATATCAGAGGCAAGTGCCCGAAAAGGAAAGAAAGCATCCAGAGGACAACGAGGGAGAGGACCACGGGCACTTTCTTTGGGAGGGTGGGGTAGGAGAGCGGCAGTCTCACTGCCAGGTACCTGTCCAGGGAGATGAGGAGCAGGGTCAGGATGGAGCCGATGCATGGTGTCATGCTCATGGCGATGCGCAGGAGGCAGAAGGACTTGCTGCGGTCAAAGTCCCCGTCGAGGATATCGTCCAGCGCCTCAGCAATGCACATGACGCCCACCAGCAGGTCAGCGGTGGCTAGGTTGAGGATGTAGATGTAGCTGGTGCCTGGCTGCTTCCTCATCAGCTGGTAGACGGCCACGATCACCAGCAGGTTGGCTGGGGGAATGAGGCAGCTCAGGAGGGAGTGCAGCACTGTGCACAAGAGGTTGACCATCTTCCCTGGTGAGGAGGGTTGTAACAGATGCCCAGGAAAACCAGACCCCAGCACAGAGAAACCCTACCGCAAGGAGATGTGTGGCCAAGCTGGTGGGATGGGACAGAAGCGCCTCAGACCCTCCAGCTGCAGGCTGAGGCCAGGAGCACCAAGGTCAGTCCTTTAAGGGGCACTTTGTCCATCCCAGGAGACCTCTGGGACCATCCCAGCTGCCGCAAGCTGCCAGTGTTTTTTTCAGCACTGTCAGCCTCCCTCCTTCCCATCTGACTGTGCTCCACACTCACGGGGATGCTCCGAGAGATGCAGAAGAGCCGATGTTCTCATCCATGCTCGGTGTGAGTGGCTGCAGGGTGAACTCGCTGGGGAGGAGTGCGCTGCCGGGGCGCTGCCTGGGTTGGCTGGCTCCCGAGCGCGCCCGTGACGCAGAGCGATAAGGAGCGGCTTTGCCAAACAAAGCCAAGGCGGGTGGACAGCAGCTGCGCCTGGGCACCCGCAGTCAGTGGGATGGGAACGTGGCTTCCTTGGGGTGCAGCCTCCCTGGAACACACAGGTTTGGGGCTGCAGAAATGCCCGCTGCTCTGCGAGGCCGTGCTGGGCACAGTGGGGCCATCGGCCCAGGCTGCTGCGTGCAGCATCCAGCACGGGGACATCTCACAGCCACCAGACCCCAGTCACGGATGGGAGCACGTGGGGATGGGGGAATGGTGAAGGGAGCATATCCTCGGGATCAGAGCACCCAGGGCACAGCCGTGCGGCTGGTCAGCACTGTGGGCCCACCGCAGTGCTCGGCACGTGGGGCCTCGGCGGTGTCACAAGACACGTGGGCTAATTTCTGGACAACACGCCGCAGATTGGAGTTCCCAGATCACCCCTCCCCTCACTGCCGACCACAAATTAGGTCTGAAGAGGCCCTGAGCGCTCTGTCCCACGCAGCCTCCTTCTCCTGATGCCCCCAAGCCAGCCCTGGCATTTTGCAGGGTAGGATTTTAGACCCCAAGTAAATGCTTTTGTTACGGCATTTGCAGACCAGAGCACGGCAGCAGTGGCTGCTGGTGTTGCCTGTGCTGCAGCAATCCGTGTGCCCGTGCCATTGAGCAGTGCACGGCGGCACAGCCTTTCCCGCGCGGTGAATCGGCTGGCAGCGGCAGGGACCACAGAAACCCCTCCTCTGGTCTCCAGCGGCTCGGTGGCTGCAGGCAGCGGGGCGGCCCTGGCCAGCACAGAAGGTTTTGGAGGGTCTGCCTGAGACCATGAGAAACAAGGGAGCACTGGAGATAGCAGGGAGCATGGCAATGCCTGGACAGTTCTTCAGTGTCCCACAGCTGAGCAGGTTCTCCTTGCTATGGGTCAGAAAACATGCTGTACGAAATTAGTTTTTATTATATACAGCTGTAAATGCAGCACTAATTGCAAGTTGCACAGCAAATGAGTTCAAAAGAAATTAAATCCAATTTATGTCAAATTAGGCTCAGGATAAATATACTATATTCATTACGTTCACATTTATAACAGATTTGGAATTTAAGTTCACCACTTCAAGACAGATATTACTTGCAAGCTCTTGTTAATGAGCAGCATGATTGCTCTGCAAATAGCACTGCAAACACCATTTCGGAGGAGTGCTTGCCATGCTCTCGTAGCCAGGCAGTCACGTACAGCGCTGGCCAGCTCCGCCTGTCTTGAGAAAATGCCTCATCCAGGGGAAAATAGAGAGTTTCAGTCATATTCGGTAACCTGCTATCCTCGTCTCATCACAGTGCTGTAAATGGGGTGCAGGACCTTTGAGAAAAAGCAGATACTGGGTGTTCAACAGAATGCTAGAGGTTTAAATCTGTGCCGAAGCCTGTAACGTAGTCCGCTGGGCAAAACTGCATACTCAAATTACCAGAAGTGACGGGGCATCGGCATGTGCCCTCTGCCAGCCCCCTCTCGCCTCTTCGTGCCCCAGCATTTCCCTGCCGGAGGCAGGGCGCGTGGAGCCCCGGCACGGCCCAGCGCCTGTGGAAACGGAACCGGCTCCCAGAAGCTCGGTGCCTGGGGGCACGGGTGAAAGTCTTTGGTTAGATTCAAAATCTTCCACGCTTTAAATCTTTGGTTTAGAAAGATGAAGATCAAGCCTGGTAGTCTGATTTTGACCTCAGTTGTCCCATTGTAATTCCACAGTTTTCAGTGGTTTCAGTACGGTTGTGTCTGATTTTCACCAGTGCAAGATGAGACCTGAACACAGATCTGTGCTGCAAACAGCTTACACGTAACAGCCCATTTTTCTGCAATCGTACTTGGAAATTCAAAGGGTATTTTTTGTCCTTCCCTAATCTGCACCTGGGTCATAGCAGCTCCACCACATGTATGTCATTTACCCTTGTGCTTAACAAGCCAAGCTCAAGAAGCTTGAATTTGCCTATCAGAATTATTATTTAATGTCCATTTTGCACATGGTTAAATCGATCAAGTGTTCAAATAGGGCTTTTTTAGATAAATGAGTCTTTACGCCTTCATTTTAAAATCAGTAAGTAGCATTATCCAGGAGGGGAGAGCTTAAAGCTGCGATTTTAACACCAGGACAGCACACAGGTATCTGGGCTTCCCACTACTGCTGTCAGCCAGAGGTGCTGTTTGTTGGACCTTTCTCTACAAGACAAAGACGTGCTTAGTAAGGTGATTCAAGGAAGAGAAACCCTTTCGCGATTACTGAATCCACAGAAAATGCAGAAGGTCCAGAAAGCCCTGTGCTGAATGTTTGTGGAGGCTGGGAGTTTGGAGAGGGTGAGCGGGAAACATAGCATACGCTCACCCTGGGGTGTGTCCTCGTGGAGGCTGCTGGAGACGGGTTCCCAGGCTCAGGATGCCCGTGGCCTGACACCGTCCAGCTGTGCTGAAGCTAAACGCCAGGAAGCGCCGACTTCAGGCTGAACAAGTCCTCCTGGTTAAAGTGCCACAAATACTGAGTTGTCAGCTGGTGTTTGGCAACCGGTTTGTAGGGAGGCTGGCAGATATTCCTGCCTTGTTCGATTTTTCAGTTGGAAGTGAATAACGTTCACGGGGCCTGGTCCAGCCATAGAGACAAGTCTGCCCCGCGCACCCTACAACCCGGAGCAATTACAGACATGACCAAAACACTGGCCAGCCTGCGCTCCCCTAACAGAAAAGCAGAGGGCTGTGCTTCTGGTGTATTCATCAGCAACGGTTCTCCCATACCTAACTCCAACATATCGCTATGCCATCTTGCATGGATGAAGGAAGAGGAATAGTGCGGGCAGCGAGCAGATCGTGGGCAAATATCACCAGGGTGATACCACGAACAGCTCATGGAAAATCATAGCCTAGCAACACATCTGTGCATTTATTTGTTCTCTGTCTGATCTGTCTGAAGTGTATAATTAATGAGAAACTAAAACTCTATCCACACTAGAAATTTTGGTTAATCTATTTCAGGAGAGATTGTATGAATTACCTAAAAAGACGATTTCATCATAGAATTGACGTTTTGAGGCCATTGTGTGTTTAATGGTTGTGATTAGCAACACCTCTACAGCAACTGGCGTCAATTTTTCTCCCAGCTGGGTGGACAGAGCTTTAAGTTATTTGCAACATTGCTTAAATCATTCCTTAAAGTGTTGAAGTTGGACAAAGACTGTTCTTTCAAACCATGACAGCTGCCCTCTGATGAGGGCATGATGATGATTCATGGCTCTGCAGATTCCCTTCTTGTCTGATTTACTGCACCAACAGAGAAAGTCTCCCTGCCTCACCTCCCCATCCAAAGGTAATTTTTGATAAGAAGGATCCAGGAAGTACTTTATCTAGTCTTACAAGGGGCGTGAAACCCAGTAGCTTGGAGCAGGAACAGAAAGCAGAGTGGGAGATGAGATGTCTCTACCTCAGCAGGGGCAAGACACTGAGGAACCCAGCAGTGCTGCGCAGCCTCACTGTAAGCAATTTTCTGCCAGTTTTGTTGGCAGAACAGGCTCTATGCGAGCTGAGAAGAGCAGAGCCAGAGCAGGACCTGCCGCTACCACAGCTCAGGCCCAGCAAGAAACCTGAGCATGGCTGTCCCCAGGGAGAGAGCTCAGCACTCCCTGGAAGTTCCCCAGAACCCCCGCCCACGGAGGGTGAGCTGGAGCGACAGCGATGCCACCGCCCGGGGGACAGCCCCAGGACAAGACCCCAGCAACCACGCTCTGCAGCTTCCTGTGCGGCGAGCACACTGCAGTCGGGTGAAACAACGAAGACCAGCTGCGGATTTCACCAGTGGCTGTTCTGTCAGATGACAGGAGCTGCACACCTACGAGTCACACTGACATAGGAAGCCCGCCTGAGCAAAATCCCCAGCCCTCTCAAGAAAACTGCATCACTTTAACCCATCGAGGTTCCCCCAGTACAGCAGCACCTGAACTGTACCCATAACCAAACTGAAAAAAAAGACAGAAGACAAAGCTCTGTACGGTGAGCAGAGGAGCACGGCAGGACCGCAGACCAGCCCTGACCTCAGCGCGGGGAGTGATGGAAGAAAACCTGCTGGGAGGCACATCTGGGCACACGGAGGACAGGGCGGCGGTGAGGAGCAGCCCCGGCTGTGTGAGCAGGACGTCCCCTCCGCCAGCCCCACTGCCCCTCCTCGGCCGGGCTTTCGGCCCCCCCGAGGCCCGCACCAGGCGGCAGCACCAGGCCGGGGGCAGCGGCAGCAGGGACCCCGCGGCCTGCTGCTGCCAGCTCTGTGGAAAAAAAAAATTATCCCACCCTTCATCATCCGGTACTCATCTCAAACACGACACCAACCTCTGCTTTGCCCATTGCCAGGCTCAGGCATTAAGTGCAGCCTAATACAGTGCCCTGACCTATTGAGCAGCTCTCGCTCATCACAGCTCCTGCCCTGACGGCGTGCAGGCTGCACAACCACCCCCTGGTTCACAGGGGCACCTGGCACAGCACGGAGCGGTTTGGCAGCATAAACCAGCACTGGTTGGTTTTCGCAAGTGTTGCTGCATTTCAGTGAGGAAAAACGGCTGAGCACAACCACCCCAACAGAACTGCCGTAAGGGGCTCACACAAGACAACGAACACACCTTTGACTTTGGGAAGTGGACTTTTTATGCATTTTTCAGTTACAGTTCTAAGAATATCATCACCATCAGTGACTCAAACAAGATACTTTACACAGTCAATGAGAACTCTTTATTTAAATTAATTTTCTTAGTTTCTATTTAGGACAGTAGAAAGGCCCAGCTTTTCAACTCTTCAGAATGGTCACGGGAAAACCTCTTGAGCTGGCCAACACAATTTAAAAAGCAGCTGACCTTAATTTTTACTGAATTCACAAAATGATGCAATTACTCTGCATATAACTTTGTTCATATAATTTAGTATATACGCACTGTTCAACTCTGCCATATATTTTGAAAAATATACAAACCTGCTTTAACCACATTAGATATATTTGATAGACAGCTGTCAATTACTTAACAGTTTAGGACAATATCAGACACTCCTATAACTTCATTTTAAACTACAAAAAGAACATAAATCCATATAAAATACAACAGATTAAACAAACTTTTTCCAAGGGATAATTAGGTATCAACTCAATCTGCCGTTGTGCGAAACATGAATATAAAATAAGTTACAATTAGTAATGCCTGCATTGTTGAGCTATGAACTGGTCGAATGAAATCTTAAAAAAACTATACAGTATTATTGCACTCCATGAATGTGCAGTATCTGGAAACATGCCAGCACTGAAAGATGTCTTTCATTACGGTTTTTTCAGGAGGCACAACGTGACTGCAAGAGAAGCATCCAGTCTGTACCAACAGCAAGCTGTCTTCAGTACAGGCCTTCATTGGTCCGAGACACGCGGCCTTTGGAAATCACCACTTAATTCCTGGAAAGGGAGACACAAGCGTTACAATCAGCAACTACTCCTGTGCTGAATTAGCAAGCCCGTATTCAGCGCTGTCCATACAGAAAGCTGAGGCATTTACCGTATACTAGGTAGAAAGGCAGGCTATCTGTGCCTCAGATAATAAAAAGTGAGTTATAAGCAGTGTCTCTTGTGAGGTTGTAACTCATGAAAAGAGGGGATTATGATTATTATTTTATCCTTACCGGTCGTCTACAAGGATATGATCAGAATGACACTACATTAGCATGAATTTAAATGAGGAGACACTAGAACACAAAGACCGAGCCTCACTACCAGATTCTCCTGACGTGTACTGTTATTTTCCACATGGATGGAAATACAGCTGAGGGTTGTTTTGTTTTGTATTTAAACTTATATCCCATTAAAGTGAATTCTACGTAAGAACAGTCTTAGCATGTGTTGTCAGCTTAAAAATGTCATAATCTACTTTGCAACACAAAGAATGCCATCTTGAGACCCTCCAAATCTGTACATGTAGGATATCAGCAAGCGTATCTGAGAAGTACAGGAAATACCGAACTTTTAAATAATGCTTTTAAAATACAAAACCACTTCATGATTAAAATGACTTCTGCTGTATTACTAGAACAAACTGGACTCAACTGAACAAGTAAGATATGTCTGCAAAAATCAAAGTCAACGGTTTCTCATATTCCCTGCACAGGTACTTCGAGGTAGCAATCTCTTTGAACTGCTCTCCCCGCTTCACAAAGCTGCACAAGTGCTAGTGGAGGGAGAGACTGATGGGGCAGAAGAGTTGGGTCAGGGCTCTGAGCTCCTGAGCAGAGAGGAACAGCGAAGCGAGCCCTGATTACAGAGCAAGATTTCCTACAAGGGGTGAGACTGCCTGAAGTCCCTGGGTAGCGCTTAGGTTTCCCTGAATGTACACCTCCATGTGCCGTGTTCTTACCTACGTAAATATGATTTTGCAGAAGGTGAATGACATTAAACAGAGCTCCAAAGGAAATCTGTGCAGGTGTTCGAACAGAGCTAGGTCATTAACTACTGCAGGCGGGACCGACTGATCAGTTTACGAAGGTGAGAAGTTGCGAGATGTCAGCCAACAGAAATGGCAGCGCGTGCGCACGCGGTCTGTCACTTGAGAGTGGGGTGTCTGCTGGCAAGGTAATGCCAAGCAATCACAGTGTCCCAAAGCATTCTTGTGCACAAAACTGCACCACAGCAAATCAATACTTCACGTGAGTGGTCTCCAGTCTTCTCCTAGCACATCAATGTTCCTGTGAAGAATTGCACACTAAATGTACTGAAAGCCCCAACTGACGCAGGAGCACAGAACTGGTTTGTCATAAAATGTAACAGCATGGACGTGACCACTCACCCTCTGCTACGGACAGTCAAGGAATGTTTGCAAAAGGCTAAAACAGTACAGCACACAGCTGAAGGCAAGTTCTACTTTCTAGGGTCAATTCAATTAGGTTACAAAGTACAGACAAATCCTTTGCACACAGGCTATTTTAAGGTACATAATGAAGTGTGTTTTCTGATGTTCATGTAATACAGTTCACTAACCCAAGGCGTTCTGCATGCAGTAACTTTTTTCTGGTCAAAGGAACATCAGCTTTCAGTTTTGAAATAAAACCCTGAACAAAACCTCCCACCAAAGCAGCACCTGTGAAGTCACACATGTCAATTTACTGAAAGCCACTAGAACTGCTTTTTAATTCAGTAAAACACTTTTAAATGAACAAATATCAAATACAATGTTCAATCTGCAGCATGCGGTCCTTTACATCCGAGTCAACAGGCGGCTAGTGACTGGAAGAAGACTTACAAGAAGTTTCAGTGCTGATAGATGGGGCTATGATCGATGATGAGGCATTGACTCCATGTGCACATTGAGCTTCATTTCATTATCAAGAATTTGTACAAGCTGCTGCATGGAAGGAAGGTGGCCGGACTCTAGCTTAGACCACACTGGAACATCTACCACAAAAAACATGGAGAAAGCAAGCATAATTACATTGACAGAGTCAGAAACCTGTAGGGCTAGTTTAAACACAAAATTTAAAAGATCTAGCAAGCTATGCAGATTGGTACTATTTCATGTTGAGAGAAGTATCTGCATCAACAATGCTTCAAACCTCCAGCTATACTAAAACACAATCCAGCTAAGAGAACAAAGAGTCAAGCATTTCCATTCAGAAGTGGATCATATGGATTCAGAGGTTCAAAATATCCATGCCTATGAACAGAATGTCTAAAAATGGAACAATGATTGGCAGGATAGCATACCAACTCTCTAACCGATAGCTAAATCTTTGAAACATGTAGATCTCATTAGTCTTCATCATGCTTCAGCCTAACGTCTAAGGCTGACCCCCCAAAAGCTCTGCTTATCAAGACCTGGCTTGGAAGGTTCCACTCAAACTGTAACATTTTTTCTATGGAAATATAAAAAGCAACGCAGTCCATAAATATATTAGGGTAAGCACAAAATTCATTTCTGATGTCGACAAATACTTGCTCCCTCAAATATTTCTCACTGCTGTAGCACTTCATGAGCCCACAGTGAAAAATACAGTTGCTGTCATCTATAAAACAAAAGCCAGACCGAACAACATTGCCCCAAAAGGCAAACTAGAAACTTAGAGAAGTCCAGGTGCGACTGTTCAGCCCTAGGAAGGCTCTGCTACCAATCTAACCTGAGATTTAGGACCAGAAGTGCATCAAGTTCAACTCCTTTGACACAATGCAGTGAGTCTCTACAAAGGTTCTGGAAAGCACAGCTTGACTTAGGAACTACTACACTGAAATGCACCCTGCATGATTATAAATTCAGAAACAAAGCACAAAGCTAGATTACAGACTTGCACCTAGAGTCTGAAAAATTCTGTACTCTGTCAAGCCTACACAATCTCTAAAACCATAGAATTATTTGAAGGCAGAAGGTCCACAGACTCTTAACCTGAGAAATCAGTATTGCTGTCCACTGGTACTGGAAATTCTAGGAATATCAATAGATTTAATATGATTGCAAGTGTAAACCATATTAAAAAACGGGATAGGGAAAGCATCTAATTAACTGGAAACTGTTTCCCTAGTTGATCATTTCTTCCTTAATGCACAGCACATGCAAAGAAAACATAATACAGTCATACCAAGTGACCAAACGTTCCCCTAAATAAGTTTTTTTACATTGCAGCTTTTAATACATGTAAGTGATGTCTGTATAGACTGCAGTGTAAGATATGCCATCGTTTATTGTGATCTATGACATCTGAAGTTTCACAAGGGAAGGCATTACCACACACCATCACATTTTGGGACGCACCACACTTCGTAACATCACCCCTCGCCCTTCCAACACGACAGCTGACAAACAGCTGTCAAGAATCTCGCGTGCACATGCAGCACAACAATTCCCAGAACAGGAAGTTCGCGTCTCACCATTCAAAGTTATTTCAAATGCACCTGTTGACATACACTGGTTCTCAATCATGTTGCTCAGGAAGAAAACCATCATACAAGCATAAACCTGGAAGAAAACAGAGAGAATCCCAGACAGTTTGGCCATGTAAGCCATGGCTTATTTTATTCACTCGTAGTAAGTGATGGAAGTTTACAGGCATCTTTGAACCCCCCTTTGCAATTTATCAAGTAGTCTTACAGTGGCATAGCCATCTTCCTTTAATCCTCTTTTTACAAAGATTTTGCATACTGTCTTCCCAAGACAGGCATCAAAATAGCTCTGAAACCACCCAGCTCAGAATTCTGATTCACAGAAGCAAAGCTGCATCTTCTTGCTCCTTTCCTCCACAAATCTCTGCACATCTTTACAGCCAGTTTGCAGAAGCACATGGTTAGGATGGCACTTGTAGGATGACAAGGGAACGCAGCAGTTCCTACATGTTGCGTGGCATTTTCAGAGTAACATTTAGGTCTGACACACAAATCAAACAGCCACAGGTCTAGACACACAGCAAAGTCAAATTGCTTCTGTTCGCAACAATTGCCAGTCCTGGAGCACTTCTTCAAACTAGCAATTTAGAATTTTCGCTGTGTACTGGTGCCTCAGGAAGAAATGATGCAATCAATCTTCAGCAAAGCAGCACCTCGCTCCATGGCCACCACCTCTGTAACTCCCTCTTCACGTACAAGGGCACAGTCACACTGGTTACTGCAATACCAACGGGTTCAGCATGGGAGATGTTAGTTGTTCAGAACATCACAGGCGTATCACAGCCAGCCTAGCTCAGCCCTGCACTGGGCCCATTTAATTAAACAGGGTACGTTACAGCTTCTCTATACTCAGCCTGACTGAGGACACAGACGCACTGCACTGGGTAGCTGTTTGATGGTCTGTGCACCAGTGAAATATATAAGACTTACACGTTGTTTTTCTTAGCAGAATAAATCTTGAGTAAGATTATCATAAACCAGTGTACAATGACACAAATCTGTCTGCATCATCACTACTGACTCACAGGGATATTCATCCCACAAGGCATAGTCTGTCATGCCAAGTACGTTCTGCAAAAACACCCACAAAATTTCAATTTGATTTTTTTCTAACCATGATGAAATCGCATGCCTAATCTATTAAAAAGTCCGATGAAAGCAACTGCATAATAATCATGGGACAACAGAAAAAGGACGCTGTAGTTTTAATAACAATACCAGCTTGAAACTCTACACGAGCCCTTAAAAAACAGACAAACAAAAAAAACGCAGTGCCCTCTTAATAACTGCAGCATTTCTTTAGCAACCAGTGTTGCATCTTTATCTGTAATGTTGACCGCAGCTGTCCCTCTACAGCATCATCAGCTTGGACAGAGAAATGCCAGGAATCAAATCAAAAGTTACAGAAGCCGAAAGGCTCTGCTAAGACTGCAGCGTATGACGCTAAGTCAGTAGCAATGTTCAGTTCTCCCGCAGCACTCTCATGGAGCCATTCTAAAACCACTTTTCAGAAATAAAAGAAGAATACAGTTTACCTTATTTTCTTGGCCCCACTGCCAGATGCTTGGAGCTTGCATGCCAAAGAAAGCAAAGGGATCCTTGCCGACGATTATTAAGCCTATTAATACTAGTTTGAAGACTGACAGGAAGGATGCTATGTGCCTATCAAAAGACAACACATAAACGTGACTTAGAAGGTTCCCAGTCACTACTTCACCACATATAGCTATGATTTACCTCATGAGAATAATTTTCATTAGGTACAATCAAGTGTTTCAGAGTAAATATAAAACTTTTCAAGTAAATTTATCTGGTTATAAAAATATCTGTAACCCAAAAAAGCAACACACATTAATAAAAACACGCATCCTCAGGATACCACTACTGTACACCCCACGTACAGATTTGCTCTTTTACTTCTAACCAGACCTCAAACAGAAATTTGCCTTCAACTTATATCCACCCAAACTGGATAATACTTTTAGTTTTTTAAAGAAGCTGTTCCATACCATAGAGACATGTTCAAGTGACATGCACTACTTCCTCTTAAAACAGTTTCCCACCAGGTGCAGAAAAGCCTACAGTTCTCTGCAAGAATCAGACCCATAGCCAGAGCAAATTAACACCGAGGTGTTCAATCCTGTACCATTCTTACCACTGCACTTACTAGGGTAATTAGGTCAAGAGTGGTTCAGAAGCCACCACAGTAACTACGGCATTGCTCTCTAGTGTGTACACAATGGTTTAAATAATAGTAATAATTAGTTTTAATCTTGCATTTTCCAGATTTCTTTGAGCTTCCCCTCTCCCTCTACACTGTGGTTAAGGACACCCCAAGAGTCTCTCCCGCGAAGTTAGCTCTCCCAGATTTACAAGTTAAAAACAAGTTCTTCCCTCCCCTGCAGCCCTGACCTATTACAAGAAATAGATGCTAAGTGCATAAGCCTGAGCAACAAGAGCAACAAATGAGAATTTATATCCAGATCCATCACGATGAAAAGCTGCAAAACTTCACTCTGAAAAACATGAATTATATAGGTTACTTTAGATTGCCTTGGAGCATGATGGGCCTCATCATACAGATAACCATCTTAGTCTCCCATGTAAATATTACCATATGGATATCTGGAAGGGAGAAGATAACCAAGGTTGCATGCAGTCACAGCAGCAAAAAAAAACCCCTTTTGTAAGATTCCAGTTCTTGAATTTTATTTAACTGTAAATGCGCATGTTCACCACTCACCACGATGAGCATACAGATTGGAAAAAAACAATTAGCACTGCCAGTGATTTGCTTACCTATATATAGGTTGAGGAAGGTAGTTCTCCCCTTCAATTCGGATGTCTGGGTACCGCTGGCTAATAACCCGCATGTACTCCTCAAACACCCGCCTGTAGCCTCAGGAAACACTAAACACAGATAGGTATTGTCACCGAAACTGAAGTGCTCTATGTTAAAGTCGCTGCAAAACTGGCACCACCACTACTCCTAAATCCGTTTAATTTAAAAGGAAGCTAAAATCCTTCCTGCCAAAAAAAGAAAATTGTGTGCAACTAAGTAACACATCAAAAACCCTGAAAGCTGGCCAGACACCTTTTTTCTACCCAAATTTGTCTGGGCCTACTAGCACTGAGACAGTGCTTCGCTGAAGTCCAGTGACCAAGGAATTACTTTGTTTCCCCAGTGAAAAAGCTGCAAGGGATAAGTCAGCCTGGGTATCACGGTGCTCTGTCCTCCCCCACCCCAAAAAGCCGTTTGACACGATACTGCTTTAATTCCTCACCCGTTAAATTTAACTCTTCCGTGGACTGCCCACAGACAGGAAACATGGTTCCCAGCTATTTCTGCGCACGGACGAGCAGATTAGCTACGGACGAGCCAACCCGTACAGAGCTGTCCTTCGGCTCACGCTTCTACCGGCTGTATGCGTCTCTACAACAGCCGCAAACAGACCTGAACGCGAGGGAAGCCGAGGCGCCGCCGGGCGCGGTGTGCCACAGCCGGGCGCCCGGCC
>VXAL01010541.1:512346-529434 GCA_013399475.1 Chauna torquata | reverse complement strand
CTCTCTCTCTCGTGCTCTCTCTCTCTCGTGCTCTCTCTCTCTCGTGCTCTCTCTCTCATGCTCTCTCATGCTCTCTCTCTCACAAAAACAAAACTAAAAAACCCTTCAGATTATGGGAAGAAGAGGATTTGTCTTGCTTAGAATCAAAGCAGGCTCCCAGATCATCTTGGGCTGGTGACAGCAGACCAAGAAACTCACACAGCTGCCTTCTAAGCACAAACACATTTAAGCTATACTCCTACCCTCGAGTTGTGAGGATTCTGTTGCACATCCAACAGTATTCATAATAGCAGGCTGGAATGCTATTCCTGCACCTTTCAGTGGCTTCTGTGCTGTCTAGACTGACAAGATCTTTAGGAGTCTTGGCAAGTGATGACTTCTACTATTTTACAAGACGCAAAAGCAAAGGAAGTTGGTTTACAAATTCAGGAAGTACCATCTATGTAAACGCTATCCTACTGAGCTCAAGTCACCTTACAACCACACTAGATCTTAAAGACCAGATTTCTCTTGGAGAAATCTGCTATTTAAAAAAAAAATCCCCTTACCTTTTTTAAATTCTTTATTTTCTTGTCAACTTCAGGATCTCCTGATGTCACAGCAGGCACAGCACTCCGTGGTGTGTTCTGTGATGCTGAGGACTGTGTAGATTCCTGGCTGGTATCAGCTTTGGCCTCCTGTAAGCAGATTTAAAAAATAATAAATAAATCACATCATCTACAGAAAATACCTTAGTTTACAACAGGCCTGAAAAATCTTTTTAATCATTTGAATTGCCCCGTTTAATGTTTCTTCCTTCTCTGATTTGCTAGTGTTCTCCAAAATTTGTAAGTGACTTGCTGTGATGTTTTTTATTACCTATTATATAGATAACAGCTTTTCTTGGAATGTCACTCATATTGTTTCTTGTTAAATTTCTACTTCCTGAAGATGCCAACCATACATAGATAGGAAAACATCGGTAGGGATGACATGACAAACACATATATACATATTTTATAAAGACACTAGTGGGTCATCGTCTCTTCGAGACGAAGAAAAGGCTCAAAACCAGAGTAAGAAATTCAAAAACCCAAGCTCTTATTTTAAGAAATTACTTCAGAAGTTTGTAGAAATTGGAGGGCTAACACCAAAAGCTGATCTTTATCTGCTTAGCTGAAGAACAGCAAACAAAGAAGTGAAACAGAAGAACAGGCTGTCTTTGGTCTGCCATGGTAACACACCTCAGCCCTGACCTGCTGAGCGAGCCCATTCTCACCTCTTACCCAAGTCTGGAACCTTGCAGATGGTCAGCAGGTAAAAAGGCAACAGCAACTACAGCAACTAACCACAGCTGTTATTTTTAAGTCAACCTTTTGCATCTGCCTTAGTCTAATTAAAACATCTATCACCCTCCCCAGAAGTGAGCACATGCAAAATGGGCGGATGGATGGCTTTCAGCGCAACTAATGTCACTGTTCTGAGACTGATCAGTGTCATTGTGAAAACTAATTTAACATTATCCTTAAAAGAATTATTTTTGCATACCTGCTTAGCAGCTTTCTTTGCTTCATGTTTCTTTTGATTTTTGAGAGCTGTTTTAGAGAGTGGCTTTTCACTGCTTCCTGACTGTGGTTTCATATTCTGAGGTGGCTCGTCCTCATGCTGCAGGATATGCAAAATTAAGTTTTGAAACCTCTATTCCATGTTGGCACAAAAAAAAATTTAACTATCAAATCTACTTAAGACAACACAATATACAAAGCTGAATTGTGCCCTTTCTCCTTCAACTAGCGGAAGAGCAGTCATGAAAAGGGGTACAAACTCCCCCATTCTCCAGTTTTCCCTTTTAGGTGGTACTATCCTTTATGTCCTACAGATTTTACGTATTTCTGGCAAAACAGCAAAATCATCATGTTTTATATCACGGAGTGGGGAGGAGGAGTGGAAATCAAACAGGAGTAGATCAGCTTGGCATTTTACTTTTGTTGACAACTTTTTAATCAAGATCCCAGTCACAAAAAAGGAAAAATAGGTTGCTGGGTTGTTTTTTTTTGTTGTTGTTTTGGGTGGTTTTAGGGGAGTAGAAAAGGGGGATTGTTTAGCATCTGCCTCCCCCTTCCTCTGACACTCCTCCTCCCCAGCCAAGATAAAACAATCATGCTCCTCAATTAACAGTTAACACATATAACAAGTTGGGGACAGAACAGACTGGTAAGCTGGGACACCCGAATCAGAGGCTCCTATCTTAAGTACCCGATTGCACTGTAAACGAAATTTGCAGTTTATTGCTCCTGTGCATGTTGTAGAGAGCAGTTTTAAAAAGTCTGCAAACAACGTTGTGAAAGAATAGTATTTGGACCAAAGAAATTTCAGTTTCCTAGCATAAATTTTAGCAGACAAGGAACAAAGAATCAGTCAGAGAGGATTATTAAGAAATCCTCTAAAGAAAAAATGTAATATACTCCTGTCAGTCTGGTTACTCTTCTAAAGTCCCCCATTAAAAATATACACATATTTGAGGCTAAGCTTCAAAGACAGGCAAAGCAATGAAACAGAACAATTTAGTGCATATATGACAGTCTACTTACAAGCTTGGAACTTGTTACAGGTTTGTTTCTCAAGGCCGGAGGTCTGTATGCTTGAGCAGGTTTTGGCTCAGCGCTTGGCAATTCACTTGGAACTGCCTGGTATTTTACTGCTTTCACTGGGAATACTCCATCCAAAAACGGCTGCCAGGAAACTTGCCACATTTCTTCATTTGATGGAACTTCGTAATTGTGCAAAAGAGAGCCAGTGTAGTGCCATATCTTGTAGCCATTACTGACTCGTAGCCTGGGAGCACACGTAGCTGTTACAATATGCTCCCCATCAGGACACCAAGCAAAGTATGTGGAATCCGAGGCTACTGGTTTGGAAATGAGTTTGTAGTTTTTAACGTCCCACACTTCCATCTGTCCCCTGAGATTTCCAAATCCTGCTAGTACTAGGATGTGTCCATGGGGGCTGTAGTAGGCAGCATTGCGAGGACCAGTTCCAAAATCAAACACAGGGTCACATTTCAGATTAAAAACTGTTGCCTTGGCAGGCATAAAACCATACACAGCACAAAACTCGACAGAATTGGGGTTCCAAACAACATCATAAATAGGACCATTTTTTGCTAAAGGAAAAGGAAAATATGCAGCCATTGTTATGAGATTATATTATTTTTGCTTGCACTGAAAAGACACCGATGATTCTTAACTTTATGCTTTGCTAAAATCCTGTAATCTAATCATTGACTGAAAATGAATTCTGCTAACAATTGTGGTAGAAACAAGCAACATTATCTTCTCGTATTTTTAGTTAAGGTTTGCAACAATAACTGCAGCCGTTCCAAATTACCTCTGTAGGTTCAGCATCAGCACTTTAACAGTGAGCATACTTTTTCATGTAAAAAAAAAATTCCTTTATCTTTTTTCCTCGTTATTCAAGTATGATATCTCAGGGCCTTCTCAAACTGTCCCACTGGAAACCTGCAAAAACAGGAGTTTTATACCAGCTGGATACTAGTTCCTCTTCTTTTACTCTAAGAAATACTGCATAGCTCAGCTTTGTAGAGCTAAAAATACTGATTTAAGTTATCTTTGCACCATGGTCAAGCATGGTATTTTGTAAGACAGATTTTGAAGTGTGAGAGCACAAAAAATGGTTTTACACATACTGATTAAAACAATGGTGGATTAGTGATCGCAATTCATGTAAGATATCTGTTATAAGAATAATAATTTGTTATATTTTGTTAATTTGATAATCTGTTATAAGAAGCAGTGTGGCCAGCAGTTCTAGGGAGGTGATTGTCCCCCTGTACTCGGCTCTGGTGAGGCCGCACCTCGAGTACTGTGTTCAGTTTTGGGCCCCTCGCTACATGAAGGACATGGAGGTGCTCGAGAGAGTCCAGAGAAGGGCAACGAAGCTGGTGTGGGGTCTGGAGAACAAGGCTTACGAGGAGCGGCTGAGGGAGCTGGGGTTGTTCAGCCTGGAGAAGAGGAGGCTCAGGGGAGACCTCATCGCTCTTTATAGGTACCTTAAAGGAGGCTGTAGAGAGGTGGGGGTTGGTCTATTCTCCCACGTGCCTGGTGACAGGACGAGGGGGAATGGGCTAAAGTTGCACCAGGGGAGGTTTAGGTTGGATATTAGGAAGAACTTCTTTACTGAAAGGGTTGTTAGGCATTGGAATGGACTGCCCAGGGAAGTGGTTGAGTCGCCATCCCTGGAGGTCTTTAAAAGACGTTTAGATGTAGCCCTTAGTGATATGGTTTAGTGGAGGTCTTGTTACTGTTAGGACAGAGGTTGGACTAGATGATCTTGGAGGTCTCTTCCAACCTAGACGATTCTGTGAATCTGTTATATACAGGGGTGAATAAGACTCATAGGTCGCTATAAGATTTCATTACCTGGATACCTTTACCTATGTTTCAGGTAAGTGCCAAGTGCATTCATGATAATTCTTAACTCTGAACACTGACTCAAAATATCAAACTGACTTGAACTGTTCATTGCTGTTATTCTAAGCCTCATTATCTTTAGGAGCCTCATTATCGTTAGGCTATGCAATCACACTGTCTGTGTGCTTTCCCTTATAAAACTTTTTAGATGATGTTAACCCAATGGAATTGCAGAGATAGAGGTCTGAAAGAAAATTATGTTTCTGCAAGTTTCGTGACAGTAAGCAGCTAGAGAGATTAGGGCAGCTTTATATGGGCTTCAACAGCTAAGGCAAAGGCTGCAGCATGAACATAATAGTCAAAAACGAAAAACATTCTACAAATGCTAGCATGAAAAAAACCTTCAAAACAGCAAAAGCAACCAGATGATACAAATCCATAGGAAATAAGGCAGCACTCACTCCAAGTGCTCAGTACTTGCTTTCCTTGGAAAAAAAAAGTTTTACAAGATAGATTTTTTTTTCTCATTGAAAAGGAATAGCTAAATTAAATATAAATTAATGATAGACTTCTGCTTAAATAAAGATGCATCTGAAATAAATAACTTCAAAGGGCAAAGAAGGTTTTAGTAAGCATGTAATTAAAGAACTAGTGTTCTTAATCCAGTAAACTGCTCCCAAGGAGATTCTGGATACTGAGTTATAACTGATTATTTTTTCCCCAGTCAAGTTAGCAACAAAGGGAAATGGGGCATAGTACTCGCTACCATGAGTTTTACTACAGAAGGCAAATTGGAGACGTTATCCTGATCAGCACTAGTATTGAAGAGAATACAGTCACACACTCTCTACAAAGTCACTTAGGTATAAATTGTTTATATCACTGCATGCCCAGTGGTTTGAAATCCTCACAACAAACTGTCTTCTTTATAATCCCAAACAAGACAGATATCTAACATGAACAGCAAAAACTTAAGATAATGAAAAAGCACCACCACAGAGGAAATTCAGTTCAACTGCAGTTCAAACGACACTGAAATTAAGAGTGACTACTTGATCCTCCCCACCATGCAATTTTTATGTCACAGAACTCTTTTCATTTTACTACACAAGATACAGGACTTCCATTTTCCAACATACGTCAAAAAAATTGCTCTCCCTCTGCCCCTAATCCTTGAGTAACACTATCAATTGCAAGTCTAAAACTGCACATACGACTGTTCCCTTTGGTAACATACTTTCCTGCCCATTTTAGATCCTTAAACATTAAACTGGCTGCTCCGTTGTCCAGGTCTTTCCATAGGAAGAAAACACAGTTCCCTTCCGGTGCACCATACTAAGCAAATTATTTGTATATTTTAACTGAAAGTGTGTGCTTCTGCTACTGACATTAAGACAATGAGTATATCAAAGCCAACAATCTATTTTAGCTATTAAAAATGTAATCCAGGTTAAAAAAAATTCTGCTGAGAATTCTTTTTTAGGAATACTTCATTTTTGTAAAGAGTACTTCATTACACTATCAAAAACACAGACATTAAGTAAAAGCTCATGAAACAGCAATTCCCACTATTGAGAGCTATAAAACAATGAAAAATGCCTGAGAGCTACTTACGTAGTTGTACGACCGCACTTTCTCCATTTGTTGCAATGTAGTGCAGAGTTTGCTCTCCGTAGTATGAAGCACCTGTTTTATCAACTTCTGTACTAGCTATTACTAGCACAGCAGTGGCTAATAGAATAGACATACAGTTATTTCAATACGATTATTGCCAGTAATAGAAACTTTTTCACTAACATGCACAAAGAGAAATTGGTTTGACAATCAACTTTACAATTAGTTGCTTGCATATCAGTGCTGTTATCATTCTCCTTAGTTGAATTTTTCCTAAACCCAAACAGAACTAGTATTTTCCTTTCTCAGATGAAGAATGTAAGCCAAGTCTACTCATTCAATGTTGAATTATAAGAAATTAAACATACTTTTGCAGCCATAAAAACACGTTCAGTATCAGCAATAATGCCTTACGCTTTTCATGTAAGGCAGAAACCAAGCATCCTGATCAGTTCTTGAATAAAATGTTTCATCAACAGCCTTCATATGCACATCTACTTTATACAAACACACAGAAGCCACATGTGGGCTATGTAATACCTTCTTTGTATTCCAAACAAGGTGGGTTGAAATAAAACTTTTTTTTTTTTTAAGCATTATTCTGTTACAGCTCGTTACTCACAATCAGCAAAGCACGCATAGGACTGTGCAAGTCATCCCAATCATGATGTCTGTTTACACAATTTTACAGAATAGTTTATGCTCCGATATAATCTTATGTTTACTGCTTAACTACATTACCACAGAACACAAAATTCAATTTGAATTTGCTATTGAATTGTGAAATTTTCCAACACGTAGAATACTCTGAATTATGATATAAAAAAATCATGGAAGTCAACATGGGAAAGTTACGAGCACTTCAGGGTATTCAGAATTGTAACCTTAACGTTGCATTGACATTAATGGCTATCTTCAGTATTTATCTGCATATGCAAATTAAATGCAAAACCCACATGGTAAACACAGTAATTAAATCCCAAGTGGGTGGAATATAAGAGTTTAAATATAGAGCTGCTATACCTTTTTTGTTCCATAGCATTGTCACCTTGTCAGCTTTAAAGAAACTTTTATTGGCTAGTGCAGACTGAGGGCCTCCGAAGTTGGGATACTGATAGAGTCTAACAAATGATGGTGCTCCTTTACTGCCTGGAACATACACAGCAACCTAAAACAAAGCAATGAGATTTTATTGCAAATTATATTCTTGGTAACACAGGGTCTATTCATTACTCACACATTGTACTAAAATTACAGTAATTTTTGAAGAAAACCAAGAAAGAAATTGGAAAAACATCAGAAGTACCTTGGTTGGCTGTGCTCCTGGAGATAACACAAAATCATTAACCTTTTGCAAATGCAGTTTATTTGCAATAGTATCTGCAAAAAAAGAAGTCACAGATGTGATGACATTAATGACAAAATGTCAGCCTGGATTACTCAGCTATACCTTCTCATGAGTCTGTATCATGGATAACAAAGTGTATATAATGATAAAGGATTTACTCGACTAGGCAAACAACCATTACCTTCCCATTTCATTTAACTAGTGGTCTGACTAGACCCATTTTATTTACAAAAAACAACTTGAACCAAGCCTAGCTTTGAAATCCAATATTTAGTATTCAGAAGTTCAAACAGCACGGAAGCTTCTGAACCCTACTTGAATACAGCTCATGTTTCCAGCAAGTGACAGTGTTCTTCATCTTATCTGTGCTGACTTCAGAGGAAGCGGCGTCATGTCCAGATAACATGCACCATTACACATAGCCAGGGGTTCTCCCCTCGCAACTTTAGTGGATGATTCTTCCTGATAGGAGGCTTTCATAAACGCCTGTTCCGCGCCGAACATTGCTCCTTCACACAAACAACTTACGGGAAATGCATCTTGTGAACTCTTAAAAAGTAAACGAGCAACACCAACCCATAACCTCATTCCAGCAAGGAAGTCTGGGCTCAGCAGCAGAACTCGCGCTAGAACAGCCAATCCATACTTCCCTAGCACAGGACAGGAGCTAGAGGGGATATGCGTGCCTCTAGACACCAGACAGACAATTACTTTTAGCACAAGAAAAAAAAAAATCCCACACTGCTTCTGCATTTGAGGACTAAGGAGAAACCAGCATACATCAGTATACTAGACACTGCTACAAGTGTCTTGCAAGGGGCTGCAGTGAGATTAAAACCCAGCACCACTTCTAAATTCCATGAATGGGGCACAGTACTTGGAATGTAATACAGATTTTGCAACTAAACTACAAAGAAAGATTTGCATAGCTAAAATAATAATGCATTGTAAACATCCTGCATTAGGACAATTGCTTTCTTAACAGTCTCATCTCTGAGCACAAAGGTCAGATCTGAGGAAGGGAGACAAAAAAAAAAGGAATTGACATGACAGCAAGTTTAGCATATTAAACACTGTATGGGTAAGAAAGTACTTTCAGGTGTATAGCGATTGCCAGGGTCTGGTATTTTTTCCTACTGGGGAAAAAATGGCAAACATCTTCCTACAGGAATATTTGTGCTGGATAAACCAGTCACCACAAGTAAAGAAACAAGGCAGTTGTGACACCTTTCTGTAACCCTTTTATCCTGGCATATCCAAAATAGGAAATTCAGCTTCATTAACATCATCAGCACTAATTCTCAAGAAACTCTCAAGAGGCTGTATTTTTAGCTTAATTCTTTTATCAGCTTGATACTAAAAAATACAAGCAACCAAAAAAAAAAAAACCAACCAAACCCACAAACAGGAAACCCACACACCATTCTACTCTCCAGCAGTTTTCTTCCATTCCTTTAAATTTTGTTTTAATTCATTTTATCTTCCCTTCCCCCCCCTTTTCCTTGCTGATTTCTCCCTTTACTGATTCCAAATATTCCAATAGTAGTAAACTTCCTTAAAAAACAAACCTCTAGCTTTGCAACCTGTTTTGCCATCAACATCAGTTTTCTAATGAGCCATTTTCAAATAGCTCATCAACAGAATACACACAACCCAAAGTAATCATTGATAACATTCTCTAGTGACAATTTCCTGAATCTCACTAAGTGTAAAACAATACAAAACCAAGCTTTTTTATCTGAAAACATATCTCACAGTAGATAAGTACTCATAAGATAAACAAAACAAACCAAAGAAAACATATTTCATTAAAGTGTAGTAATTTTGAATTTCCAATATTAAAATAGAATGCAGGCAATATTTCAAATAAAAACCAAGCAACAGAAGAAATGAGAAAAAAATGAAAATTAAAAAAAAAAGAAGATGCCTATGTAGAACACAATGAAACTATCTTATAGCAATACTTGCGTACTAAAGTTGTTGTTTTCAAAGAAGTGCACTTCATTGTTTACATTCCTGGCACAAACGCTTTCATCATCTGCCCAGCAGGGACACCTACATTTAAAGAAAAAAAAATGAGAAACAATGAACAACACTCATCTTTAGCAGTCTAGCACTTTTTCCTCCATTTTTAAAGCCAAACAAGTTCAACCACAATACATTTCAGGTGGACAAATGACACTTGCATGGTAAAAAAAAAAATAACATACAACTGGACTTACAGTTATCATCTCCCCAGCTTTCTCTCGGGTGCAAAATGACAGTGGATTTACACTAAGAAATGAACAACTATAACTATGTAAAAAAACTACAAGCATGGTTACTTGCCTAGTAGCAGGAAACATTGTGAAAGCCAACACCACACTAAAAGCTCTGTTTACCTGCATCAGATTTTGGAAACCACATTTCTTCGCAAGCAGTTAGCATTTGGAAAAGTTACTTACCAGTTCTGCATCTTCTTCTGGATGAAAGACTTCAAACACTTCCCAGTTTTCACATCATAAAGTTGTAGGTTGGGCACCCCTGCTGTGCCATCTTTAGCAGCTGCAACAAAAACATATTAAAGTGGCAGTCTCTTGGGATTAAATCTGCTTCACCATGACAACATTTCCATCTTACGATTCTACAAGCAAGCAAACATGCACAAACTTCTTACAAGAAGCACGCCACTCCCTGAGGGACTTAGCCCTCAGCTGTTAATTGCTTTACCTATCAACGTTAAGTCTTTCAGCAGTCTTTCAGCCTGCAGAAAGAACTACCATTTGGAAGTGCAGGGTTTCTACTCCCATTGCAAGATGACTACCAACCCTGGGACAGCTTTTTAAATGCATGTTGGTTTTTTTTGTTTGTTTTTTAATCAAAATCAAAAGACACTCTCCTGGCAAAAAATGGAAGGTATATTCTCCACTATTACACTGTGCTCTCACAAGAATGTAACACATTTCGTCCAACACACTGCAGTCACAGCTGTGTCTATAAGCCGTATATAAAACAGCTCCGCTAGTTTTAAACATTCTGTATGCTTTTACTCATTCTAGATACTACAGCTACAGCCTGCCTGTTTCCACCAGTGATTCACAAAACAATTCCTAACAGTTCCCTAATAGTCCATAGCTGGCATCAATTCTGTCACTAGAACCAACATTGCCTTATCCTACAACCTGTCCCAGATCACCTGCCACAAGCTTAGCTTATGGCCAACTCCTCCTGTCAAAGGAAGCATTTACACCATGCACTTCAGACACGCAACTTTGATAAGACTGATGGTATCTAAACTAGGAACAAACTCCACACAGAGGCAAAGGAGTGAATAAAGCCCTCCGGACCAAGGAGAACATTTATGTTAGCTGTGCTCAGTGCAGGCCATGAATACGCTGAGACAGCTTATGATTTTCTTTGTCTGTACATGAACATAAACTGCTTGAACAGCATGTTTTTGAAACATACTCTTTGCTAACTGAGATCAGTTAGCATTTTTTGGAAGCATGCAGTTTACTTAACGGAGCAATGGTTAGTATATGCAATCTGATTTAGCGTTTTTAAGAAACAGTCAACACCAGATGCTTTCAGAAGATGCCACCCCTCCCTCCTTCACTATATAGTTGATTAACCACATAATTTTCTGTACACTTTCTATGCTGCTCCTTTAGCCAGGGAATATGTTACAATGGCAAATCAGGTAATGGAAAGTCTGCAGACCAAATTAAAATATGTAGGTACCCTGTGTACTTTTATAGTGGGTAAAATACTCACTTGTATAGGCCTGCCATGTTGCTAGAACATTATTCTTTGGCGAGAATTCAAGGCAAACTGCCTTTGGAAGATCAAAGGAACGCAGTAATTCAGCACTGGTGACATTAACAATATTTACTCTGGAACCAAAAGATGATATTTCAATAAAACATGCTTACAATAGTTAATTAATTGCCAAGGTAACTTTTCACATATGTGACTCTTCTAGACAATGTAAAGAAATTAGAAAAGCTGTTTTTTCCCCCCCTGCATTTACTGAATTTTTGAAAGGACACACTTCAAAACCAGATACCCAAGCATAACAGAAACTGGCTACAGAAGGATATCGAATATTTTGATTTGCAACATTTCGACTCTGAGTCACAGGCAAGGTATACGCTGTCCACAGAGAGTCCATCCACACTTCCACAGTGTTAAAGCTAAGAAAAGGCCAGCAGAAAGATCTAACTGAATTAAAACATACATTTGGCCCACATATTTTTAAAGGTCTTCTACTTCTAAGGAAACAATATCTCAGGTGTGGGCTTCTTGAGGCTGGGGATGCAGGGAGACATGGACAATAAAATGCATAGCTCAAGCAGTTGAACTAGCAAGGTCAAGCAGTATCTCTGAACACCATTTATTAAAAATCCGCCACATACAGAATCCAAATAAACAAAACAGACCCATCAAGATGTGTCCAAGCCAATGTTGTTCTCAGAAGCTGCATTAGAAGCCTGCTCCTCACCATATCCTTACTGCTCCCCCTGCATCTCAACTGCTCCCCTTCAAAAATGAAGGGGGACAGAGAGCCCCCAAAACAAAGAAACATGGCACGGATGAAAGAGAAATGCCATTTGGAATATTCTCATTTGGTTACGAGTAACTGGATATACAATCTGGTTGTGTGAAAAACATTTTCTGGAAATGGACCTTTCCAACTGACAAAAGTAAAGGTTTTAATGAAATGAAGAGTCTGGATATTTTGGAGAACCAGAAATAACAGTGAAGGTAACAACTGAATCCTACATCAGTTACCTGCCTTAAAAAGGGTTAAAGAGTACTAATAAACACTTTTGCAGATTTTTTTTAAACTGTTAGTAAGAATACTGATATTTCAGAAGTCTCATCACCTCTTTACAGCAGCAACCCCATGATGCACTCTTACAGGACAATCTCTAGAGGACTCCATAATGCACCTAGTCTATAAAAAAGAAACCTTGTGGTGTTTGTATGTAATGTACATATAATCTTCATATTCTGTGAACTTTACTAATAGTTCAGGCAGTGGGCACAAACTGAAACACAGGAGGTTCTGGCTCAACATGAGGGGACACTTCTTTACTGTGAGGGTGACAGAGCACTGGAACAGGCTGCCCAGAGAGGTTGCGGAGTCTCCTTCTCTGGAGATATTCAAAGCCCGCCTGGATGCCATCCTGCGCAATGTGCTCTAGGTGATCCTGCTCGGCAGGGGGGTTGGACCAGATGATCTTCAGAGGTCCCTTCCAACCCTGCCCATTCTGTGATACTGTGTGATACTGTGAATATAGTCCACATCAATTTATTTTCAAATTACTTTGTAATACGTTGAAAAAATTCTACTTACACAGCTAAACAGCAGTCCTACACCTACTGACACTCGGAATATTTGAAAAATACAATATATTATCATGAAGAAAAAAAGCACAAAAAATACCAAGAGTTTACTTCAGAAGTACCAGTGCAATCATCTGTTGTGCTGCTTGGACTCATCCCAGAAAACCAAATACTATTGTTCTGGGAAATAGGAACAAAAAAAACAAGTAAAGCATATCCAGATTCCACAGGAATGGAAGTATTATAAACATGAGAAAACCAGTAAATATTTCATCTGATATTCAAAAAACAAAACTGCTACTGCAAACAGCACAAAAATAAACTGCATTTAAAGTGTGTGCAGATGCTTTCATTAATAGCAATGGCTTCACACACAAGGTAAACATCACATAATCAATCCAATTTACTTAATGCAAATGAAATAATTAGTATCATAAAAGGCACCAACTTTTCTCCATTGCACCAGGCAAAGAGGGAACCGTCCTTACTAAAAGTAACAGCTTTGCAATTTTTTCCAGAGTCCCTAAAAAAATAAAAAATGCACATTAGTATTCAAACGCACTGCATAAGGTATTTAAAAAAAAATTAAAAGCAACACAACAATTTTCTTCCTGCACTCCTGAATGATGCTTTGTAACAGAAACAGTGCGATCTGCTCTGCAATTGGACAGCTGGGCTAGCCGATCTTTGAAGGTCCCTTGCAACTGAGCTGCTCTATTCTAGTTGTTCAGCAATTACTACTTGGGCAATTAGATGTCAGGCAAGGGTAAAGCCTTCAAAGCCATCAATTCTCTGAACAATTGACAGTAAGAAAAAATTCACTTATTTATACGTTTCAATTTTAGCGGCTGCATTTACCTTTCAGAAAAAGTCTGAAAAACAGAAATCAGTCCAGGAATTGGACTTGATGACTCTTGTGCGTCCCTTCCAACTCGGGATATTCTATGATTTCTTCTATGCAAAAGATCACAAATCATTATAATAGCAGTACCTTCGAAATGCTGTACTCTCTGTGAAAGCAGGCGGCCCATTCACCATGTAAAGCCCTTCGGATCCTCTCACTGGAAGAGTAAACAAACGCATACTCACTTCAAATTCGGAAAACTGTCCAAAGCAAAATCTTCATCTAATTTATGAACCCAGAAACCTGTACGTGCTCTTCCCCCTTCTTGCATTTTAGAGTCAACAAAAATGAAGGTTGTAAAGGACATTCAGAATATAAGATGCTGACCTGGCTTCATCCAAGGTAACCGCAGGGTTAAAAAAAATAATGGGGACCAGCTGCAGTCAGACACCCGCTGCCCATCCGGTGCCAGTGCAGAGAAGGGAACAGAAACACAGCACCGGGGCAGCGGGGAGAGCGGGGCAGAGGCAAACCCGGATGAGTCAGACGGCAGCAGAGGTGGGGGCCCCTGGTGCCAGGGCACTGCACCCGCTGCCGGGGGTCTGCAGGGACGGAGACCCACGGCCTCTGGGCAACTGGTGCCAGCATTCAGTCTGACAGTAAAGCACTTTTTCTTATGTTTCAATGCAATTTCCTCTATTTCCATTTGAGCTCATTGACGACTGTCCTGTCTCTGGGTAGCACAAAACAAGAACCCGCTTCATCTTGTAGGATGACCTCAAACAAGAGAACTGCACCTGTATAAGGACGGAGGGTGGAATAACACCTCGCCCTAACGTGGCTCGTGGTCCTCAACTCTCAGCCCTTTTGCAAGAGGCACTTTCACAAAGCCTAACTTGCAGAAGAACAAAATTCTCCATCACTGCTAGAGCTGCACAAGAGTCTTGCACAATGGAACTGAGAAGAACTGTCTGGATATTCCCCCAAAGCAAGGATTAACTACCTCAACACAGAAAGGCCATTTGCCAAAGGAAGATTATGTCAGACGAATTTTTTTTTTTTTTGCTGCCATGAGATAGGATTTGCATTATTGTTAATTTCAACATCAAAGTTCAACCTGGAAAACAGAAGGCATGAAAAGAAATACTGACATAAGATGTGTTCCAAGCTTTATTTTCTCTTTTTAAGAGAAATTGTCGTGCTTATGGCACTAGAAAGCAAGCAAGAAATAGAGATGCATTCAGTGCAAAATCATGCATTTGGAATTGTTATATCATGAATAAAACAATTTTTTTTCAGGTGGTTCTGTTACAAGCATATTATAATTCAAAATTAAACCACAAAATGAGCTATGGTTACACGGGCATTAGCTGCGTTTTATGCTTTCTCTTGGGATACCAAAGATGCCTACTTCTTAAGCCCTGGCTTTTCACAGAATTACAAAACCGCCAAGACTCTAACAGCCTTACACAAGGGGAGAAGGTGTAACACAGAAAAAAAATAGCATTCAATGTGTTTGAGATTCTTGAGAGGGAAATACAGTGTATTTCCATGAGATTTGTCAATCTGAATTACTGTACAGGAATCTACTCATTGCATGTAAATAAAAACACCCAAATATAAATTCTTATAAAGGTTTGTGCCGAAGATTCAAAACATTTTATCTTTTTATTCTAGAATATAAGTATACATCTTATTTTAAGAGTATTCTTGCTGCCTTTTTTTTTTTTTAACTAGTAATCTTATGCAATGTGTTAGAGTATAATAGGTCAACACAAGTTTCTCAAAAAAGTAAGCAGACTCCAGTATTTCAAATGAATCAACTTCTAATATAAATGGATATGTGCTGTAGAAATGCTCTAATCACTCCCAATACGGGATGGAATGATAAAGTACAAGACTGTTCAAATAAACAGGGATTAGCAAAAATAACAAGCCCTTTGCTGTACCTAGTAAATGTCTAAACTAATGCACATTAAATGTTTCTGACAAAACGTCCAAATCATTCAGGAACTCAATATGTCAAATCAATCCTACCAATTTCTGTAAAAGTTTCTCATGCAGATGATGTAAGGCCAAATTCCGAAAAGCTACAAGATAACCATTCAGTCGCATGCTGCTGATCAAAGCAATTAATCTACAACAGGGTCCTTCATAATCAAACTTGACTTTTGTATTTCTAAAGCAGCAAGTGGTAGCATTTAATGTAAGATTTTTAGATCAGAAAAAAATTGACACAAAAAAAATACAGGTAGAAGTATACACCCAAAAGGTAAGGCAGTTATGTTTTAAAAGCTAAGGCTAATAGCCTGTGTAAAATGTTGATCTTTGATCTACGGATCAAAGCTGAGGTGAAAAACTGTTTACTTGCAAATAAGACTCAAGAGAGCAAGATTCCCACTAGCTCAAGCACAGCTGCAAAAGCTGCCGCTGGACTATTTCAACAAACGTCAGGGCCAGTGGCACACGAGAGGTCTGACCGTAGACCCACAGCACTCCCGCTGGGCCTCTCAAGCTTGTATTTTGGCCGCACCATGGAATCCTTACACAGCTACGGCAGCGTACCACCTGGAAAACAGTCGTGTCTGCAACTGAACATCCTTGCAGTGGTCTTCAGAGCTGCTCTTTTAATTGCTGCGTATCCTCACTTCACCTCTCCCACAGCACTTCAGAAATTATCAAAAACCAAAACATTTCAAGCAATAATGTATTAGGTCACAGAAAATACTATTTTGGTACCTTTCAAATCCCCACGTGCCTTAAAGCCCCGTAGCTCAGCAGAGATGCACCATACCCCCAGCCGACCTCCGGGAAGGTGCGTTCTAGCACCCTGAACACAACCCGCTAGCTGAACACCCATGCCAGAAGCCTATTCCCCAGGCCCTCCGTAAGACTCCAAAGAATTATGAGGATCCGAATTTCCAAGAGATTGTAGACAGTAGAGCAAACAGTCCAACACCAGCTTGGTCAACTGTAAGCCCCCAGTACAGCCAACTAAAGCTGAGGACGCTTGCATTTAAAGCTTAGCAATGCAGGATGGGAAAAACTGGTAAACCTTATGTTACAGACAACTTTAAAAAAAAAAAAAGAGAGAGAGAGAAAAACGGAAGAAAGAGGGCTGCGAGAAGGAACCTGACAACTCCACGAGACGCAGCATCGACGCCCCGGCCAGCTGTGGGCCCCACAAGTTTCCAGCAGGTCGCAGGGGCCCGCCACGGCGCCCCGGGGCCCACAGCCCCCGCGCTCTGCCCCGCGCCCCGTCCCCTCCGCCGGAGGCGACCAAGGCGAGAAAGCGACGCAGCCCCATGAGCCACGTTTGTGCGTTCCCGGGCGTCCCCCGGCACCGCGGCGGGAGGAGAGGCCCGGGGGGAGCCAGCGGCCGGCCAGCAGGACGAGGCGGGAGCACGAAGGCCGCGGGAGAGCCGCTGGGCGCAGCCAAGGCGAGGTGCGAGCGCGGAGCAACAAGGCCGGGCGGCAGAGCGGGGCCCGGGCCCTACAGGCGCCCCCCCCCGCCCGGCGCCCCCGTGCCCACCTGCCAGCAGCGG
>VXAL01010541.1:473198-507464 GCA_013399475.1 Chauna torquata | reverse complement strand
GGTACGCGGGCCCGGCCGCGGCCCGCCGGTGCCGCCGCCCCAGGAGGGCTTTCTTCCTACGTGAGGTGTCAGCGCTGAGAAAGCAGCAGGCGGGCTCCGCCTCCGTTCTCCCGCCGTGCACAGTCGTCGCCCTCTGGTCCGACCGCGCGCTGAGCAGCGGCCTGCCTTCTGGCCGCAGTGCCCCGGGGCTTCTCCGCCACCATCCCAGAGGCAGCGCAGGCTGGAGATGCGTTTCCTGGCTCCCGAGGCGGTCCCTGCTGCAGCGTCCCCCGTCACTCCCAGCGGCACTGAGCAGCCCCAGTGAAATCAAGACGTTAAATCGCTCCCACCGACGGCGAAGAACCTGTGGAAACACGGGCAGGGAGCGGGGCCCGGCTGGGGCACCGGCCTGCCGCCGAGCCCTTCCGCCAGGAGCGACCCAGGCGCAGCCGCTCTCGCCATCGGCCGTGAGGGCAGCGGACAGCTCTGGCAGGCGAACAGCAGCAGATGTCGCCGGGGAAGGGCTGGCCCAGAAGCTGCAGAAAGGCAGCGGAGCTGGGACTTCACAGAATGATAATTCTTCGCTGCTCTTCAGAAGGGAAACAGAAGACTCAAGGCATTGTTAATGCAAACAGACTGTGCAAAAAGAGAAAGGCAATTGTTAATCACAAAAGCAGCATATCATGGTCAGAGCAGAAACAGATTCCCTTGCATGCCCATGGGGAAAAAGGTGAAGGAAAGACGGCCAGTATCCCAAAGGGAAACTGCAACTCAGAATCGCCACAACCCAGTCCTCAGTGACTGAAGGGTCTTGCTTTCCTGTGACATACTAGTAGAAATGCAATGAAGCTTGTTTAAACCAAAATTCAAGGGGGCTGACTTACTAGATTGTTGCTCGACTGAAATCTTACCTTAGACCACAAAATGTTGTGAACATGTTATTGAAGAGCAAAACTCTTTTTCAGAGAAGACAGGCTCTCTGTGAGTCACACAGATGGTGCAGCTGGCCTGGTATTTTGTTGTGAGCCATGCCAGCAGGAGATGCTGTCAAGCACAGGCAAGTTTGCCAGCCTTTACAGTCCCCTCCTGCACCTCTCCTCACATCCAGAAGCATTGTGTAGGGGTGATAAGAGGGGGCACCCCTCTTCATCAACCTGCTGTCCAAGAGTTTGTCTAATCTGTTTTAGAAATGCTACCTGCCTCCACCATACCCTGTGGCAACCAGTTCCAAAGTTCACTTTCTGCTACATCAAATATGATTAAAAAAATCTTGCTTTTTCTTTTAAACCAGTATCCTACCAATTTCACTGAGTGCTCCTCCTCTTCGTACATGAGGTTTGGTGAATGACAGTTTGCATTCACCTTACTTGGCATCTCTGGAGATTCTCTGAGTGTTGCCTCACCCCTCAGCCTTCCCCGCTTCAAGCCAGAGTCACGGACTTCTTTGGCTCTTCTCATCAAGCATTTCCTCCACAGCCGCCATCACTCTGCAGCCTCTCCCTGCATGTTCTGTCATCTCCTTTCTGAGATGCAAGGGCTAATTCAGAACCGGCAGAAAGCTAGGGCTCATCGCTTTAAGACCTTTTCGCTCTAGCATGCTTTTTGCCACAGGGAGACACCATTCTCCCTCCCACTCATGCCAGGCATGCACACAGCCACAGGGTCCATCTAATTGCAAAGCACCGCAAGTCCAGTAGCTGAATTACTTCTCTACTCATTATGCCGGAGCGACGAAACAGCTGCATCACAGGAATATGCCACAGCACTGCTTCCTACCAGAGGACAGCACCACGTCTCAAACGCTCACTTGCGCACAGCTCCCTGAACACAGCCGTTTTCCCGGGAGAGCACCCGACAGCCCCCAGCCGGCAGTGCTGGGCACGGCTGTGCGCACTCACCCTGCAGCCAGCCCGGCCCCGGCTGCTCCGGGGTGCCCAGCATCGTGTGATGCAAGGACTGGTAGCTGATGGACTTGGCTGGTGCTGTCACACACAAAGACAACAAAGGGAGGCTTTACAGCAGGAGGATGCCAGCTGACGTGTACATAAAGCAGCGCAGCAGCCAATACAGCCTGACAGTAACACGATCATTTGTCAACAGGTCTTTCTTCCAAGTCGCTGAAATCAAACATTTAACAACATCAGGATGATGGTTGCACGCTGAGGAGCCGCTATTGCTTTCTCTCCCCAAGCAGCAGCCTCAGACTGCCTCTCAAGAAGAAACAGCAGCAATTCAATGATCTTCCAGAGTCAGTTCTGCCACTTTATAGCATTCTCAGCACAGCAAGTGTTGGTATTTACAGCTGAATACAACTTAACACCAGGAAATGAACTGAACACAACAAAAAAAAACTCTTAACAGGAACAAAGCAAGCAAAGGATTATTAATAGGATCAGCCTAACCTCTGCTTCATTCCCCATTTCCAGCAACCTTACTACATGTTTTTTTTTCTTTCAGAGAAAAAAACCTTCCAGACACCTATGCATAGGTGGATCTACTTGCCCCTGCATGGCAGAGCTCTCACAATGGCAACTCCACACAACAGGATTACAAAAGCATGATGCAAGGAGAGATCTAAAGAAACCAGGTCCACTGAACACAGAAATGCTTAGGACTGTCTTCTCATCTCAGGCTTGATTTTCTACTTCTACCATCATCAGGACATTAACAACTTCATCAATATTTCAAATGCCTCCTTACTACTTACATTCCTTATGGATAGACGAGATATACAGTCACACTGCATATTTTGTTCCCTTCACAAAAGTTTTAATCAATTACTCACCTGAAGGAGGACTTCTATACCCAGAATTCCCCAGATTTGTCCATTTTTACTTACTTTACCAGCTAATCTTATCAGACAGGAGCTCAACACATCTATATCCTTACTGCGTAAGGAGAGTGAGCTATTGCTCACACTTGAGGAAAAATAAGTTCAGCCACTGAAATATTTTCCAATTTGTGTGCAAAGCTCTGATTTCACTACATGATGCTTCTAGCAGTCCAAGAGCACCAATCTACAACTGAAATGAAGACCATTACAGCATATTACATCAGTGAGTACTTTTGTACACACACACGCAGCTTTTCTGAACAGTGCCGTGAACAGATGCTAACCAGAAAGGGGTGGTGCTCTGAACTACTGCAACTCTGGATGAGGATGGTTCCTTGGTATCTGGAGGCACCAAAATTTATAGTTTGCAGTGTCGCTTTGGTTTTTGTTTTGTTTTACCTAACACACAAACCTGACCAGAGCTGAGACAAACACAAGGCAAGGACACTGAAGCAGACACCTGCTGGCAACCTGATGGAACAGGTACATGCTCAGAAGTGAACCGGGCTGTCTCACACTGGAACAGCGACTCAGAAGTGTGCCCAAAACCATGCCTTGGGAAGGTATGCTGTGCAGTTTACTCTTTGTAGAAGCTTCTCAAAAGTGAACTCTGGGCTTTATATCACCAACATTCCAAACCATTTCAAGACCCCGACACACAGCCAAATGTTAATTTATTGGTGCAAAACCAAACTAATACGGTCACTGACTGCATCAGAACTATGCTTTTCCCAGAGAGAAGAAAACAAACAAACAAGCAACACTGAAACAAAAACAAGCAAAAAAACAGCAAGTCTATTGCAAGAGAAGCAGTTAGCATCTCAGCATTATTCTGTTACTGGCTCCCTGGTGGTCTTTTTTCTATTTTGTTAAGGAAAAAGTGCTACTGAATTTAGTTACATTGTAACCACATCTACAGCCACAAAATTTCAACAAAACTGCAATTTAATTTCAGAAAATGTGTTAAAATATATATTTATACATCAATTTGACACACTGCGTTAGTTTACACAAATGATGGTCTCGCTTGAAACTGCATTTATGAAATGTACATTTTTAATTTAAATACTCAGTATACACTGCACTTAATCTGCATGTTGCATTTATTAAATACATTAAAATCTGCAATGTAACAAAACGTTTTCTGCATACGAAATTCAAAACACCATTTTAAATGAACAAAAGATGGCTCACTTCATTTTTTTTAAACAACTAGTGCATAGTACACTAGCTCAGCTCCACCAACACCAGCTGTTCTTTCTTTTTTATTTGACATTGTTCACAGACTATTACATATTACAATAAGAGTGCTGGATAAAAACATGAGGTACGAAAGTGGTTCAAAGATTATAGGTCATGCAGATCATGCTAGACAGCAAAGAAAGTTGTGAATGAGAAAACACTAAATAAAAATACATAAAGAATGTGCATTATAAAATAAAAAACTCAATTACACAGCTTTGCTTCTTTGGTTACAAAGTAGGTTGAACAATTTCACAGCTTTTTATTCCCACCCAAAAAAAAGTTATACGAAATGTCAAAAAGCAGAGGAATCATGGCAATTTCTCTCTATTAGAAAGTAGAAACAGAAATGAGCAAAGTTTTCTTCATCAAAATAGCCCATCAATTATTTATTATATCACAATAACTGGTGACTACCTGTACAGATGCACTATGGTCTTCATACTTACACTCTATACAAAATTTACATTCAAGCTGGATCTTTACTACCGTAAATAAATACCAAAGGTAAATTGCCATTAGTGTTAGAAATATGCCAGGATTCTTTTGTTCAATTATTGCCTAAACATTTTATCTATTAAACGCAATCCCATCTATCATTTTACTGATACATACATTTATTAAAAAATTAAAAAAAGTTCTGTGACATTGTTCATGTACATTATGAAAATAGCAGCCCTGTAATAAATAAAACAAATAAATGAAACTAATGTAGGCAAATGTTACTTATATTGAAGGAACAGTGGCTCTTAAGATGAATTGTTACTTCTTACGAGATAGCAAGGCTCAAAGTAATCCATGGGTAATGGAAACCTTGGAGAGCCACCAAAGCTCTTAAAAGACCTCACTCCGGCACACAAAGCAAATGCATTCTCTGCATTAACAACTCCGTCTACCACTCCCCTTGTGCACTGATGACATAATGGACACCAACTGCACTTCATGACATATCAGTGAGGGAAACCTCTTGCAGAATGATTGTCTAATACTGAAAAGGCCAAACACACAACAGAAGCATGGCTACTTGCTTTCATATAAAGTGGAAAGAACATCAGTGGCACACAAGGACAGACTGCTCTCAGGTTTTTTGTTTTTAAACGAGGCAAGAAAGCTTTACGCTGAGGAGACATTCGGCTGCTGTGGAGGTTGTGTTGGCTGTGGAGGCTGTGCTATCACTGTTTGCGCCTGTGAAGTGCTACTAGGATTGGCCTGTTGGGTTGAAAGTTGGGATAACTGATCATTGTTTGAAAGAGATTTTAACAGTGCATTTTCTCGTTCAAGTAAAGAGTTTCTTTCAACTAATTCTTTTATTTGTTCCTTCAGGACTTCCACTTCTTCTCTTACTGCATACATCAAATGGCTTTTCACTAGATCCTGTGAAGAACAAGTTAACAGTTACACCAACTGAAAGGACAGTTCCGTTCCACCCCAAGCCCAGAATTCAGTTTCACTACTTCCACTGAAGTAAACAGTAAGGTTGGAAAGCTAAAGCAGTTCTCACTAAAAATATATTTTTAATATAAATAAATTAGCCTTCAAGAATAATTAACCTAGCTCTTTAATTCACTATAAAGTTGCCCATACATCAAAAGCCTTGTTTCCAGCATTCAACAGTAACTAAGTTCTAGCACACGGCAACTCAGGTATGTTTATATTATAACTGACTCCCCCCTGCCAAAGCACAAGGAATATTGATAATGTTAAAGTAACCTGAGCAGATAGAGCTTTTGAAAAGGCCTTTTTATTACATTGCACGTATTTACAATCCAACAGGATATTAAGACAATAGTGACCTTTAGGCACTATCCTGCCTTATGGCCTCAGAGGCCTGTGTTAACTGCTTAAATGGATCTTTCTACAGTGAGCATCTTGGATAGACAGGATGACAGCACATGCAAACCATCACTGGCCATCTTGTGAAGCCTTGTCACCTCAGTTACGCTGAAGACAAAGCCCTAGAATTATGCAGCTATCCAGAATGGAAGCACCAGCTCTGAAGTTTTGACCTGCAGGTAGGAGTCTGGTGTTACAGAATCCCAAAGGCTGCGGTGTACAAGAAGCAAGAAATAAGAAAGCCTCTAAATCAGCACAAGCAAAAATCAAACAATGTAAGTGAAGCTGAACTAAATGTAAAGGATGACACAGAAGTGACAATTAAGATAAACTAGTAATGAAAGTCACTAAAATAAGAGACTTAAGCGTGCTATTCTCAGAACCCCTTTAAGTTCAATCTCAGCTTGTTCACAGAAATTTGTAAAAGAATTCATTTAAGAATGTTTCTGGGCCAACAATATAAGTGAGAAGCTCTTTAGATTAAAAGTGAAAACAATCCTGGTTTGTGGTCATCCCAAAGTTTATATAGAAAATCCTTTTTTCAAACAAAGGTCTCAGTCTGGCCCAACTAAAGGAATGTTACAGACTTGTAGAAAGACAACAAGGCTGGAAACTTATGCTCAATGACAAACCACTGATCCTATTAGAAGTCATAACTTGGGTTTTTTACTTACCATTGCCTGTTCTATTTTGTTGTCAATGGCAACAACACTTGCACCAGATGCACTGTAAATATAAGCAGAAAACTTCATGAGCATTACTTTATCATTTGGTTAAAACTATGCACTATTGGCACCCACAGGATTCCTAGAACATTCTTTCTGAAAGGCTAAACCTTCAGTGTCAAAAATTCAATACACAATCATGTATTACTTTCCCCTCTCTCCCCACTGTATTGCCTGGTATAGTTACAGCCCCTAAGAGGCACTGCTCCTTCAGTTTACAATTCCTTACACTACACATATGACACCCATAACCAGAAAAGTGTATTAGAATAAACAGTAAATTAACTGCTTTGATTCCTTGCCTCATTTTTCAACTTTCTTCACTGGGGAAAACACAGATTCATGGGATATTCATGAGGTCCTTACCTCTAGCTTAATTTCTGCTAAATTGCTTTTATAAAGCATTGAAGAAAAAATTTATAATATTTGTTCTCTGACTTTACTTGAAGATTACTTCCCATTAAGAAGTAATTGGATCAGCATCGTCTTCATGACTTTGCAGCCAAGCAGCAATAGTAAGACATGTCCAGAGTCCTGGAACTCCACAAGAGCACTTACTCAATTTCAGTGAATTCTCAGTGGATCGTGTTTAACGATCTGAAAAAAATGCACTGCAGTTGGCTGCTTACAGTTATGAGTCAGTCTTGTACTAAAAGACATACTAATGCAGAGCAGCCCAACAAAACATCTCAATCATCGGTACAAGAAAGCAAGTATTTACTGTGGGAAACAAGATGTTGAACTACATCTTTAAATACCAGGTTATCGCAATTCAGGTCTTAATATTTTTAGGCTGTTTTCAAGTCATGATACAGAAACACAAATCAGGTGGTGTCCTCTGTTCTCCTGCAGACTGATTTCTCTATTTGGAGAAGAGCTGTAGACCACCCCAGGGAGTAAGACAGGGCACAGCAGAGGAACACATCCACAGCACAAACTCCGTCTGTGTATTTCCTGTTGTCCCTTACTCTCCATGTCTGCCCTCCCATACTAGGCCTCAGTGGTCCAATTTTACTCCACAGCTCCATGTCTGACACAAGACTGCAGTTCTTGGACTACTTGCCAGGCCTGCTAGTGATACCTACTGATATGCTCCACCAGAGATGGAAATTGCTATCAGTAGTGTGCAGCCACATTAAAAAAAAGTTAGCATACGGGAAAAATGCAAGGTTTGCAGTCAGCTTGGAAACTTGCCTCTTTAAAATTATGTAACACTCACTGAAACCACATGTTAAGAAAAAAACTACTTAAGGCTTTTTACAATGAGTATCAGCAGTGTGCTCAGAAATATTAGTTACATACATGAAACAAAGCCCAGCTACTGAAAGAACATGCCACTATTTAGATAAACCCATTTTACCAAGGGTCACAAAAATAGTCAGTACCTAGCACCAATCAGTTACAAGCAGAGGGAGACTGAGAAAGTAACAGCCTCTATTACCAAACTGAACAAAGCCTGTAACCTGTAACTAAAATGCTGAACACCTATTTTACAAGAAAATGGTTCCAGTCATCCGGGGGCCCATCTTAAATGCCTCTACACAAATGCACATAGCATGGCAAAAAAACCTGGAACTTTCAGCCCAGTCTCAGGGCTCTGATATCCTAAGCCTCGGTGAGACGTGGTGGGACGGCTCACGCAACTGGACTGCTGAGATGGGTGGCTACACATTCTTCAGGATAGATAGGCAGGGAAGGAGAGGAGGTGGGGTAGCCTTCTATGTTAGGGAAGATCTGGACTGCATGGAGCTTAGTTACAGTGATGCAAGGGTCGAGTGACTCTGGGTTAAGAACCTGGGGAAAAGGAGATGGTGTGGCTGGAGTATGTTATAGACCACCCCACCTGGATGAAGAAGCAGAGAAAATACTCTATAAACAGCTAGAAGTGTCACAATTGCTAGCACTCGTTCTCATGGGAAACTTCAAATTCCCAAATGTCTGCTGGAAATACAATACAGAGGAGAAGAAACAGACTGGGAGATCCCTGGAATGTGTGGAGGATGGCTTCCTGACACAGGTGGCGAGGGAACCAACTAGGGAAGGTGCCCCACTTGACCTGTTGTTTGATAACAGGGAAGGTCTCGTGGGTGATGTGATGGTTGGCGAAGCACAACCGATCACAAGATGAGAGAGTTCTTGATCCTTGGGGATACAAGGAGGGCAGTCAGCAGAACTGCTACTTTGGATTTTCAGAAGGCAGATTTTGGCTTATTTAGGGACCTGGCTGACAGCTCCTTATGAAGCAGTTCTAAAGAGCAAAGGAGTCCAGAAAAGCAGGACATTCTCCATGAATGAAATCTTGAAGGCACACAAACAGGCTGTCCCCCTGTGTCAAAAGGCAAGCCAGCGGGGAAGACCAGCCTGACTGAACAGAGAGCTTCTTCTGGAACTCAAAAAGAAAATAAGAGTTTATGACCTTTGGAAGAAGGGGCAGGCAACTCAGGAGGACTACAAAGATGTCGTGAGGTTATGCAGGGAGAAAATTAGAAGAGCCAGAGCCCACCTAGAACTTAACTTGGCAACTGCAGCAAAAGACAATAAAAATGTTTTTATACATACATAAACAACAAAAGGAGGACTAGGAAGAATCTCCATCCTCTATTGGATGCAAGGGGAAACAGTGACAAGAGATGAGGAAAAGGCTCAGGTACTTAATGCCTTCTTTGCCTCAGTCTTTATTAGTACAAGTAATTGTTCTCGGGGTACACACCCCACTGAGCTGGAAGACAGAAGCAGGGAGCAGAATGAAGCCCTTAAGATCCAAGGGGGAACTGTTAGCCATCTGCTATAGCACTTGAACAAACACAGATCTACGGGGCCGGACAGGATCCACCCAAGTGCACTGAAGGAGCAGGCAGAAGCGCCCACCAAGCCACTTTCAGTAATAATAGGACATGAGGAAACAGCTTCAAGTTGCACCAGGGGAGGTTTAGATTGGATATCAGGAATAATTTCTTCATGGAAGGAATAGTTAGGTACTGGAACAAGCTGCCCAGGGGAAGTAGAGTCATCACTCCTGGAGGTATTTAAGAGACATGTGAAGATGGCACTTAGAGACATGGTTTAGTGGTCAGACTTGATCTTAAGGGTCTTTTCCAACCTAAGTGATTCTATGATTCTTACTGTAATCTTACCATCTTTCAAGCCATATCCATGGTGAACTTCCACAGAATAAGAAGTGTTTGTAATTCATGACAAGGCTAAGTATTGCTCTCCATCTTCTATTAATGTGTTTCAGATCTACCTAAAATGTCTGTGAGATCATGAGTCACTGAAATCCTCAAGACTGCTCCACCTTACTGATCAGCCTTTCATGAACACCATTCTAGCAGGCAGGTGAGGGAGCTCTAAAGAGATAAAGACAAGAGGAGCAAAATTAAAGCAAACAGCATACTTTGCAATGGGATCTGCTTCTGCATCTTTACAGTGTAATTCTGTCTTTTGCCAATACTTTTGTAGTTACATTCGAGATTGGTATTTTACTCCTCTACTCCTGTTTCAACAATTTTGTAGCATGATTGTTTTAAAAAGGAAGCCTGCTATACCACTCAAAGCTAAGGCATTCAATCCATCAGCTCCATGAAAAAGCCACACAAATGGAAGACAGGCAGTCTTCCCCTTTATTAAGACAGACAAAACCCTACTTAGTCTGAGAAATCCCCATCTTGATAATTTCAAAAATCCTGGTGGCTTAATGTAATTTTCACATTTTACTTTAAGAGCAAGGGAAAAATTAGATTCTGGCCGCTAATAACACTGCTTAGGTATAGCTCTCAATCAGGTATGCAGCTTTTGGAACATAGAGTTTTATCAAATACTTACAGCTTGCACCTCAGAATTCTTTACATAGGAAGAACATTCTTATTATAAACCTACAACTTAAGAACAGCACTAATTTCTTTCCAATGTCTTGTAAACAAAGTGAGAAAAGTCTGTTGGACAACCGTGTACATACAGATGAAGAAAACAAGAAGAGAACTGGTAAGTCTAAGTGCACATCTGATTTCTAATGCATGTTATATTTAATGTAGAGCAATTGCACTTTCCACAATGCAATGCATTGTTAAAAACTTGGTATAATTCTGACTTCACTGCTACAAAAATTTCTCCTATGGAGATATCATATCCCACAAGTATAGCAAGATATTATTGAGAAGAGGCTTCAGTACCATCAACAAGCTATAATGTCAAACAAGTGTTTGGTAGGCCTGTTAGCACAACACACCAGTGTACAAATTTATTGAAAGTACTGGTATTGTATAACGATCAGACAAGTGTTTCTTGTAAAACGTAATTCTGTGGTTCATGAAAGCTTGTTTACTATAGACTATTCCAGAAGTTGAATAACACTGTTCAAAGAACTGAAAGTGAATGAAATAAGTGATTAACATAAAAATTGAGGATGCGTGGATCAGAAGACAAAAAAAAAAGTCGTATGTTAACTTCTTTAGTGGTTGGAGGAAAGTTTAACCTTCAACACTACCTCACATTTGTAGGCACTACAATCCATTTCAATGGTGAATTCAACGAGCACCACTGTGCTCAACCTAGTGTTTTCACCATTAATGTCTTTAGATACACCTACCATCCTTCCAAGAGACCTGTTCTCAACTTCAAAATTTGCTTTGAAAGCTAGGCAGACAGACTAAGAATCTAAGCTTCAGAAGAGAGGCATTTACAGCTTACTTCATTTTGTATACTTTAAAAAAAGAACTTTCATTTTTACAGATTCCACAGTCTTCATTAATGTGTATATTTTACACCGAATTTAAATCTGTTAGGAATGAGAGTAAATAAGTAACATAAAACATATGGGGAATAAACAGCCCCACTTTGGCACTGTCAAGTACCAGACTAGGTAATAGTGCTCCACATTTAAATGAGACTGCAAAACCTAGTGACTGAATGTTGTAAGCCAATTTTGAAGCTTCAGTTTTTTAGTCAATAAAAAAAAAAAACATGTTCTGTATTCAGCTGTATTACTGATCATCAACATACTACCATGCCAAGGAATTTCTTGGGAGGAAGTCACCCCAAAAAACCCTGCCAGATGCATGAGTTTTCTTGCATTGTCTTGCTCTTGGTATTTTTAAAATTCTAGTATCAGGAGTTACTGTACTTTCACTTCACAACTTTAGATACGTTAAGCCTATCACTCAACTTTGCTATCCTGTGAGAGTGGGAAAGACTACCCGCAGAACTGACTGCGAGCAGGTGCGCTGATGTTAGCAAGAGTCATGTCCCATAGCTTACATACAGCCATTCTTCCCTTAGCACCAGATCTACATTATATTAGATGACAGTAGAAAAGATGGCATCTACACAGCCTCAGAGACGTCCCTGAACTAAGTGATCTCCCCTAGCTCTTTCATTGTACTGCTTTAAATAAATCTATTGAGTAACCTTCCTGAAAGGAAAAGTAAGGCATTTTAAAGTATGCCCACATTTGAAATTCACTTACAAACAAAAACTAAAACAGTATGTTAACTTATTCTTTCCCCTCATTGGTTTACTCATTTGTGAGCTATTGTAATCACTTAACTCACCACCTCTTGATGTCTTACCACTAGCCAAGCTATTTAGTCCATCCAGAGAAGCCTTATCTATTCTTGAAACAGTTAAAAGCATGTTTAATTAACTTCCATCCAATTATAATATTTTATATGAGAAGCTCCCAATATGATCAATTATTCAGCCCTGAAAAAGTATCCATACAAGTATTTCAGATATTTATCACTTTTCTTTGTCAAAGCTGTGTGAGAACACGAAAAAGCCTCAATTACCAACAGGTGCCTGGCTGTTGCAGCAAATCTACTTAAACTCCACCTTAGTTAGCACCTCTGTCAAACGGGTAAGTACCTGTTTCCACAGGACAGTTAAGCTTTCTTCAGTTTTACATGAAGCTCTAAAGATCAGTTATTCAGTACAACATAATCGATCTCAGAAGCAATGCATGAATTTTATAAAACAATACTTTTGGGGAAAACCAAGACATTGTGTTGGCTGAATTATTTTTTGGGGGTGGGTTGTTTTTTGGAGGGGGGGGAGCAAGGGTAGAGGTTGGACATTGAAGGAAAACGTGGCTCCTTCATAATCCTGATAAGATCTTGAGTTACACTAATGGAATAATAAACCAAACACTTTTCCCTGTGCATGAAGACAGTCACACTGTGCACACCTTCCATGAGAAGCAAGCATCAGAAATGTAGTCCTAAGACTTTTTTTTTTTAATTTCACATGGAGTTTTAAGACTTCCAATTTCAAATCAGGAAAGTTCCACCCTAAAATAACCTTCAGAGAAGGCTGCAATCAAAAAGTGAGATCTGTAACACTTGTCTTCCTCTTGTCTACAAAGAAGAGGATCTCATCTGACAGAAAGCTGCAGAATAAGTAAATGGAAGTTTGGCATAACCCATCACGTGGAGATGTTGTCTAATTCACCACATTTAGGTGAGAAAGATGTATCTTAAGTGTTGATGGTAAACATTCCTCTGGGTGTTAGTGTGGCGAAAAAATCCACATTTTGCCAATTTGTATTGTGAAAGTTTAATGCTTCACACAAAACGGAAACTTAATCCTACTGCTTGGAACTAAAGTTTACCAACAACAATAGCTATGTTCTAGGCAAATCCATCTAAAGCTCCTATGCTACCATTACCATAGAAAGAAAATCCATACCACAGAAGAGCAATCATCCAGACACATGTGAATACGCCCAAAAGCCATTACTCCCTTTCTTAATCCTCTAAGCAACCATGACATTCAAAAAGACAGACTCATGACACTTGTGCCCTGAGCAACACTTATGTGAAAACTAAGGCAGGCTTCCTGCAAATGTCTCCGTAACAACTCATATTCCACTAACATTTAATGGTTTGAATGTTATCAGCACTTCCCTGCCATGGTGTGTTAGCGAAAAATAATTGTCTCTATTTTACTTAAGAATTTTTAGCTATATTTTACTGTCTATTGTGATAGCATGTGGTTAGCTTTGCTGGCTTCAAATAGTCCCAAGAGATGGCTGCTCACAGGAGAACAATCCATACTTGTTCAGCAAAAAAATACTATAGTTACCTACGGAGATTTCCTACTATGTTTACACTAAAGCCTCCTAACAAATCCCTGAGGTTCAGAAGCTGTTTCTGAAGGAGCTGCAGAAGGTAATTCAAAGGCCTACTACCAGCAGGCTTCAGATCCTTATGTTCCGCAGTATGCGAACCCCTGAATTTTGGGATGGGGAAACAAAGGGATTTTGAGGAACCTGGAAGAAGGACGTACAGTTCTCATGGCAGAGACTTTTCTTTCACAAACTGGAGATCACAGAAGAGCCCCAGACCACTCCACTCGCTACCCAACCACGCACGCCCGAGCACAGACTCCCGCGCGCGCCCAGCGGGCTGGCTGGTGCCCCGCTGCGCCAGCTCGGGCCTCCCGGCCGCGTCCCTGCGGCAGGAAGCGGCCCGCGGAGCGGGTGTCACGGACCGAGCGTCAAGTCGCCTCTACCAGGCTTTCATTGGAAGTTTACTGTTGAAAGCGTTTCAGTCTCAGTCACGTAAGGAACAAAACTGTGTGACCGTACAAAAAATCTAATAACTGGGGTACAAACGCAAGAAACCCCAAACCCTGTCAAAGACTTTGGAATTCAAACGGATTAGGAGTTTAAGATTTGCACCAATCCTGATGAAGTTGATTCTACATTTTGAGAAATGCTTGTTTTTACTAGGAAGTGTTCAACAGCAAAGATACAGGACTACATTTTCAGAAGAAGCCACTTACATTCCTCTAAATTTAAAGTTTCCCCCTACCCTATATTCCATATTTCCAGTACTTGTTTTGGACATTACACATAAACCTAAGATTTGTGAAGTCTCAGTCTGAATCACTAGCGGTTTTAGTTTTGTTTGTTTATTTTTAATCCGCTTCTGCATCTGAAGAATTATTTCAAGTTAAGAGACATGAAAATAGAGAAACAAATGAAGGATAGACCTTAAAGTATATTTTTGGCTTATCTACCAAATTTGTATTCAAAGTCCTAAAGTTTATTTCAAGTAAATAAAGGAAGTCCTTGAACATAAATACTAACACTGTCCCATAAATACAGGGAAATGGCATCATCCAAAGCTTAAAGCAAAAACACAAATTTGTACAAGTTTCTGTTAGAAAAGGAAAATGTGCTTTTGAAACCTGGCCTAATGCTACTTCAACAAAAAACAGCAGGATGCATTAGCATTACTTTTAACCATCAGTGTTTTACAGCACACAAATTATTGCCAAGCAAACTTTAAAGGATTCAGTTAAGCTTTTGCAAGTTGAAGAGCCTCTCAAGTCAAATACAGCAAGTACAATGATGAAATTGTTATCAATATTTACAAAAAAATGAACGAAATCTATACTCCACAGAGCTTGCTAAGCAGAAATATCGTGACAGGCCAGAGCATCACAAGACATTAAGTCACATAATCACTAGGACTTAATGCTGACAATAAAAAACCCTTCAAAATCATTAAAGTGCAAGAAAGAAATAGCTTGCAGCTACTGATGAATTAGTAACGCATCTCTGACGAGTCATATCTATAACAAATATGACTTCGTTGCACTTCGTTGCAGTTTCTCGCCACAAGTTCAATGCCAACTTATTTACTTTGTCCTCATATCTTCTCACAGTTCATGTTTGTTACTCATCTAGCTTAACTTAAGCACAATGAAAGCAAGCCACAAAGCTTCCTTTCCTGGCCTCAAGCCTGAGAGATTTTAACTTTATCAAAATTATGTTTAAATACAACATTTTCACAACTTGTTTTCTGATATAAGACTTAAGAGTCACAATGCCAAAGTTTCTTTTTTTTATTTATTTTTGGAAAAGGAAGCTCTAAGTGTTTTAGTGAAGGTCAGCTATTAGCTGATCAGTATTAAACTCTTTCAGCTTATACATTATGTATGACACATGCATAATAGAAGGAGGAAGGAAAAAGGTCATAGCATTTTAGACTTATTTAGTTTTAAGTTTCAGTACTAATATTTCAATTCCATAACTGCTTGCAGACTTCCAGGCAGCAGAAGTCCAATATGAAGTTCTGAACAAAAGCAACAGCTCTGCACAAATGAAATGACGAGAAACTTGCATAGAGCAAAGCCATTCATGCATACCTCAGCACGTATGCATTCCATATTTAAGCATTCATACCTATCCCAGAAGGTCTTTGACTCACGTAACTTGCTGAAATGGAACGCTTGGTAGAATGCAGTTGACGGATTCCTATGAGATCCAAGAATCAAACAGAGATATTGAAAATGGATATATAATAAAAATATTAACTCTTACTCTAGCTGCATTACAAAGTAAAATTAGCTATCCAGACAGCTTAAATTTTTGTCCAAAAGTTTAGACTTCACAGAATGCCTAAAGAGTTTAATGACTGAAAGGCCTTACTGTTTCTATGGGTTTCCATTAAAGACATACTGATTCCAAAGAAAAAATTATCCCCAAGTCCTATGGATTTTTATGCTATTTCAAGTTGCTTCCATAAAGAGAGGACTGTACTGTAAAAGCTACTAATGAAGCATCTCATAGCATGCTGACAGTCTCCTATAGGTAATCTGCATACCACTGTAGTGCTACACATACCTACATTTGATAGCTTTCACATTTTCTACAGTATTTCACAAAATGTCTCTGCAAACAGCACCCAGTATTTCCGTTCTACTTAACACTCTATACTAGAAACACAAGAACTCTCTAACTTGACCTCCAAGTCAGAGCTAAATATGCCACATTCAAACTATGAAAGATTAAGTTACAACCGAAAAACATGTTAAAATTGAAAGACAGAATCTAAGATATCACTAACTTTGTAAGCAGTTGTCACAGTCGTCCTCATGCTTCCCTTGATGTGCAATGGGCCAACTGTTGTTCAGAGGCTTTCTGCCAATCTGTAAACCTGACTGTGCTAGCTACCACCCTGGCTCTCACAAAGCTCCAGCACAGACTAACTTTTCTGAACATGGGACACTGTGGCACAAATTCTGCCACCAGTGTTGAACCTGTAAGACAGGCTGACCCTCCTTGTTCAGCGTGTACTTGCTCCATAGATAGCAACTATACCAAAAGTGTAATTTGCAGACCATAGTTATCCAAAGACTCACCTGAAGACTTCTTGCTTACAGGATACTAGATGAAGCACAAAGCCAAAAACTCTTCACTGCTAGTGGCTGTATCAGAGCATTACACTTAAGCTTAGAAACTCATTTTTAACAGTACTGCAGTTTATCCTTATTGATGTAGCTATACCAGTCCTGGAGAAGAATGCAACAGCTTAGCTGAACAATCTTCAGAAAAGCCAGTATTAGTTCAACTTCCTTTTAAAGCCAGTTCTAAAATCAGAGGCTTATACCAACATTAGAAGCATAGGTGCCCAACCCTTTTCTAAGTTCACAGCAAGAATACTTCTTAGAACAACTGTCTTCAAGTTACTTATTTCCATTTAAGCACAGTTATTGTCCTTGAAATCATAAAAAACATCACAGAAGAAGCACTATAACAAGACACTTTATCTGAAGTCATTTGACTCCCACAACAGCTGTATACCAACAACCTTGCAAGGTTAATAATGCTTATGTATCAGAAATGACCAGGAATCACTTCACTGCATCTCCTACCTTCACCTCTCCACCCTCCTGGAATTTAGCTTAAAGCCTGCTACAGAAGGTGCTTGATCAAGCTGACCATATATCACGCTCTCATGTTAGAACTTCTGTTTTCACAAGAAGTATTACGCACTTGAGTGACATATAATTCTAACAATAGCGAGAGCAGTATGTAGTAACACAATAGCTAAAGGATATTTGAGTGATACAGGGACATAATGTATAGAAAACAACTGGCATCTGCAGATAGAATAGCACTCCTTCGCTTAAAGGAAGGATGAGGCCCAAGCTCTTCTTTCTAATTCATTTGTCTGAGGCGTACGTAAAAGTCTTCCTCATAAATTGACTGTAAACAGAAAGTCATTTATCTCCCAAGATAAATTCACTTGCAGCATAGAAAACCCTGGTGCTACTGTTAGGTATGAAATACACGCCATGTGGTTGTAAGCCACAACTTTTCATATGATATATTTGTATATTGATACTCTATATGCTATACTCTCCTACTATTCTTAAGCAAGTATCTGGAAAGGTATGAAGTTTTCTTGTTAAATTCTCATTTGTACACCCTGCTGTTGAGATTTTTTGTATTACCTCAGACAATTAAGAGAACATTTTCAACTCTGTAGCTATATCTCAGCAAGAAGTTAAGAGGGGGGCAGTGCACTATTTAAACATAAAAAGCAAATCCACAGAGGTAACACGACTGATGTCTGACATGCAGGCCTGAACTAATATGGTTGAGTTTCAGACTGTTGAGGCATCTATTTTTAACCACATTAAACAGTAAAGGGTTAGAAAATAACTAAACTCCTTTCAGTTTGCAGAAACAACTGAGAAAACTGCTTACAGAAGCAGTGCAACCTACCCTGCAGCCATGTAACCGCTGAAACATCAGAAGTCATTCTGACACTACCTTAACTGGATCTAGGGACAGCCTGGATCAGAGAAGTTGATTCCTAAGGCTCTGTCCCCAGAAGGAGGCACCAAGAGGTCGAGACTCAGTCCCAGCTGCTGACAAATTTGCCAAGCCCAAGAGCCACCCAGAGAGTCTCCCTGGTGCTTCACCAGAAAAGCAGCCTACCTCCTCTTCCACAGAAGGTACACCAGACATTTTTCTCCATCTTTGGTTAGAGAAGAACAGGCGTTCCCAAGGATGGCTTGATTCCAGCCCCAGAGACTATGACAGACAACTAGCATAGCTAGTTTAAACATTCAAACTCTATCTTGCTTTGTAAAAAGTGTCTCAGTTTCTCTGTGATGAAGTCCTACAGCAGATACCATATTTGTTTCCTTTAAATACTGGCAAGCTTCAATATTCACTATACACTCCAGTGTTACTCTTTCTAACAACAGTTAGAATGTGACAGAAGTTTGGTCTGAATTTAAAGGATGACAATTTTAACAGTTCTCCAAATACCTGAAACATCAAGCTGCCCCCTTAAAAGGGAAGTCTAAAGCATGTCTGAACTCTCACCTCTTATTTGGAAGGGTATCCTCCCACTGCTGTTAATCAGGACAAGCATATGCCAAATACAAATTTTATTTGAGAGAGCTCTGCTTTGCTAGAAAGCATGCCCATGAAAGCTGGCAAATTTTTGAGTACACAGACAGGTGCCTTTTCATCTAAATAAGGGTACTGGCTTTGGAAGTACCAGTTATCAGCCTGGCCCACAGAGGCCTCGTTTCCAGCTCCCGCCTCTGAAGGAGGACTAGGAGCATCGTCGCTCATTAGTAACTGAATGTGTGCTCCACCTACCAGTCAACAGCAGCAGTTCAGGGCCACAAAAGCAGGAACACCTGAAGAACACCATTTTTTTTCAAGTTGGCAAAAAAAAAGTTCATGCTACACCACCCCAGCCAGTTGTCTCAATATCAGTGACTATAACTTTGAGAACAGGGATGATGCAGAAGACTAGAGGCCAGAGTACCTATCTGTGAAGGTGAAGAACATAAAACTAACAGGTCAGACAACCCACCTTCAATACCTCAGATGAAAACCAGAGTAGAACCACCTGTTTATTATTACCTAGACAGCAGCAAGCCAGCACAGACTGCCTTTTCAGAAGTTTATGTCAAACAGAAATTCCTCATGAGAAAAGTTAACAGGCCTCATATGGAAAAAACACAGAAGATGTAATCATGTTTTAAAATCAACAGAACTTTTAATGCCATCTTGCGTGACATTTTGTAATTAAGATCATGGCTTATACAAAGTGGGTCCACAACTGATGAACTACTCTGTACACGTGGCTCTCCAAAAGTTCAGTGGAAGAATGGAAGGATGCACCAAATAGAGCTTTCCAGGGGTCTCCTCCGAGTCTGTTATAAGATACTTTAATCCACAACTTGGACAGTGGAGTACAGACTATGTTTATACCTGCAGATGATCTGCAAGCACTCTGGACAGCAGGAATAGAATTCAGGAAGATCTTGCCCAATTGGAGCAATGGTCTGAAATAAAAAGGATGCAATTCAATAAGGATAAGCATGAAGTATTATGCTCTGGCAGCAATAATCAGCTGCACAACTACAAAACACGGAATCAGTAGTTGAGTGCAATTCCACAGAAGAGAATCTACGCAGAAGTTAAAAAATAAAAATCTTGCAGAACTATCAAGCTTGCAATTCTTCTGTCTTACATGAGATATGCATATACTAACTCAAATCTTGTTTTATTTGGCCCTTCTGAGCCCTTAACTTGGATTTCACAGATAGTTTTGGATACAAACTGTCCAGAAGGATATAAGCCTACTAAAAAGCAAAAGCTACTTTGAGAAATAAGTGACTTAAAAAGAGCCTAATGATGAAGTCACCAAATAAGAGTATTTAGCCTTTATGTAGCATCAGAATTAGTATTTAACAATCAAGAGACACGATAAGCGTGCAATTTGATCTTGCTTAAGAGAACTACCAGCTTATATGAACATGCCTTCACAGTGGTGCTCAGTAAGGAACTGAAGTATCAAAAACAAAGAAGGTACAGACTTCAATTGCACAAGCTGATGTGCACTAAAGGTCAGCAAATAACTGCCTCCTTAATTTCTAAAGTTTATACAAGATTAGGTACAGTATTGCCCAGAAGCATTTGCAACAATTCCATTTCTAGTTATATGCTGTACTGATCACCAAAAGGCTGTTTAACGAGGTTACTCGCTGTGACCTGCAACAAAGACTGACTACAATTGGTCTTCAAACGAAAACACTCAGGGTGCTTTATTTAGGAGCCGAGCCAGGGGTTTTGCCATCACTTGACAACAGCTTATCAGGGAACTCCCTCTAAAGTTTATGGCATTTCAGGACTGTGTTTAACAGAAATCCTTCTCCATTCCTCTTTTAAAGGATGTTTCACTTCTTTATTTATACCTGCTCCTATTACAAATCAACTGCAACTTTGGACCAGTGGGATTTCCTACGATTCCACCTACAAAACACAGTAACCAGAGTACAAAGCTTATGTGAGAGACTTGGCAAAGATTAAATGCATGGAAATCAATGTGGAATTAGAAAAAGGAAAAAAAAATCAAGATTAAAACTCAATAGAGTTTTGTGTTTAATTACACAGTTCTATTGACATACTTCTTTAAAGCCATTATACCTGAAATACCCTGAAAAAACAGCAGGAACAAGACTTGCATTCAGTTTTACATGCATTCTAACTACAGATGACAGGAAAGGCTTACTAAATTAGCAGCTTGCACGACTGTTTTGGGGACAGTGGCTCTCAACCACTGTGGACTTTAAGGGGGTTCATTCACTTGTGAATGAAAATACTGTTATAAAGCATGCTGCACAGGTCTGACCTCCACCAGAAAAATCAAGACACAAATTTAAGTGCTAAAGCACCACTAATGTAGGACATGCTTAACAACTGTTTCATAATGTTATCCAAGATGAAGGAGATGAGAGAACAGCCAGACATACTGTACAGCAGCAGGATAGTGCCTGCAGCACCAGCACTGCTTCAGCTGCTTTCAAACAAGCTACGCACTCCCTCTCACCACTTCCAGAAACAAGGAAAGATCACCTTTAGGTAACCTCACTCGATGAGTAACAGGAGCGTGTATCACACGAAGTGCAACAGAAGTCTGACAGCAGCAGCTCTCAACCAGCTGCATCTCAAACTCCTGATGCTTGGATTTAAAGTATCAGAAAAGAATTAACTACAATTTCCTACTAGAGTTGCCTATTCATTTCCATAAAGAAGATCAGAGCAGTAGCCCACATCATCTTCACCAAGAGGATTTTGGAATATAATTTTTTTGCACAAACTAGAGGTCTCTAAGGAGGAATGCATGAGAGATGACTGTCAAGCACACAGAGTAAGCAAATCTGGCAGAGCCATTTCGCTGTCACCCGCTTGCTCTGTTGAAATGATGACAACAGCTTTCCCTTGCTCTGGGGGCCTGGGTCTCTGAAACAGACTAGTAACACTCTTCAGTCCCTATGAACGCTAGGGAAAAGAGTAAAAGAGGAAGACCAGGAAGTGAGAATGCAGCATGGACACAGCAGGTTAGATAAACATTAACAATGGTCAGAATAGAGGGATGTACCCAACAATCTGAGCATTTAGCAAGGAACTCTGAACAAAGAGCAGTCACTGGTATCTCCACATGCCCTCCTGAGGAGGACTGCCATTCTCCTGAGTTACACAGAAGAGACACCAACAATTTTTCCTGTTGTCGCAGCACTGAATAGTTAGGAGAAAACACTTTTCTATTTGACTCAACATTACATTTTAAAACATACTCAAAGCCTTTAAGAGTCTTGTGCCAAAGTAGATTAGATACCATTTCATACCATTATGGAACTGGCAGACCTGAGGTGATACTGGTTTGTGAGACAAAAGGTGACTCAGACTCACTTCTCACTTCCACACTTAATTAGTATCTGATAAAATAGCAGCAAGTTTTTTTATTTTGGTTGCTTGGTTGATTTTCTGTTGCCCTTTTTTTTTTTGCTATGGTGGTGGGTTTTTTGTTTGTGTTTTTTTTTTTTTTAAAGAATTTGGCTATCAACTGTGGAAAATCTTATCTAAAATAATAGAAGCATCTTGATTAAATTCAGACTAATTTAAGTGGTTACAGTAATTTAATATTTAATAACAACTCTGTTAATACAAAGTTCTAACTGTAAAATCAGGATAGTTTATTATATACTCTAGAGAACAGCTAGTACAAAACATTCTTTAGCACAGGCACTGTATAAACATTTGCTTTACAGAAGCTAACCAGATGAGATGTCTCAGGTGCAACTATACCTAGGTATTCACTTAAGTCTACCAAGTTTTGCTACTAGTAATTCAAGGCTCTCTCTGATTAACATCACTTTGGAGCTTCTGCCTGCCAAATCTCTGGTAGATACAAAATCAGTAGACCACAGGAACACAAAAAAATGAGACATTTCCCTTGATTTTATTACAACCTTTGAAAGCAAGAGTGAAAGCTTCTATGAAGAAAGAGCTACAGTTCAAGTATACTGGCAAAAATCAACGAGGACAGTGGGACAGCATGCTTTATGTACACAGAGCCATGAATCAATAAGGCGGCAGCACTCGGCCATAAGATAACTAAATAACAGTAGTCTAACTGTATTAGGTTAACAATAATTATTTGAGGGAGCTTTGCTGAAGAGTTAAAATAGTAAATTTTGATATGACCATTTAATACTAAACATGAAAAAAAATGCAAGTACTCATCTTCTAAATTTCCATTTAAGAAAACAAGTACTTTGAAATTCATCTGTTCTTTTCATACTAATTCAGTTCTCAATATAAAACAGAATTGTCTTGGTAAGTTAACCATTAGTAGAAACCAAGTAGAGTAAAGAATCTTTGGTCTGTGATGACATTTATTAGCAACATTCAAGCTAGTTCAACAAAGTCTGTCACTTTTCACCCAGAAAGGTGAAAAATGACTGTTGGGCAGCAAAATGTCTCCTTCCACATTTGCACCACAGCCCAGAGCTAAGCAGAGTACTGCTGCTACTTCTGGAAGGCAACACAAGATTGAAAATCTTCTCCTCTGCAAATGCACAGGTTCTGCTGCTATTTTAACAGTGAAACAGGATTTTCTGACAGTAGCACCCAGAACCATTTGTTGGGACCTACCAAGACAGGAGTCAGCAACACTGGCTGCTGTAAGGAGACAGTCTCTTATTTTGCAATAAAATGCTTATTGATCTCCTGCATTAGATGACTTATCTGAAGAAATCGGCCACTAGTTGCTATAAATGTCAAGCATCTGTACATAAACACAAGCTACATTTTAATTAGATGTGAACACATGCTCTCTGGACTGATTTAAGTAATTCAAAGCCTGTAATTTTGGCTTCATTAACTAACTCCAGGTAGTCTCAGGTGTCTTTTGTTTTTATAGGACACTTACAATATGAACTTAGGTCATGATGCACTCTAAATAGGCTAGTTTATGACTTCAGGAAAAAGGTTTCGAACAGTCAGTACTGTCATTGTTTATGACAGGGCTGAGATAGAAAAACCTCTCACCTACCAGAACTTCCTGCCTCAGAGAAGGGCCAACAATAGACCTACAGAAGCTAACCTAGCCTTCCTTCTATTTCAGTCAAGGCAGATTAGGTCATATCTCCTAAGAACTTGCAGGTTAGAAATAATTCCAAAAACTGCTTTGAAACAACAACAAAAATCACCCTCTAGCTAAGAGAAGGCAGATTTTCTTTGTGCCTAGTCCCCTAGGCAGGGACACAGGACAGCATGAAGCACAACGCACCTTGTTAGACCGCAGAACAGGTATTGTATGCCAAGTCCTTTGGCCATTCACCTTCCACTTGTTGCTGTGATGGAACATATAACTTTTATGACATTTGTTGAAACCCAGTACATTTATCTATCTTCATGGAAGTGACAGGGTCTGGTTCACGAAGTTTGTACTTTGGAGCAGTACAAAAAGGCTATAAGACTCCGTGTATAATTTACATAAATATTTTGGTAATTGACACCAAAAATACTTCAAAACTTCTTAGGGAGGGGCTTTAGAGCACAAACTAAATAGGTTTAGCCGCGTAAGAGTGTTCTCTTCTCAACAAAATGCTTTTGATATTGCTATTGTGTCATTAAGATGCTATCTTCACCAGCCAACACATATTTTTAGGAAAACACCGTTTACACTTACTCGGCCACTGAAGACACTTCAGCAGCATCCTTAGCAAGTGAGCCAGTAATTCAAATTTGTTTCATTACCATGCCTACCCAGTGAAGGGTCCTGTCAGTGGATACCCAGTCAAAAGACCCTTACTTTCCAATTTCAATGACTGCAGCTCTAAACTCTAAGGGCCCAATTGTCTCAGGTTCCAGAAAGAGGTCCCCAACCTCAGAAGTCATATATAGGAGATAAACCTGTAATCATAACAGTTTTAAAGTAATCCAGGACTTGCTGATCATCTTTTCCATTCTCCACACCCTGCCTTCCCGCTTGCCAGACTCGGTGTACTCTTAGCTCACTCCTGACCTGTGCTTCTGTTCCAGCCAGGTACCCATACTCTCATGCTCTTCCTCTCTGCAGACAGCACTGTCAAGGACACACACTAAAACACTGTACTAATAAAACAATGACAGCCTTCACAAAACAGCCTTGCTATCAGTGAGACTGCATTTTAATTACATAAACTTACAGACTGCATAAGGTCTAACTGGAGTGATTCTGTTTTCAAAACTTAAACACAAAACAAGTGCAAGATTTCTCATGCTAATCACTTATCTTCTCACTGAAGAAAGTTAATCTTCAACTCTTGTAGGGAGGATACAAGACAACGTAGTTCAGGAATCATGATGCACAGCTTAGCAGGCAGCTCCAAGAAAAAACACAGTAGAAAACATCTTCACAGAGAGACAACTATAGATTAGAAGCTGATAAATCTAATGGCAATAGAGAAAGCCTTTGTGTGTTCCAGTATGTGTTTATGTGTTGCTATCAAGAAAAGCCGTGGAAAAGGCTTATCAAAATAATCCATGTTTGGATGAATCAAGACAAGCTTAAAATAAAGAATTCTTGAACATGACTTACGTGGTCTGAACAAACGCCTCAAACTTCATCTCAAGGGATGGAGTCCTTCAGCATCTATTGTAATTTGGCAGTTAACATCGCTAAGCCATATCGTTCTTCTGCGAAGTATCTCATCTATGAGAGCAAGCTCGGAATGCATTTAAAAAGTAGACCCCAATACACCAGATGAAAGGAAGTGGTAAAAAACCCCCTGCTATTTCTGAATTTAAAAGATCCACATTTTCTAGTATTGCACTATACATAAGTAAAAATCCAGAAGAGATACTTTTAAAAGTATTTTGACATCAACTCTTACTTTTGCTGAGCTTGGCTGGTAAAGAAGAAAGCGTTTATTAGTATGTATGAACTTATTGTAGAGGATTAGGCTCCTACTGCCTGCTCTGCTCACAAAGCTAGATTTCATCAAACCTATTGATGAAATGAAAAACTCCTTGTGATTAGTGACGAAAGGGGCACTGCAGAGTGGAACAGCTGGCTTTAGAGTATTCACTTTCATAGAAAACACCCCAAAACTGAGATTTTTTTTTTTAAAATGAAGTTGCAGTACAGCACTTTCAGATATTTTAGTTATGTATAAATACAAGTAGTTCCCATTTATTGTTGAAAACAAAAAATTTATTTCAAGATCTGTGAAAAAAGTAAAAGAAAACAGATTCAAGCAGACTCAAAATCCTACCTGTCCCTACTCACGTGACATGGGTCAAGAAAGCGTCTCTCAAACATTTTTAACTAAGTACTTAGCTTTTTAAGAAGATATTAGAATCTACACTACATATGCCATAGTTTATTAGGCAGTATATTGCAAATTTACTTCTTTGCCTTTCTATACCAAGTTCTTTACAACTTGTTTCATGCAAGTCTGCACTCAAGTTACAACGAAAGCGCTTTCAGCATAAGAGCTACTACTTGGCTTAGAGACATTTTTTTAAGAAGGCATTGTATGGTTGGTTGAGGTATTCATGGACCTTGCACCCTCCAAACTCTTGCCAGAAGCAGAGGCCCCGGCGCGAAGCGGGGCCCGGGAGGCTCCCTCCGACCGCCGGGCAGCGCTTCTGTGCCGGGCGGGTGCCGGAGCCCTGGCACGGGCTGCCCAGAGAGGTGCTGGGGTCTCCTCCTCGGGGGCCTTCAGGAGCCGCCTGGAGGTGGCCCTGGGCCCCCTGCTCTGGGTGGCCCTGCTGGAGCTGGGGCTGGGCCACAGGGACCAAGAGGTGCCTCCAAACCCCACCTGCCCAATTCTGTAACTGGTTTCTGCTGTTGCCACAGATCTCTATTTCAGTTTAAACTTCAGTGAGCACCACACCAACATGCCAGCTGTTGTGCTAGACAGCTGACAGTGCCCTATTGTACTAATTAATACTCCTACCTTCTCACTGCACTGTTAAAAAATTCAATGAAGCTGTCACGATACAAAACACATTACCCCTAGCTTCAAAACACATTACCCCTAGCTTCAAAACACATTACCCCTAGCTTCAAAACACATTACCCCTAGCTTCAAAACACATTACCCCTAGCTTCAAAGGGGGAACATATATACAAAAAAACCTCTTGGAATACTTTTATTTTGCCTGAGAAAAATTCAAACAAGCATCCAGCTGTCCTTCCATGTGGCAGAATAAGCAACTCAGGCCCTGCACGAGTAAAAATAGATTATCCTACAACACATAAAATTTACTAGAGTGCAACACATGATTGAATTTATAAATTATGAAGTTTAAAGAGAGATTTTCAAGAAGAGGATTGAAGACAACATTACACTGCATTTCAAGTGACCTTTTATGCCTGGAGAACCTTCTCAGAAGGCAGTAGAGTAGCTTTAGTAGTTACTATAAATACTTCTATCTTTACATTTTTTCAAACATAGGAATAAAAGTAAACACCTGAGGCTGACAATCTAGGTTGATCTACCAGAGCTAAAATAGTCATACTTTAGCAGTAACATTTTCACAGAATCTTATGGAATCTTTGCTGGCACACAGAATGCATAAACAAAGTTGGTATTTTTCATGGACAGCAGAAGCCATTAATCACCAGCTTTATAACTGAAAAATACATAACCTCAAAATGCAACAGGCCAATATGCAAATACTCAGTACAGTCAGAGGGAACAATTCCTTCTCCCTGCAGGGTCACCTTATGCCATAAGGAATTATCAGCACCTCTTGGGAGAATGCACAGTCCGAGAGCAGTTTCATCTCAGATAGTTTGACAGTAGTTTAGTAGTCCTGCCTAGCTTGAAAAACCTAAATACTTGAATATTCAGCTTTTAATGACAACTTTCAAAGAGCTCCCATAAAACATATGCCATTATTTCTACCATACAAAACAGCATTCAGAAACAGGCTGACTATAGAACACTTGCACTCTGCTGTAGAGAGCAGAAAAAAACAAACTTACAGCAGCTGAGCAGAATACTTGGGAGTATGAGGTACAGAGAACCATTTATTTCAGAGCTGGTATACTGCAGTCTTCAAAACAAACTGAACTGTTTTAATTTGTGAATTTCTTTCAAGTATTTTCCCCTTCTTCCTTTTAGTAACTATCTCATCTGAAACAATTACATGTCCTTACAGACTTGCCCTTAACAAAGGCATTTAAATGTTTAAACTGGGAAACAGCATTGTCAAACGAGCAACCAAATTTTTCTGACTGTTTAGACATCTTTTAACATTCAAGAACTGAATGCAAGTGAAGCAAGTGAAGAAAAGGACTCTATTCAATAATGATGCAATTCAAGTAGTGCTTGCTGGTATGTATTTGCAGAACACTCATTTTTCTTCAGGAACACAACAAAATATGCATCCAGGGCAATACATAAGAAAATTGATACCAAAGTTACATTAACGTCTATACCCAGTTTTGTCCTTATATTATGAGCAAGTTCTCAAGAGCTCAGCTTCACCTATTATACTTTATCAGCAACAATTAGTACACTACACAAATAAGTGATTTAACTGAGCAGAGAGATATATGCTGTGAAGAGGTCTGTACAACCAGGTTTTCAACAGTTTAGCTGCTGTAGTTGACAGTTCACAATTGCAGCCATTCATTAGCATTCCTGGAATACAGCCGGCACAGTTCAAGCTGGTCAGCTATCTCTGGAAAGTGATCTATACTCTGCTCCTTTTCCAACATGCCTAGTAATATTTTGCCCCCAAAGCCTGCCAAACATGTCGGAGGTTTGAATAAGCTTTCTCAGTAACATTCTTTTAACAGAGGCGACATACTTCTTTTCCCCCAAGAGCCAAAATAAAGTATTAAGCCAGCTGGAACATTATGCTTGTCAACCACAAATTTAGGTACACATGAACATAAAGGTGAATGAGGAACTGACATACACTGACACTGAAATGTACTGCTGTTAAAGACCAGCATATAAAGTCAACATAATTGTGAGATCCAGTTCTACCTCTGTTTTCATAGTATTTGTCAGACGTTAAATTCAAAGTCGATTGCAATGTTCACATCGAGCTCCATAAGAGTAGTATTTCCTCAATCCTTGAATACTGTTGCATTTTATTCTATTCATAGCCACAGAAAGATAAAATAGTTATGCTGTAGATCTTTCATAACTTGTACAGAACATTTCTTTTGAATATCTTACCAATTTAGATGCATAAACTAAATAACACAGCTTTTTAAAGGAAGGCTGAGATGTGCCAACAGCTTTTTTTTTTAAAAAAAATTCTTCTGGACCCCCTTATTTCCCCTCCACCCCTCAGATAAGATTTCCATGATTACCCAATTCTTCAGTATTCAGCAGGAATACTGCTGAATTGCAGTTCACAAGGAACTGCAATTTCATTTACACTATAATAAAAGTGTAATGGACTATCAGGACAGTAAATTAAAGGTTTTTAGGCAATATGCCTTGCAAAAGAGTCAGTTCTCCACCTACAGATAAATAATTATATATATCTAACATGCTGTACATACCTCCTTACACCTCCACCCCAATTTTAGAGGGAGTGATTTAAAACAGTAGAACATAAGAAAGGAATAATAGAAATTTCTTCAGACAAGATGGGAACAGCTTTCTGCAATAGACGTCTTACTGCAGTGTTCTCACAGTCGGTTTTTGAAAGAAGTCCCTTCCCTCAACTGTTTTACTTTTGAAAGGGTTCCTCTCCACATTCGAAGTGGTGAATGACTTACTAGATGAACCCAGGATATTTAGAGCTATACAGTATTCCTCGACGAACTACTATTTTAGAAGATGACTATAAGAATAATCTACACAAGTTTATCAAGTTTCAAGCACATACAAATGTGCTTAATATAGTCAGCATCAGAAGAAATGCAGACACCTGCCTACAAACTGACCCCACCTTCCTGCATAAGTCACACATCAAGATTAAAAAGAAAAACACTTTCCACAAAATTTCTAGCTCTTACAACCACAAAGTAAAATTCTCTAAACAAAACCAAATGTTAACTTCCTGGACCTGCAGGCAGCCTGAAGCAGTGACTCATGATGTGCAAACTCCCTTTGTGCCCTATTAGTTTTATCAGTGTCAACCCTCAGCCTATTAATGACACTTGAAGGTCTTCACTATTTCACTGCTGATTTCAGTCCATAAAGCAGCTGGAAATAAGCCTGTGGGAGTAATGGTGTAATTTAAATGGCTGGAAAGAGGAAAAAAGGAGCAAGAGGAAAACTGCAGACAAGCAATAGTTTTATAATAAAGCCTTCTTCTCAGTGAAGAAAGCAAATAAAAATAAAGTGGTAAAACAGCATTTAACAAGCTGCTAGGCTTTTCTTTTCTCCTCTGTCTGAAACCAGTGGAAGTCAGGCTACTGCTTTAGGGGTGTAAAAGAACTTAGACCTACCAGATCTGCATCTCCTACTTTGTGCTCTGTGTAGGCCTTTTTAAAGCAAGCTTATCAGTGTCACTGCTAAAGAAAGCTGCTCCAAGCTGCCAGAGACTCGCACACCACCGAGCTCCTGCTCTGTGTACCACTTCAGCGAATGACGAGGTTTTATCACGCAGTGCAGAAGCAGACAACTGAGAAGTATGCATTTCTTTTAAGATAACCACAAGTTAGTTTCTCTACTGCACATCGTAAGTTGGCACGTACAAAGAACACTCTACATTTAAAGTCTGTTCCTGTTTCTCACTCAGCTCTCATGGCCATGTTTCTGAAAAAGCTTCTTTAGAAGCTAATAATGTATGAAGCAATGCTGCAAGGTGGCTCAACTTCAAAGACAATGATACAAAAAATAATTTTAAAAATCACTGTTCAGGCTACCAAGACCTGTCTCACTAGTGTCCAGCAGAAAGTTAACAGCTTACAGTTCTGAGCAAGTCACACAAGTTTTCCCCTTATCGTTACACAAAGCAATTCACTTGTCACAATCAGCTCTGTTACTACACTTTATACAAACGTTAAGTATTACAAGCTATGCAAAATAAATGTAAGTCATTAAAATGATTAAAAACACACATCTTTTTCTGACAATATACCAAGCTACTAAAAAATTACCAGTTTGAAATCAAACCTTATCTGTGCTATGAAGAGTTCAGCAATCCTCTTAAGGTAGGCAAAACCACTAGAAAGTTTTAACTCCAAGTCTTTTACAGCTTTAATCAGACAAAACTGCCTCCAACACAACTTTTGTTTGCATAAAGGTATCAGTAGAGTCACTACCTCAAATGCAGAATTAGCCAAAGCTCCAGCGAGCACAAGGCCTACATTACTGCAGATTTAACTCTTAGAAGACTAATTTGTCTTTGAGGTACCTTCTCCATCCACTGCACCCTGACCCCACATACGCAGCAGCTTTCTTAAAAAGCACCCCAAGCAACACTGACAGCGTTATCTTACAGTCTGGTGTTCTTCCAAGCTAAGGGAAGGCTTATAAGACAATTTAGCACATCAGTTTTTAAAAATACAAACAGATACAACCCATGTGTTTTACTCCTCCAAATTACAGTAATCCCAACAATAAGTGTTAACGACATTAACTCAATGCTCAAACATTGCTTTCTAGGAAAGTCTTCTCTCAAAGGAGCAGTCAGTTAAGAACAGCTTTAGCCATCACCCGACCCTCCAGAATCATCTGACAGGTCCATAAGAATCAAAGAAATACATGTTCCCTCTCTCAGGCCCTTTGACAAGTCTGCTCATACTACACACTACACTACCTTACTAAAATCAAGAGTTCCTAATTATTTTCCAATTAAGAAAACATATTTTGAGGTTTACTTTCCACTGTGTCTACATCTTCACCCAAGTAAGCAGAGTAAGTTGCATCCTCTTCATTCAATTCAAAAAGCTATTATCTGTAGAGCTTCTGCTATGTTAGCACAGAAAAATTCATATCCAGATGCAAGTACTTCCCTTACTGACTGATAATATAAAATGCAAATTTAACAGCTGGACACAAAACCGGAATCAGTGCTAGAAGCCTGTAAATTTTCCAAGATACCTCACCTGATGGCCCTAAGACAGCAAGACTTATTTTTAAGAACAGTGCAATATAGCAGTGGCGTGCTATTTTAACCTGGCTGTCATTCGACTATTTTACAGTAAGTTCAGGGAAAGGAGAGGAGTGAACAGACTTCCTCACACACTGAGCAATTATGCGGCAGAAGGCAGACAACTTCTCAATCAAAGATTGACTGAAAACTATATTACTTGTGCATTAAGCAGCTTTCTGGCTATTTTCTGCCCTGTTTTGAGAGAAAACTAAATCATACAGCCTGAGAACAACAAGTACAGTTCACTACTTGCCTACACACTCTTCTATGTTTTGTACGCTTCAAAAAAAAAAAAGGTAAAATTTCAGTTAAGACTTTTTGAAAAATATGAACTTATAGAAAACCTTGACAGTAACTTGAAGGTTTTTTTCCCCTTAAGAAAAGGTACTTCTATGATATAAAATAATTCATACCTGTCTTCATCACCATCAACAGGAATAGATATGCCAAACACAGAGCTGGCAAGACTGTTCATAGGAGTACTTGCAGGTAACTGAAGAGGATTTGCTAGAGCATCTGGAACGGGAGGCTTCACAAGAGGTTTATTTTCAGCTGTAAGAGAAAGTGGTGGCTGAGGTAGGGGTTCCGATTTTCTTCTAGTATCATCAATCTGGCCTACTACGGATTGAGCTTGAGTCTGAAACTGTCCAAGGTTTGACTGTGGCAGATTTGCAGGTACATTAGACGCGCCTTGTATTAAGGAGTGTCCGACATGCTGCTGTGGGACAACACTTGTACTTCTACTGACAGAACTGTGGCTAGTCAGTTGCGACTGGACCAGCGTAACAGGGACATTTGGCATAGTAACAGAAGTGGTAGACACACTAGGCACGCTTGTACCGGGCACAACTGCAGGCACGTTCTGAACTCCAGAAACCACGGTATGGGGAGCACCAGGCATTCCAGACACTTGACTGCTTCCACCCATTTGATGCTGAGTCACAGATTTCTGTTGCACAACCCCTGCATGTCCAATCCCTTGCTGCACCACACCTCCTGCTTGCGGAACGGCAGTCTGACTAGCTTGTGCCTGGCCACTCTGCATTGCTCCCGATCCCTGTCCGACCGCTTCACCCGGCTGCGCTGACACCCCCATCACTGCTGCTCCCACAGGTGAGGGATTTTGGCCAGTCACCTGTCCCACAGGCAGGCTGGAAGCCACAGTACTTGGAACAGAGCCTGCAGTAGCTTGTTGAATAGCTCCTTGAGACTGCATAATTGTCATGTGTTGCATGTATTCCGACTGACCAGAAGGTTGCGTCGGCAGTAGATGCACCGGTGGAATATGGGACTGAGAATAAGCAAATTGTTGAGGCTGAGTCACTGGTATGTTTGCTTGCTGCACCTGCTGCTGTGCCACAGGAATGCTTGGCTGGCCTATTGTTACATTTGGAGGTGCCATGCCTTTCCCATTGGGTCCAGCCTGTGTAACACCCTGCGTGTTCACCTGTGGCTGTGACTGCTGTGGCACCATCATTTGCTGATTTGCTGCTGAAGCCCCAGAAAACATAGGCTGAGCAGTACTTTGAGGCATGGCCCCACCTATGGGTTGTTGCGGCTGCTGTTGTTGCCCAATGACAAAATTAGGTTGCTGTAGAGAGGCCTGGCTCATCTTCTCTGTCTGGAGCAGCTGTGACACAGCAGTAAGGGAACTGTCAGCTATGGAATCAGGGCCATGTGCCGATGCTGGCACAGCTGAGACCACGACGGAACCTCCTGTGGCACCGAGACCACTGTCCCTCTCTTGAGCAGCCTGCTCAAAGGTGCTGCTGTGCCTAATGCAATCTCCAGTCCTGCCCAGGACACCACCACCATCTGAGTCCCGGTCATAATACTCCATACACGTCCATCGTCCTCGCCTGTAGGGTTCCCCTGTACCATGATCCAGCTTGATCACCCTGAAGCGTGAGCTGCATGCAGCAGCCACTGTCTGAGACATTGTCCCAGGGGCAGCAGATGCAGAAGGTCCTGCGGGGGGCAAGGCAGTTTGAGTACTGCTGCCTCCTGCCACGGCAGCGCCAGGGGCAGCAGCTGGCAGGGGCACAGCAGAGCTCTTGGGCACAGCTCCCCCACTGGGGGCCACAGCTGGCGGAGCAGCAGCTCCCCCGCCAGCAGCCACGGCCAGCTGCCCATCCAAAAGGAGGTTGGGAGAGACGCTGCCAGGAGTTTCGGCCTCACCCACGTTGTTGAGAGTCTCTTCGGAGGAGCTCCGCTCGCAGACATCCTCGGGGCCATAGTCAGTGGCTCGGGAAACATCAAAGATTTCAGAAGACACGTCTTCAGTGCGGGACTCATCCGGGTCGTCCAGGCTCTCCGTGTCCTCGGTGATGCTGCTGGCCACCTGAGCCGTGGTCACGCTGGTGATCTGGAAGCAGCTCTTCTTCTTGGCCGGCATCTTGGACATGTTTCCTCCGCGGGGCGGGGCTCCGTCAGCCGGGGCGAGGCGAGCGCGGCGCCGGCCGGGGGCGGCGCGGGCTGTCACGGCGTGC
>VXAL01010541.1:362482-472273 GCA_013399475.1 Chauna torquata | reverse complement strand
CGCCCGCTGCCGGCTGCCCTGCGGTTCAGCCGCCCCCTGTGAGTGCCGCGGCGCGGGCAGGCTCTGCCGGACGGCGCGCCTTCGCGTGCTGGTCCGCCCTCTCCCGTGCTCCCAGCGGCGGTCTGCAGCGCGGTGTCGCACCGCGTGCTCCTCCAGCCGCGGCAGGCTCCCGCCGCTCCCGCTCCCGCCCAGCAGCGTGGGACCCGTTCGTGCTGAGGGGAGTCCCGCCGGAGTGCGGCGCGGGCGCCTCGGTGCGTTTGCCTGTTAAGCTCAGGCGCGCAGGTTACCCGAGCCTTGGGCAGGTGCCTCCCCCCCTTTGTGTTCGTTTGGCGTTCATACCGACTGTGCTGGCCCCAGCTGCAGAAAGCTTAGGCGAGAGGTGTTTGGGTAAGTGTCCGCTCATGTTATTAGCGTATTCTGATAACCCAGCGTTTCAAACCTCGTAGCCTCCATCCTTGAATGTTCTGTTGATCTCCATTATCCTGTCACGCCTTCTCATTCCTCAGGGAGGAAAGAATTCTGCTGGTGAGCACCCACGTCTCCATTTCTTTGAGCATTGCCATCATTCTCACCGCCCTGGTGAAAACTGGCGGTGTCATTTGACCAAGTGTTGAAGGTAACCAGTGTGTTTTTCTCCATTAGCTGCAGGTCAACGTTTCACAATCTATGTCCTTGCAAGTAATAAACCCCAGATTTCCTCTCTGCTCTGGGTAGACGACTGTCCCTTCATCTGTTGACTGTACACACTGGGCAGTCTCTTTCAAGTCCCAAGTCTCAGGGTGTACCCCTCTCTGTAAAGCATTCCGTTCTGTGGTTCTGCTTAGCACTTTGTCTTCTGCCTAGTTCTCTTTATGCTACTGTGAGCCTTATTCTCAGTTCTGTTTCTCTTTGTACTAGCTCATCCCTTATTATTTCCTGTCCTCATATTCTTCAAAGTCCGCCTTCTAGAGTTCCTTTGCTTCGCATATGTTAGGAGACGAACTGACAGTGCAGCATCCTTTTTCCTTTTTCCTCTTAATGATTTTGAATTCCCATCGGAACTCCGTTTCTAGTTCTTGGATCTCCTTCTGATAGACAGGAGTTTTCACTCCCAGTATGAGTTCTATCAGGCAGCACCTTCTGGAATAGCTTCTACCAGGTACTCACCGGAGAATAAAACATATTCTTTATCTTCTGGTTGCTGTCATCTGTTTCACGTCCTCCAGCCCTTCGATCGAGTCTGCATTCTTAGAATTCGTCTTTTCTATTCAACCCTGACTTTGAAGAGGAAAAAAGACAATTCCCCAAACTTCCTCCCAAACAAATTCTCTCTGAGATACGTTCCTCTATTTCCTGCACCCTCTTCACTGTATGATTTCAAATATACAAATGTTAGAAAGGAAATGTAATGCACACAGTACAAGATCTTTTAAAATGTGTAATATCATCTCAATACCAAAACTTTGTTAAAGTTTTGTTTGACTTTGTTAAAAGTTTGTGTTTTGGTCAAAGAAATGTCTTGTGCCCATGCGAATGTGTATTTTTGGCACGGGATATAAGGTGTTAGACCTTAAACCTGCCGTTAGCCCAGGATCTATTACTCATTGCTCTGCAAGTCAACGAAGTATAATTTGGTGAAAGAAAGGAACTCCATATCTGAACGGAGAGGGCAATGCTTATTTGACAAGTTAAGTTTAATTTTAACAGGCAGCAAGTGGATGTGTCTGGGAGTTTTTAAATTACTCACAACAGCGGTGGATTAAATAAGCAAGGGAAAGTCATATGGCTGAAGATGTGTAATAATGCAATATACTACACGGTACTACTGTTTATATCACAGATACCAATGAGGTCAGAGGGAGTTCTGTTCTTTTTTTTCAGGTTAGCATGAGAGCTGTAGGGACTCAAAGCATCTGAAGTCGTATGGGACATGGATCATCTATAAATGGTGATAATCTTTGGAGAAAGTTTCATAAGGGCAAGTAATGGCTAGCTACAGGAAATAGTGAAGTCTTGAGATGACTTTTATATATGGATTTATTTATTTATTTAATTTTCAAATTGGAAGCATTTGGGCATATTAATTCAACGCATTCAAGACAGCATATGATTAGTCATTTCTGGATAGGAATAAATTTTAAAAGTGTTGTCCCTACACAGATAAATAATATGCGTACCAGGGGAAAGATACAGGATGCCAGAACGTAAGAGGGAGTCAACCCAACAAATACTTTTTAATCAGTAAGTCTGTGGAGGACTGTTTATTGTGACCAAAGGTGGTACAATCTCCCCCAAACTGTAATATTTAACATCTTCTTCACTTCGAAGTGGTACATTTTAAATATACAATGATATAAGGTAGTTGTGAAGATTCTTATTGACCAACTATCGGATTTGTATGCGGTATTTCGTCGCAGTAAGACATGAAACTAAAAAAAAGTCTCTCTTAGAAAGTGACATTTTAAAAACATGCACGGGCCCCTTAAAAACAGAGGCCAAAGTTATTCTACTAGGCCTATCCCTATGTGTGATCTTTCAAAATGATTAGAGGAAAGATTAGAGGAAGGATACATGACTAGTGGGATGGAGTTCATTCCCACTGCCTAGGTGTATAGACCCACAACAGATAGGGTAACACTTTTTTCAATATTAAGTACTGAATGACTACCAGTATGCTGTTGAACAGTAGGCTGCTAAGCTGTAAGAACAGATGTTTTTCCTGACGGTGCAGAAATCCGAAATTAAAAGTTATTTTCTTTGCATTTTATGCAACTACTATATTACTTTTTAGTGTATGAAAATATGTATTTGTAAAATAGAGTGGTCTTCTGATTTAGGTAGGTCTGAAATTTAAAACAACAGAGATGCTATTTTAGAATCCATTAAGTTGGTACTGTTGTTCAGAATAAATTAACACTTGCAATTATAAAATTATAGATACCATAGTAAAGCAGTCATTTGCTAAACACTCCATTCATGAACTGCGTATATGTGAGTATTCTAATGTAACCTAAAATGTAATGAGGAGTGGGCTATTTGGCTGACATTTAGTGTGGTCTAGCAAAAGAGAAAGGGAAATTAATAAAAGGTAAAATAGGCAAGGGATGAAGAACAAGAATGAACAAGATAAACTGATTCACTAACAAAACAGAAACGTTTCTGAAAAGTCAAGTATAAAAATTTTGCAGCCCATGTCCAGGTTGGCCAAGATACACACAAATAATCCACGCAACGGCCTTGGCAGCATTACACTGATAATATTTTTGCAAGGTTGAATTATTGCTGAACAATATTCTAGTATGTTGGGCACAAACATACTGATATTTTTATTAAGTGTCAAGCATGTATATATTCCTTTTTTGCCTGCAAGAAAAACATCTGCCACAGTTAGTTAAAAGAAATTCCCACGTGACTTCTATTTGAGTTTCTGTGAGTGTCAACTGCACGGCACTGTGATGGTTTCTGCGTGCGTGTGCGTGTTCCTGTTTTGTTGAGTTCTCGCAAGGACGGTTTTAGCAGTGGTGAGGGCAGCAGGCTCCATGTCAGTGTTCCTGTGCTGTGTGACAGAGTTCTGTGCGCTTCTTCCACTGTCTGTGAATCTCCTTCTACCATTTCACATCTCACTAAGAGGATCCGTTGGCAGAGTTTCAGTAGCAAGGAGAGCTGTTAGTGACTTTCCACATGTGGGGTTCTACAATCTGGGGGCTGCAGGTGAACTTACGTATTTTGCCATTTAAGCATCCTGTGCCAGTCACGCAAAAGACATGCATCGTTCACAAAATCTCTGAGGCTCAGAGGCTGAGAGAGCAGAAACACTATCACAGATGATGGAAGACCAAAAAAAGTTCCTCTGTTGCATGTAAGCTGTAGATTCAGACACTGACCACATGTATGTATTAAGTGAAAATGGTACTAAAATGTTCTGTTTGTTTATATGATTTTAAATGGGCAAAAGGTGGTCCATCCCACTGATCATAGCTGAAGTCTGTATATCATCCAGGCAGTTATGCAGGTCGTACATTAAAAACCGTAAAAACTTAGAGAGTTTACACAAACATACACACTCTCACATCTGTAGATGTATGCATGTCTGTATAAAGATGAATAAGCATATTAATAGGTGTATATGTAAATTAAGGATTTTGAAGATCCCTAATGGTAACGTTAAAAATACAGTGCTTTTAAAAGAAAGCTATAGGAATTACCAAAGGGTGTTGGACCATTTATTACTATATAGAGTTCATGGGTTCAAATTTCTTAGCCTTTAATAATATCAGGTGAATATTGCTGAAGATTAAAAACTATCCTGGGGAAGCAGTGTGATCTAACAAATAGGGCATTTACACATCAGCAATCCAGGCTGAAATACTGTTTTTGTGGTAATCAGTAGGAAAAGTTCAGGGGATCAGTTTTTTAACCTGTCTTACACCTAGGTTGGTATTTATCTGCAGTGTGGCCTTTTACAAGTTATTTTTCCCTCTTTGTGCCTCTTTTTTTGCTCTCCCATCTATCAGCCTGCCTTGTCTGCGAAGACAGAGAAGTCTTGCAGGCTCTGCCTGCCTTTTATTGTGTGTTGAGCACTGAGACCTAAATTTTGGTCAGGCTATGTGATAGTCTTAGAAATAGTAACATACTGGCACAATAATTAAAAAAGTGGTAAGCAGTTCATTTATTGTTAAGTTCAAACCTGATCAGAATTTTAGGAATTACTAAAACTTAAACTTTTACATACATGAATTCAGGTTTACCAGTTTGATATTTTAAGAGTGCACTCCCTTTCAGATGATTCTTTTATCAAGACACTAAGTTAACATCTTAAATTTAAAAATAAGCAGGCATATCAGAAAATCCTTTCACTGTAAACTGTACGTTTTACAATTTATTAAGCTAGTGGTGTTAGACAGTAAGACATACATCCAAATTCTTCTTGTTTTTTAAACTCGTCTAAATTACCACAAACAATCTCAAACTGCTCTGAGATGCAATTGTAGTTTGAATTTCAAGCTGCGAGACATTGACTGCAAGACCTAGAAGACAAATTCCAGGTTACAGACTGCTGGAGGGAAGAAGGGCATAGAAAAGGGCAAATGAGTTAGCTGAATGTCTAAGTAGGATTTTTGCATTTATAAAGGCCACTAACTATCAAGAGAACCAATGAACAGTAGCTGTAGTGTTTAGCTTCAGGCTCTTCTTAAAGTCTTGTGTGACAAAAATCATGGAAATTTCCTTTTTCCTGACCCTAACAAAATTGTTCTTTTTTGTCTTTGCAGTGTTCATGTCTTCTATATAGAAAATAATAGTCAGTAAAACCAACAACTAATAAAAAAAAATGAGTGTGACCAACAACTGAGAACAGATGGAAACCTTTACACACATGGAAACACATTTCAAGTGCAAATGGAAATGAATAAATGTTATGAAATCTCATCAGTTGGTGTTAGCCTGATCCTGACCCCTTTCAAGTCAATCACAAAACCCATGAAATGTCAGTGACAGCTGTGTTTTACTTAAATAAGATATGTCACAATCTAACATGAACATTTGTACAGATTAACGGACAGGTCTTTAGCGTAATGTTCTTTTCTTCCTGATGGGTACGTTTACTTTTTCCATACTGTTCTGCGCTGCACATGATTGTGCTGTTTGACTGGGAGCGGTGTGGGGCAGAACTTTTCCTCTGTTTAACCTACTGTGTCAAAGAGCATTGTGTACACCTGAAGCGTTACGTAAATAACTTGGGCAAATTACAGCATAGTATTGAACTGTTGCCTGAAGAGCGCTGTTTCACCGGGGGAGTCTGAGGTTGTCTGTTAATAGGCTAGTTATTTTCATTTACTTCTGGGCTGTTTTAGCCCCTGTGTGGTTTTTATCTGTTTGATTTGGCTCTTCTCATTTACATAGCTGTTCTCAATCTTGCTCTTTGCTGCATTTTGAATCATTTGTGGTTTTGAGGTAGAAAGTAGAAGAGAAGTAAAAGACAAATCTGATCAGTAAATCCAGTTTGAAATTGCAGTATGTTCTTGATGCTAAAAAAAATCTGTTTTGAGGTGATTGTGCGGCAGCTCCCATGTATTGGCACTGACAATGAATTATTGCTGCAGGAATGAAACTTTCAGGGAATGCAACATCTGTAATTCCTGTACTGCTGTATTTGTGGTTTCACTGACATCTAAGACAAAATTCTATCCTTCAGGATCTTTGATAAGAAGCAATCGTATAAATATATGATAACAGCTGGCCAAGAAACCAATTATTTCAGCAAATCCCTGTCATATACAACATACTCAAAGTCCAGAATTAAAATAAAATTGTTCTCTCTTCCACAATTTCATGGAAAGGGCATTGTGGTATTGCACCTACTCAGCATGTTGGGATGAATATCCCCATCACCCTAAGAATCCAATGGTTGTAATTATCAAAGTCTAGGGAGGTGTTCTTACTACTAGCTAAGACTCTAATCATTTTAGCTTTTCATCTTTATTGTATGAACTGATAATGGTAGCAAAATTTCTTCTCAAGTTTTCAAGACTGGTTTTGTTTGTTATACATAGAGCAGACCTGGTTTGGTCTTTAGTTTAAAAGTCAGGAAATAAATCCTGGCTTTATGATACATAAATCAGGTTTGTCTGTCTTTTCTTTCTCAGTTTGAGCATGAAACAGTTTGTGAACTATGGATATTTATTTAACACATTGTCATGCAATGAAATTTAAAGATACATAACATTTCTTCAATTTGATGTATAAATAGATTACAGCATTTTCAGCATTCCAGTCTTGGGATCAAGTGGAATCTAGATCAGGTTTCATTTGACCTAGTTAAAAGTGCAGTGTGAATGGTTTTGGATATCTTACATGGGGTTCAGCAGCATATTCTCTCTTACGTTCCGAACTCATGTCGAGTAAAGACTCATAACAGTTGTGGCAAAAATGCAGATCTCTTTGATAAATTTTGTATGCCTGTTAAATCTTTTTGTTTGGCAAGAGTGTGTTTCAATGGGGCATCTCAATAATTCATTGCTTGATTTCCTGGAATCTAGGTTGATCATTTTCCTGAACAATTCTTCTTTGAGCAGTAAGTAATCACTTTATTTTGTGTATAAACAATTATTCAGCTTTTTACAAGCTCTGTCAATCATCCTTCACTGTTAAAAGCACAAATAATGTCTGGGCATTTATTTTTTAATTAACATTGGATGTTGTCTAAGCAAAAAGAAAATGTACACAAACTCCAAATAGCTAGTCAGATACTTTAAATAGCCCATGGCATGACTTGATCTATAGTTATAGATCGGTTTGCAGTACTGAGTTCCTGAAGTGAGGCACTTTATGTAGTACTTGTAGCATAAGAGTAGGGAAGTGTAGAGTAGAAAGATCATCTATTTTTAAGATGAGAGAACAGTTATAGAGTAGACATTAAAGCAATTGCAACTCTATAATAATAATATTTAGATGGCCTATTTAAATTGATTTTCCAAGGGGTCCTGATTGTTCGGTGTGGTGATGTCTGTGCTCTGTAACTCTAGCTGAGACAACATTCATTTGGCTGAAATACGTGAGATACTCAGGTTCAAAGGTGGACCTGTATCTGTGCCCCTCACATTTCACTTAAACACATGCAATGCCTTTTCTTCCCCTTTTTCCTTGGTAAGCATGCATTCAAGAGCAAAGATTAGAGCTAGATAAATAAAGGTGTGTGGGAACTTCTGCATATTTAGGTTCTGAGTAATTTTTGACAGATGTATTGCTACCATGTCATGTGGGATACTGATTAGCCAAAACTGGTTCCTTTTTTTTTTTTTTGCGCAAACATGCTACATAAAACTTACATTCTGCAATAGCTGCAACTTTTCTACAAAAACCCAAATATTGTTTTTGTACTGGGTAGTGGATTGATGGATTTTCTGACTTCAAATGGAAGCTGTACCCAAAACACAAGGCCTCCTTAATACTTCTGTGGCTAATTCCTGCTTTTCTCATCAGACCGTACAGATCCTATAAAAGCCTGTGACTTCACACTTCCTGAACACTCATGCTGTCAGACACTAAAATGATGTGATGAGTAAAAAACTAGATTCTGTTCACATAAGTCTCAGTTTTTCTGCTGTTAATTTTAAAACTTACATGAGTAGTTCTGCAATCCACTGAAATAGAATTGCTACTGAAACTGAGAGATTCCTCAGAAAAAATAAAAATTTTGAAAGTAGACGAGCAATAGTTGTTTATGATGATCTGCATTTTGTATTGTAATTATTATTTCATAATGGAACACTTGCATTGTAAACATGGCTAAAAGAACAGGCGCAAGTTGTTGTCCATCATTAGTGCTGCAGAAGTGATCTCACTGTATATCTGTGTGTGCAGATTCAAAACACTTTAAGAATTCTGTCTGGGGAGCCTGAGAAAAATGAGAAAACAGAATATTTGAGGAAGTGAGTGTTCCAAAGCCTGTCAGGGTAAACCAATGGACGTGGTACAAACTTTCTTCTGGATTAAATGAAAAATATCACAATACTTTAGAAAAATCACTACCAGCATTTTCATTTGGAAGAGGTTATTTTTTCTCAGTTGCACTATAAATATAAGTAATTCCCTATGGATAAGAATTAGCTTCTAAATTTTCCAAGTTAATACCATCAGGTATTTCTCCTCATGGGCTTTATATTGTTAAGGCATGGGGCACCTGAAAATCACTGAAGGCTGTAGGTGTGAGGTGGTCACCAAGAAGAGGAGCTGTGGCCTCTGTGGGGAGTAATCAGACTTCCTCCCTCCCTCCTACAGAAAGAGGGGGCGGTTGCTGGTTTTTCCCAAACACAGTCACACTCTGTCTGATGTTTGAACGAATCTGACAGCATCTAAAGCACACGAGTAGACAACTGCACGATGTTAGCATTGCTTTGCAGCAAACGTGACATCACAACAGACGAATGCAATTGTGGACGGATGTACACAATATACGCAGCAGATACCAAGCAGATGCAGACAGCAGAAAGGCATCGTTGGCTTCACCCCGAAGGAAGTCCCACGGTACCGACACCGTCGGTGAGCCCCAGCGGTGCGGCACACGCCCCGTCGGCACCGGCGTGCCTCCTGTCTCCCCGTGCCGCAGCTGGCCGAACGTCACGGCGGAGGCCGGAAAGGAAAGGACAAGAGCGGCGTCAGAAACATGAGGTTAGTGCGTTCGGGTTGGGTCCAGCACTACATGTGCACTGCTCACGTGGCTGGCGAGGCTTCTCGAACGTGCAGGTCCGGGTAGGTGGCAGTCACGGTGCCGGGGGGGAATCTTCCCCTTCTCGATGCCAGCATCAGCCCTGCTGTTACTGGCACTGCTATCGTTCCTGACGCTCCCCATTTTGTGTATAATGCAGCAAAAAAAAAAACAATTTCTGTTACCTGTTGCCATTCCCAAAATAGTAATTGTGGATCTCAGAAGCTCGGCTGGAAGGCCACAGAGAGATCTTGTGGCAGGGTTTGCATTGGGACCGGAACGACGGGAAGGGCAGAAAAGCACTCTGTCAGGTACAGCGTTGTCAGGAAGCATCTCATAAGAAAACAATATTTCACCTCTACGCTACCAGAAATAGTCCCCTAACGTAGTACTCTCTGTTTCCCCATCCATTGCCATTTACCTGTCACCAAAATACAGTGGTTCTAACACAGATTTATGTGTAAGTTGCTACTTGGAAAAGTGGTAACTGGATTTCTTTTGTAGCTGGTGTCAGCAAGGCAAAGCATACAAGTCCATTTTACACTTTTTGTATGATCATCAGCAAGTACATTGTATCGGGGACAAAGGAAAATATTTGTTAGAAAGAATCATTTGTTCCCCACTCGTGAGTATAAACTGAGTAGGAGAACCATGGATTCACCTTCAGAGCTTGGTAATGTCGGACCATGTTACTCCATTGCAAAAAGGGAAACATTTTGGTTTAGGTTCCTCTAACAAGCAGCTATGGTTTCCCCTTTTACCTAACAAAGGTTTATTTAATCATCCAGAGAGTTTCAGGTACAGATGTTAATTCTTTTTTTATATCAATGCAATTTACCTTACATTAATGGCTGCAAAAGTAAATGATAATGTGCTGAGAACATGGAGAAACCAAATATGGTTTCTGGCTTGCCAAATCTTCATGACTGAGAATATTTTTCCTTAGTGGTTGTCTTGCTCTAGTAAACAAAATTAAGGGCCAGACCATTTTATTAGTAACAATTCTGTATTGATGTATAAGAAAATTAATTGCTGTCCTTCCATTTCAAAACAGGAAGTTACTGTTTTGCTGTAGCATGACATACAATGCCATAAAAAAGAAGCAAAGGAATTTTGGAGGGGAAAACAGATACATTTGTTGTATAAAATATGCCAGAAAAAGTAGTTCTGTAACATCAGAAAGTGTGGTTCTTATGTGTTTTTTTAGTGATAGAAATGGAAGCAAAGGTGTGACTTCCTTATTTGTAGAAAAAATTACTGAACAGTGCAAATATCTTGTGGAGTTAGGTCGTGAAGTTGTATTGCTCTCCACTAAAAATGTACGGAGTTGGGTAACAAATTAATGCTAGCAGGCGTACGTGAAATACAGGAACCAAGCCTGAAAGCCTTGTTCAAGCAGAATTCCAATTGAAATCCAGTTTGGAAATAGGTGTCAGCAAGCACTTAGCAAGTTTTAGCAATGTCTGTTAGCATGAAGAAGCAGTTTCTAGACACTTTGCACTCTGTGATGTATAGAGTCATGTTTTTGCTTTCATTAAAATGCTAGTCAAGTGCAGGCACTGTTGATGATGTAACTTAAACCTGAATTGCTGACAAAGCCTGATTAAAGCTTGTGGAATTCTGAAGACGTTTTTAATTGGATCTGAAATTGAGATGAATACACACCCAGAGTGTTCAAACGTAACATATGTAATAGCAGTTGTTGGAACTGCAATGCGCACAATGGATTCTCATTGCCTTTCCCATACTATGACATTGTGCTATTGTGTTTCGGTTTTGGCAGGAGATGACACAGATTAAATATCACTCTGAATGTTGTCTGAAGTTGCAGGCATCGAATTGTTGTGACTGGTTCTTTTAATACTCTTCCAAATACTAGAAAACGTATCAGATGCATTTTTATTAAAACCAAAGATGGTTTAGGAAAACAGTAAAAATACAGAGGTGATTCCCTCTAAATTGCAAATGATTCACTCAAAGTTGCAGATCAAGTCAGTGACCAAGGTAAAATTAAAATCTAGGATTTCTTGATCTCCTGCCTAGTATTGTGAACACTAAACAGTGTATTGTGTGAGCCATATTTAGCGTGTATGTGGATTGTATAATACACGTTGCACTAGCCTGTTGTTTCTGTGTATGTGTTTTTTTTTTTTGCAAATGTATTGACAACACACAGGATATGGGGGGGGAAGTGATTTTGAGTCTTAAATTACTAAACGATTTTTCAGCATATCCTTCTTTATGTGTTCTCAGACAAGAAAAGAAACAAGGTTCTGCTTGTAATAGAGGTGATGCAGAGCAGAAACTTGGAAAGCAGGAGATAAAGTTGTGCAAGGAGAAGGGAGATGCTCTCAGTTCCCTCCCATGTTTTCTGTTTCTATCTTTCCCTATCACATTTGCTTTCTCCTTTGCATGTGTGGCAGCAGGAGGAAATTTGCTAGGTTTGCGGCGTCAGGTCCTCTGCTGGTGGTCAGTGCTGCTGGCTTCCATGGAGCTGCAGCGGCTTCCTGGAGCTGGTGGCCTATGCTCCGTCATCCGAGGTCTCATGCAGAGCGTTTTGAGGACTGCAAGCCAAACGCTTCTGTCGTCCCAACAGATTGCTAGAGATTTTACATAAGGCTCTGCGTTTGGCTCACATGAGCATAACTGAAAACGGTAGTTAGATCTGAGATTTTAGTTTGGCCAGTACGCACATAGCCAAGCTGCGGGACGTGGAATAAAGTCAGTAACAGGACCTGGCACGGACTTGGGATATGTGCCGAGAAACCCCAAGCGACAAGTTCATATGACTTTCCCTGTAGAATGTGTAATGTGTATTGTTTCCTTCCACGACTCGTGAACAGTTACACATAGATAGGGACCCTGTAACCCTGATATAGCTTTGTGAATCATTAGACGATACCTTTCAAACTCATCTTGTGGAAATACTAAAATGAAAATCCACACCCTCACAGTGCCACTGACCCTCACCCCGTCTGGGTGAATTCCACTCCACATTAGCTGTGGGCCAACTCAACTGGGAAAGAAGCAGCTTTATGACAGGGTGCTGGTGGTAGGATCATGACTGCAAGACAATCCTTCATTTATTTTTGAAGTTAGGTTTACATGGAATATCACATAGTAACTGAAACCATTCAGGAATTTACAAATACAGAGCAGAAAAAGATGGGAACATAGAGCACAGTAACGTTCTGGTCTATAATGAGTCTATCTGGACAGTATGCTAATTCAAATAATAATGACAAGTTTTAATGATTAAAGAGATTAGAATCTGATACCACATCTGGGTGGGTGCAAGGGGCAGAGGTGAGCATTCTACAGTTTTTCCCACAGATGACACGGAACCTGAATTACAAGCTCACATCACAGCTCTGATAATGAGTAAACTTGAAAGCACTTGTCCTCAGCCTCCTCCATGCTATGTTGCAAAGGAAAAGTATCAGACTATCACGGAAGTTAAACGTGTTAGAGTTTTATAAGCTTATTTTCACAGGTTCTAAAACAAGAAGAAAAGAGTAATTCAGCAGTTTTCATATATTTTTTTATATTCATATATAAGAATTTTTTAAAATTTGTAATAGTGCATTATACAGGTGCTTAAAAGAAAACACTAGAGGCAGAGAAATTTGATGTCGAGTTTACTTCCAAATTCAGTAAATATAGTGCAAGTCACGCTTTGTTCTTTATTGTGCTGATATCTATCTGGAACAACTGCACTATTAAATGGAAGTAACAGAGAAACTGTGTATATTCTGACTCTGTAAAAATTGACTTCTGGTAACAAAAAGGACCTAAGAAGTCCCTAGTGGATATCTATGAAAATTATTGGATTTGCATATCGGTTGCTTCAATTTCCTACTTCTACATTTTGACCCAGAATTTTTTTTAACCATATGCCAACTACTCACCGAAGATTTGATAACCCTCCCCGAGAAAGGCCTAGGAAAGGAAACATCATAAAATATCATGGCCGTATATGTGTATTTTATTCCCCTCAATGGCTTCCTGAGGCTTACAAGGACTACCAAAACCCACACTTCTATACGTAGAGAACATCAGCTCTGCATAAATATGACCCTCCTCATCTTGAATTTGTATGAGCTTTTGAAGGATCTGAATTTCAGTCCCTAAAGTGCCATAATAGTCTAAAGTAAATAATAACAGTCCTTACTCAAGCAAAGGCACCCCTGAAACAAGACACAGGCTTTGTGCTTGAAGGATTGCTGTTGAAATAAGCCACAATCTGAATCTCTGTCACTGGAAAAAACGCGCAGAGCTGCCACTCAGCAATACTCAGGCTGGAGGAGTGTGCCTTTCGGAATTCAACAAGGACAACATGGGAAACGAGCGCACATCGCTGGCTTTTCTCTGCAGCTGCTTAAGTCCTCTTCATAGTCATACCAGAGTTTCTTAAAAAACCCTGGAAAGTGAAGAAGATTTCATGCCTAGACCCTCAATGCACTAGTCTGTTGAAACATAATGAATGGTAGTGAGAAGTGTTTTTGGCATTTCTTGTCCAGTGGATTATGAATAGCACCAGGAATAAGGAAATGTGTTCTAATCTTTGTGTGGACGCAAATTTGTTTAATGGTATCAAGCAAATTTCTTAATCTCATTACATCACAGTTACTCCATTTTTGAAATAAGGTTAATGAATATCCACCAGTGTTAATCATCTTGAGATCTGCAGCTGTAAAACAACAGCAACATAGGCAGATTCAGGATGACAGACAATCCAAATGCAGTTTCGTGATCCTGGCCTATGGCAAAACTGTATGTTGCCATGATAGCATATTCACTAGCCTGTAGCAGTTGCTAGGTAAGCATTGTAGATTATGAAATAACTAATAGAATTAAAAACTGTGGAAAGATTTATCGAGTCCACCACAAGACATCTCTAGAGATTTCCTCAGCTTCTTGTTTGGAGAGCATTTTAAATTTATCATTATCACCATCATTATGTTTATGTTGCCATTTCCAGAGCCCTATTCAAGATTAATGCATTGAAAAGAATAATTATGTTATCTAGGTAGGTCTTCAGAAATTGGCTTCTTCATTTGTTTGTTCCTCAATATGTAGGGTTATTTTGGGGGTTCTAGGGTGTGGCTATAAATACAAAAAAAAAAGATAATCGTGCATTCATCCCTGTCTTATCTAGCTACTGGCTAGATTGGCTTTTTGCTAGCACTTACAGAGCATGATTCCGTAAAAGCTTTTTCTCATGACGTGGGACTCACTATGTTCATGAATAAGGCTTATTCATGGGAGCGTGATTTGCAGGGCTGAGCCTGAAGCTAGCAAGTGTATTGAGGTTATGTAGCTTTTGAAAGAAAGAAGCAGGAAACTTTATCACTGAGCATGGAAATAGGTCCTATACATATAATCGGTGGCAGTCTGTTTGAAGACAATCCTTCTGCAATGAAACATGATCCAAATTGGTGTCAGGGGCATATTTGCTATTCACCAACATTATCTTCAACTCTCACAAGTGGCATACTTAAGGAGAGGCCAACGTTTTTATATTAAATTGGAGGAGAATGGATGCATTCCTGTTTCTAGGATCAAGACCATTTTAGGACATTGTCTAGTGGCTCTCAATTTCAGGTAAATACAACTCAGTTGTTACTGTACTGGTGTTACAGCCCCTCCTTGTCTGTTGCTGACTCCTGCCTCCAACAGACCCATGCACACGGTGGCCTTATGGTGCAATTGCCTCAGAAAAGTGCCTCCGTTACCTGCTGCAGCATTGCGTCCATGCAGTGAACGGAGCAGAGCCCAGCGCCGGGGACAAGCTCCCTGCCAGCACCAGCCTGCCAGTTTGCTGTCCGGCAGAGCGGGACGCACCCCGGCCAGACCTGGAGCTAGCTGTAGGGCTGCTCCTGCTCTAGACAGATTATGTTGATGCAAGCTGGCTTCCAGAGAGCAAAGGTGTGCAAGGTGGAGTCTGGGCCTTCGTGTATGGTGGAAGTGAGTGAAATGTAAAGGTATGTGTTACCTATACCAACATCAAGCAATTCCTGTCCTTAATGTAAACCTCCATGAAGCAGCATTTGTTTCCTTAACCCAGGACATGCCTTTAAAACAATAACTTTGTTTTGCATACAGATATATGCCTCCAAAATTGTCAGGTTCTGTCTAAGAAAAATATAAAACCCATCAGAATGATATTCATTTTAGAGACATCTGCTTATACCTTGGACCAGACCAAATTTATAAACCTTAGGGGTATGTAGTGTAGCTTTCATCCAAAGCTTAATTTTACTTTCAATTCAATTGATGAATTTACTGTATTGATTTCAAAGTCATAGGGCATGTTAGCTGGATGGGTAAAATTTCTTCAGAAAGGGGATTGTGTATTTATAAGGATAACAGTAATATTCAGAGTGACATCAGGAATGGTTATAAAAATAATCAAAAAAATTTAGTGAAGAAATTCATACATTACCACACAGAATAACAAATGGGGAGTGGGAAAATATTCCTCTGTGGAGGTTTTTTATAGCTGCCTTCCACTATTCTGCTTTCCTCTCCCTCTGTGATCATCAGGGCTGGACACTGGATCGCACACATCACTTTGAAGTGGCAGACTGCTTCTCCCAACTAGGCAGCCAATGCCAAACAAATGTGGTCACTAAGCTCTTGCAATTCCTGATAAATAAGGTATAGTTTTGCTAAGGAGCATGAATGACTATGGTAAAAATGTAGTAAAGACCAGGTATTTAAGGATCTTTGGGAGGTACATACTATGAGCTCAGCTGTTTCATGCTGTGGGAAGATGCTTGTTCCCCGCTGCGTTCTTGCCTACAGATTGCTTTTGCGTGTTTGTTCCTTGCAGTTTGTTTTACCAAGCAGCGCAGACAAGCCCACAGTCCCGTCCTCCCCAGCGCAGGAACAACATGTCTTCACGTCTTGTGGTAACTTTGTAATGTGGAGAAACTGGCATGAGGGTGAGATCACACTCCTTCTGTTTTCTGACCCGAAGGAATGTAACCTCACTGACCTCATCTATAAGCAGACGTTGGCAGATGCTCTTATTCATGCTGCTGTGTAATTGAGCATTATGCATAGCCCTTACACTGCATCGCGCAGTGCAGAAGCTGGCGGCGAGTGGTCTTATGAGATGCCACCATTGCATCAAGAATAAAAGCAAGCTCCTCAGGTAAGCTGACCTTGACCCGAGGGATGGCCTCAGGGCAGACCACAGCCCCTATTGCCAGTGCAGGCCCATGAGAAGGGACCCAGAACAGAAAACCTGGCTACCCCGTTACTTATGCAGAGGACACCTCAGAGGAAAAAGCGTAATGGGCAACAGAGTCTCTAGAGACGACCGCCTGAATACAGGTGGGGTTGTGGGAAAATCCCCTTGAATGTCTGAGACTCCAGTTATCTGCCTACAGAGCTTCCTCTGTGCAGCAGTGGAAGCCCCTGTGGAAGCCACCATAGGAATTCCCTTTGAAAAGCATTCATTCCTGGTGTTACTTCCGCATGGAAGTCTGGCAGCAACCAACGTCATGAGTGTATAAACTGCATGTACTGTCTTACCTGATGCCAGCTTTGTCCACTCTCTCTATCGCAGCTCAGGTTGGCCCCAGAGGCAAATCTCTGGCATCCAAGTTGAACAGACATTACTCCCGAAGAAGACATACCCCTTTGTTCTGTTTGGATAGGGAATATGTTTCTGAAGAGTATCCACCACGTATGAGCAGTACGTGGTTGAACAAGCTGTCCATACACAATAATTGCTAATGCAATCTAGGACAGTGAGAAGTTGGCGTTAACCTCTAATTATATATCCTTGTTTTCTGCTATAGAAGTGGGTGCTTGGGAAGCATCAGTGGGCACTTGGGAAACATCAACTGGCCTTGAAAGGCAGAATTGACTTGACTCAGCTTGTATAACTCCAGTTGTCTATAGTGTAGGTAGTTCAGAGTAAGGTGCTGAGGTTCCTTGTGTGCTCAGAGGACACCTTCAGTAGCATTTAGGTGTAGACTCTTTGATGGTAGTCACTGATACTATGTAAGAATGTTACGATCCCTGAGTAATCCTATTAATTAATATAATTAGTTCTATTAATTCTAATACCTAAGGTCCCACCAAGAATGTGCCAGATAGAGCTCCCTGCTGCTGGCGCAGAGCGTGTTCCAGGAGGGGATGAAGCAAGAGAGGCGTGTGGGAAGGTCAGTTTTGTTGCACCACCTTCTGCGCGAGTGAACAGTGGTGGAACACCGCTCGTCTGAGCTGGTCGTGCAGAAGGGCTGTGTGCCTCTGGGCTCCGGGGCAGGGACCTGCCGCCCCACTCCCCGCCGGCGCTGAGCTTGGGTGGAGTGGCCTGTCTCGGCGCGGGCTGTTACAGCTTGATGACGGTCTGCCCCCCACCTACTTTTTCCAGTTTCAGCAATATCTTATTCTGGATTTTCTTTAGATCAGTTTCCTTCCTCTGGTGAGGTTGGGTAAAAAGCTCTACAAGCAAACAAGCAAACAGAATTATAATATGTACACTATATTTAAATAGAAATCTTTTATTAGTTTTACTTCAGCTACAATAAATAAAATAATCTGTCACAGAAAAATAAAATTTATAGAATTATTAGGGTGCAGCTACAGGGAAGGAAAGGTTGTTTCTGCTCCAGCAACTGTTTTTGCGTTTCCATAAAAACCCATTTACTAACCCAGCACAGTCCCCACTGACTGGAGAAGTCTGGGGAGCAGAGCAGAGATAATTAGGTGTTTAAGGAAAAGCTCTGATGAGGATAATTGAGAAAGTAAGCCGCATGGTAAGAGACTAGTCCATTATGACTATGGGTTATTATCTCATCCTAAACCAGTCTCTCAACCCAAACCATTTTATTTTCAAATGCCTTTGAAACATAAGCAAGCATGTACTGAAAATACAGTGAGAAAACATTACAAGGACAGTTCATTTGCATGCTGTGGATTCATGAAACATACTTCTGTATCTTTACAGGATATGCCTGTGCTATGCTATACATTATTTAAATTTCCTTCAATTTCAGAAGCTGTAACAAGATGGCTCATGGTTCAAATCCATATTAGGCTGTAGTAGTGAGAAAAAACAAACTGTTCTCTGTTCTTGTGTCTGATATTTTAAGTGCTTTTTAGCAATGTTGAATGTCCAGACAAACCAATGTTACTTTGAAAGCTACTGTGGAAAGTGATCACTGATAATAAGGGCACAGATGATTAAAACATGTAAAATAAACAAAACCTTGGCATTTTCTAAACAGGCCTGTAAAGTCCAATCATTTTCTCTTCATCACACGTATTTCAAAGGATTCATAGATATGTTATGAAGAGTCAATTTGTATATATAGCAAAATTCAAAAATAGGTCATAGTTACTTGCAAAAACAACACTTCTCCTTTAAGAATGAATAGCTGAGAGTTATTATACCACATCTCATGTTCACATGAGCAGTGTTATTGACTCCAGTGAGGATAGCTGTGGGAGCAGAGGGATGCGAAATCAGCTCCAATTTTTGTTTGCTTATTCTAGCACAGATCCTTCTTAGAAGAGCACAGAAAAGACTCTGTATTCCTGCAAAACTTGTGCCATTATCCTCTGTAACCTCGATGAGGGTGGGGAGTTTAATACCTGACTACTCCTACCAGCGCCTTTGCACAGCTGCTCCCAGCCTCAGGCTGCCTGGGGCTGCTCTTCTGAGGAGTCAGCACAAGCCAAGGCACTCCTTAATGTAGCACTGCAGTACGCTGACCCCCAAAACGGTGCAAGGGATTATTGCTGTGGGAAACCGGAGAATAAATCCTCCTCTTCAGAAAAAGAGGCATAGAATTTAGGGGAAAACTGAAAAGGTTTGGTCAAGTTCCCACTGAAACTACTTGAAATGCATGAAACTGAATTAGCTAGGAAATATGACAAAAGTTTGACAAAAAATGACAATTTGAATTAATAGGCTCTATTCAGCTGCCAGAATCCAGTGGACCTAGTGACAAGGCAGAGACATGATACACCAACCTCTACTAAAGTCCTGTGTAGATGCCTTTGAGGTAGTATACTATATGTTTAAAAACATACACTCAGTCATCTGCACAAATCGGAAGCCTTTCACATATGCCCCGATGCACAGAGATTTGTATTTCAATTACCAATTTCCTTGAAAGAGACAGTCAGTTTAAATCCCTAAAACAAATCAAGCCTGACCCAAAAATGATTCATTACTGCACAAAAAGGTATCATGACCATCTGTGAGTAAAAAGAAGGGGGGAATTTCGGCATTGGAAATACAAAATTCACAGTTGTAAGGTCTAGTGAGTTGTGGTGGTTCTTTTTTTAATTAGCCAGATTAATAATTTATTTCACAACTGCTAAAAATGGCTGCTTAACATGGTTTTGTTGGTTTGTTTTGCAATGACAAACATTTCCATAGGAGAAAAATATGGAATCACAGCCTAAAATCTCACATTGCAGAGGTAATGCCTTCAGTCTCGCATTTTGCTAGAACTGGCCAACTACTAGGGAATGTCAGCAAAATGATTGCAGCCACCAGTGAAAGCACATCAGTCCCTTTCACTAACTGCAAGTATGGCAACAGAGATTTCTCCATGGTCTTTGCTTACACTGAGTACTCAGCTTTTCAACAGAGCTCCCCTTTAATGAGAAACCACACCATTTCTTATGAGACACATGCAGAGGCACGTACAGGTAATGATTACATCTGACCACATCAACACTAAAGCTCCTGGCGTTAGTACCAACTCAAAGTTAGTGACTGAATTACCGTGGGTATGTTTCTGCCTCATAATGGAGCCAGTGCACCTGAGAGCAGCAAAAGGTCGCAAGGGGAGCTCTGAGCTGTTGGTACCCCTCTAAGCACCTTTACTGCAGCTGCCTTCCTGCTTTGGAGGAGGTTCTCTTCAAGAGAAGGTTCCCCTCAGGTTGGAGCCCCTGAAAGAGCTTTTCTTTGTGGAAGAAAGATCTGTGAAAATCCCTCAGGCCCAGCCCAGGTATCCCTCATTTCGGGAAGAAGCTGTAGAGCTTTGGGAAATGGCGTGTGCCTGTCTTCTGACTGTGTATTGAGTGGTGTGCACAGGCTGTGTTTGTGGGTAAACACAGCAGAGAATATGCTTCCAGCTCAAAGGAGGTCAACAGGGGCAGGCTGAGGGAACGGAGCTGAGCTCTAGCTCAGCTGAAAGTGTCTTGTCCCGACTGCTCACACACAAGGACAGTGAACATGCACTACTTGCACCAGAGCTGAGTATTTAACCAGTGGTAATAAGCACACTCTTAGCAGCAAAGAGAAAGCAAGAAAGTGAAAAGTGTCGGAAACGGTCAGTATTTGGTTAGTTGTTTTGATCTCCAGGTTAGTGTTTTGATCTGCACGTCTTCCCTGCCAGGGACTTCATATACCCTCAGCTGATCTATCTTTCATCTGCATAGCTGTGTTGAGACCCACAGGGTCTGATGTAGCTAGTATAGGGTCTCTCCGCACACACACCTTCCCTGGGTGAACTCCTCTTGTGCGGCTGCCGGGAGATTTTTGAGGCTGTGAGCCTACAGAAAAAATAGGTGGGTCTGGTTGCCCTAGTCATCATGCTTAGTATTACACATGCCATGATGATGAAGCATTGTAAATCATGAGTCTGCTTGCATTCACTGATAAACCGGTCATGCAAAAGGCTCTTTGGAGTAGGAATTCAGCAGAAGGCATTCTACATCTGTCAGAAATAATTCCAGGGTGTGGAGTGACTCATTGGGAACTGCATGAATAATCAAGACTTCGTTTGCAGTAAGATAAAGCCATGAACTTCTGTCTGGCACGTCAGTGGGGATCACATTCCTGCTGTTAGGGACTGCATTCTGGGGACTGATGCTAGAAAATACCAGAAGGACGGTTTTTTTTCAGTGAAAACACACCGCCCACTTTTAAAGTGCAGTGTTGTGTATGTCAGTATAGCATGGACATAAGACTGCAAAGCTCAGCATAGAAAAAACTGAGAAAGCAAGAAAGCCTTGCACTGGTGTGTAGTCAGAGGAGTTTCTACTGTAATCAGAGAAGTGATATATGGCAAGGTGTGTCAGCATCCTGAGTCAAAACAGTATTGCAGTGAATCAACAAGAGAAATCCACAGCCTCAAAGCAGGCATGGGTTGGGATCTGTCCCAGAGAAAAGCCCTTTCCCACCACTAGGTCATTCCTTAAACCCTTCCCTTCCCTCAGGAAGGCTTGCAGAGTACTACCGTGCAGCAGGACTGCAAACGCTCACGTAGGTGACAACGCGTGCATTTCTGCCAGAACAGCCAGCCTCCGACTCCTGCTGTGCATCTTAGTTCCTCCTCCTGGGCATCGCTCCTACACGAAGCGCTTCTGCAAAGTGCCTGAGGAGAATCTGTCAGCAATGCCTTTACCTCCTGGTTTGGCTCACACTAAACTGCAGCATTTTACTGGTGTTCATTCAGCGTCACCATACCTTAACTCCTCTGATTGCCCTAGTCAACTTTGTCACATTACAGATTTTATTTATTTATTATAGTCAGGTTCTCAAAATATATGCCTTAATCTGTCACAATTCTCATCTCTAATGGCCAGCAGGACCTGCATGTGTAGGAAGGCAAGTGGAAGAAAGCGAGGGTGATCAGTGAGACATCCTTCCCACCCGGAGCTCAGAGACACCTTCTCTACCATACAAATCTAACAAACTCTTTTTGAGATACCATTTCATAGATTTTTTCCAGAACAGAATATTGTTTTAATTATAATTGAGTAGCATGTTTGGTCATCAGTTAATTAGTCTATTTAGTGGACAGAATAAATTGTATTGAGAAGCAACTGATGCCAGGTAAACCTTAAATGTAAAGGATTAAACTAAAAAGCAAGGCATAAGATTTGAGACTAGAACAGAAAAAATGGGAAATGAAATCAGCCTAAGCAATCAGAGAAGCAAACAGAATTGTGTTTCAAAGTAGTGATAGATTAACTATTTCCTTTGCCCTTGGCCAAGGCTAGACAGTTGCCAGCCAGTACTGGTTCACACTTGCTGTATGGAAATAAGGAACTTGATTTTTTTTTTCTTTAGATAGCAAATTAAGTAACGATGGGAATTACACAGCTCTGAGGTTTTGAATTGCCCCGCTGCATGAGAGAACAAGGAGAAGGGGGAAAGGGAGAATCACTTTTTGGCTGCTCTGTGCCAAGGTCCAGGCTGAAAGTACCCTCCAAGGTGAGATGCCGTGGCCTCAGGCTTTGTTCCATCCGATCTTGCATCAGCTGGAAGACAGTTGTCTGCCAGAGAAACTTTGAGAATTTGAAATATTAACAGCACTTGGGAACTGGAGACGGTAAACATAAGAGATGGTAGGAAAAGCTTTATAAACTGAGAAAAGGCTGGGAGAAAGCTTGCAAACTCTGGTCACAGATCTGAGATCAAACAAAAATGCATTAAGTGAAGGACATTAGCTTGTGTTATGTGTGTAGTAAGGGTAGTAAGGTCCAGAGGTTGTCACTGCAGATCAGATATTTCCAGCATTTATTTTCTTTAAGTGAGTTGTAAAATACTTCAAGAAAGTACTGGTTAGGTGACAGGATAATATACCCTTAATCTGTTCTTGCAAGGACAGGATCACTTGGCTTTCAAGACTGTGGGCTAAATTCATCATTTCTGTAATGCATCAGCACTTCGTAGGACTACTTGGTGCCACTTGAGCAAGAAAGATAGCAAACGTGAGCGCCAAGGGTGCAAGTACATAAACAGGGCATGTCTTGGAGCAGGGCGAGGAATGCAGATGAGCGTGCTGGAAGGTGTGTCAGGTATGTGTGAGCTGTCAATGACTGCGTTGCAGAAATCCCGGTAATACTGAGGTGAAGGAGTACAAGAACTGGAGCGAAACCCTTGCGTTGGTATGAAATGAAGGACTGATCTGCAGCTGTAGTAGCTGGTGGAGGTTATTAGGATGAAAATACTGTTCAACAGCGATTCTGAATCTCATATGGCAAGAACAAATACGGACCTGCCTTGTGGTTATCTTAATTTTTAATGACTTTATAATGCTTTGCACAGCCATCCCATCTTTCATTTGAGACTTCACCAGACAGGGCACTTCACAGATGTTTCCAATGTTATCTTCACATCACCACTCTGAAGCTGACCTTGTCAGCCACTTACAAGTGAGGAAAGGCATCAAAATTAGGGATCTAATTGTCCCTGATGGGAACTGAATAAAACTGAGAAATCTGGTAGATGAAATAAGACAAACGAAACATGACAGATCAAAACACTGTCTAGCATTCATAAAGCTGAAATATGAAAAGCTGAAGTTCTGCAACTTGAAATGTACGGAGTCTGTCAGATTGCAGGTCAAAGCTGTGGCAGGATCTGACCCCCCTCCCCCTTTCAGCCCTGTGACTTAGTTGTGAGTCTCTATTTCCTCATTTTATGTGCTTCTGCTGTGGAATACCAAAGGGACCTGCACAATCCATATGTGAATATTGCTCTACCTGCCCACATTGCCTAGCTGCAAAGAATGAAGTATGGATGGCCATTGTTGTAACAAAACTGCTTCCCCGAAAGAGTTCAGTGACATTCACCTCACGTGCTTCATTGGCTTTTTGAGTTCCTGTTGGTGGTCCCACATCGCATGAAGCACTCCAGCACACTCCTGAGAAGACAGTCGCACTGCCGCGGTGAACACCGGCTGCAATCAGTGCTTCCTACCTGGGAATAAAGTAGTCCCTGGCCGTGAAATGAAACATGCACCTAGGTGGTCTTCCCTCTTGCCTGGCAGTTGTCCCACCAAGACATCCCTGCTTCTCCTGTGGCCAGAAGAAGCAACAGAGACCTTGCGACTGGCAGCTGAGCGGCTGTGTCCGACAAGCGGTACAGGACTGTATGTGCTGCCAGCAAACGCACTTGGGTATGCCAGGTGAGAGCCCTGCTACTTCCATCTCATTTACACTTTCAAGACTTTCTATCCCAAAGAATTGNTTTTTTTTTTTTCTGCATAGTAACTTAAGATATTTACTGCACAGACAGGATTTTTGGTTCCTTAAAAAATCAACCAGACTGAGCTACTGAAAGTAAACTTCTTCAGTGGCTGCACTCAGGGTCTGCAGACTTGGGACTTTATTCATTTATCTGTGTTGTCACTAACCCCGATGTGCTGATGTGGAGGGGTTGAATATACAGTGCCAACAGTCACCTGGAGATGCATCCCCCCCAGCAGTACCCAAAGCCACTGTAAGCAACTGCCCTGCACTGCAAAGCGCTGTAAGAAAAGGGCACATCGGGTGGAAGGGGAAGCACAGGCTGTACTCTGGTGTAAAGTAACAAGGGCTTTTTGTTGGAAATGTAATGTATGTGCCAAATATTATCTTCACCATAAAGGGCTGCTCTGGTATAGTCATCTATGTTTTAATGGCTGGTGATTTTGAAAGCTAAGAAATGCCGTCCTGTCCACAATAAGAGGCCATCTCTGAATCATATCCTTCAGTAAATATGCCAGGAAGCAATGCAACGGAGGTTCTCATCACTGTGTATGTCACAAATAAAGTTTCCTGGGAATAAGTGAGGGATCTAGAGACATTTTAGAGGCATGTTATTTGCCTCATGAGTTCTCTTGTTCACATAGGTTGATCCTTGGAAAGCTGCTCTATCACCCCAGAAGGAGAACATGCTAGTCATTACTTTACAGCACCTTTGCACATCCCTACCCAAGAGGAAAACAAACGTTGTCCCAGCGATTGTCTGCTGAGTCCCCAGCTTTTCTGAGCTGAACAGATTTGTGCCAGCTGAGAAGAGTGAAGTTGATCTTGTATGTGGACAGTGCCATAATACTGCAATTAAACTATAATCCTTTAAATGCATGCACTTCGGGGTATTCTTTTGGTAAAAGTTAGTGCATCCTGTGCTACTGATTTCTTCCAGATTGACTCATCTTTAGATCTAATTGTTGCAAGAAAAGAAGAGCAAACCTACTCAGCTAAAATGATTACAGGAGGAAGAGAGAAATCAATTTAGGAAATATGAATCACTTGAACATCACAGAATTCCTGAATGGGGAAGCTAGGGCTTAAAGATAACATAAAAAAGTCTGTTCAGTGCCGGAAACAAGCCAAGTCCTGTGGCTCCTAAGTGGGTGTTTAACCACAAGACTTCCTGTCTTCCTCTAAGTCAAGATTCTTGCTCATCATTTTTAAAAAAGATGCTATTCTAATCCTGTTTCTTCACATGTAACAGACAATGCAAAGAAACTTAGCTTTGTATGTTATGTGTCAGTGCAGTCTGTGGTGTGAGAATGAAGCAGCCCAACAACCCCATCATGTATAATAGCAGGGCCCAAAGTGAGTTTTCTGTTGCAGCTAAAGTTATAGGAGAATGACTTCCTGGTATCCTCCCTGGATCTAATATATACAGTGGTCACAAAATCAGTTACACTGCTTTGGTGGAAAAGGGGATTGTAGTGACTGGTTTAAAATTGGCTACGTGGCCTGACCAAACACCTTTATCCACTGCAGAGATCATAAAGATTTTTATTACCATGTATGGGAATAAGGTGCTGATTTACATCTGACTGTAAATTAAACCGAGATGAGTGATGCTGTAGCCATCCTGCCTTCATTCTCTTGGATGCTGCTTACCCTGGAGGAAAAATGATGAACTAGCATTTCTGTCTAGCAGCTCCTGACCCAGTGCAGCTATAGCCTAGTGCATGAAAGACAACTAGCACTTACTGCAATATTTTGCAGTAGTAAGAGTTAGCTATGAAGAATGCATAATGACCTAGAAAAACTAACAGGGCAATACAACAGCATTAGAACTGGCAACGATGCAGAGAAAGACAAGAAGGATACCAGAAGCCACCGAACAGATTCTGTATGGAGGACGACTGTGCCGGTTGGGACTCCTCAGCCTGGGAGACGAGGGGTTGGGTGGGGGAGAGGATTGCAGAGGGCTGCAAAACGACGAACAGTGTGGATAAGGGTGCCTAGAAAGAGCCAAGGATCATAAGAGCCAGCCAGGGTCAAAGCAAATCAGAGGGGGTCATTCCTCATAGAGCAGTCCTAGCCCCCCAGAACCCTTTGCAAAGGATATTTACAAAACCATGCAAAATTTTCCCAGGGGCTCAAGAGGAAAATGGAAAAGTACATGGAATAGAGCCAGTAGGAGTTACCAAACAGACTACGACTTGCTCATAAAAATACTCTGAATTGAAAATATTAAAGGCAGGGAGATTATCAGCGCAAAAATGGCAGATATGTCTGCCTTTCTCTGACTGTTCCATAGGTACCTGCTTACAGCTGGGCTAGGAGAAAGAACACTGGACTCACAGGAGCTGGATCTGATGCACCATGGTCTGTGTTATGTCGTACACCAGACCATCAAGTGTGGCTTTTCAGAGGCTGCTGTGTGTCCTACTCATCTGTGCTTGCTTTAGGGCCAGCAGCCTCCAAGATAGTAATGTGGAAGGCAGTTTCTGATCATAAGAGCTTTGGGCATGCAGTTCAGCCCACCGCTGCACCCGAGTCACATCCAACTGCACCGTGATAGATTCACTGAGGAACTGAATCCGTCCTCTGCCCTGCAACAGCTGGTATGAGCAGCCCTGCCCCTGCCTGCACGTCTCCAGCACAGGGAATTGGCCAGCAGTGATCTTGTATTCCATTTACTGGCTTCATGCTCTGCAATTACAGAGAAACCAAGAAAGAAAAACAAGAGTGATCTCTAGCAGGGACCCAGGATCAGGCAGCATTAAATGTCTCTGGGTTGGGTTCAAAGTATGCACAAAGCGGGAAGCAGCACATTAGAGCGATCCAGCTCGTCACCACATGGGCCTGTCACTGCTGAGATAGCTACAATTGCTACCCCAAGACTAAACTTACAAGAAGTACACAGCCATTGAAACACAACCAGCCTCTCGTCCTTCTGTCTGTAGAAATCTAGCTGAGAATCTGTTAAGAGCAAGACAAATCTCTGACCTGTAGCTGAAGATTCAGCTCGTTACTAGTTTTTCTAGTTTTGTGTTGCTATTTCGCTTCTGATAATTGCTGCTCTTTGCTGAAAAGTCTGGATGAGTGTATCATAAACACTTCTCAAAGAGGGATGTGGTGTTGGTTGTGGATATTTAGAGCCGCTGCTCTGAGTGATCACTAACACAGATGTGAGAGTCTCTGTAAACAAGAAGAGAGACAGATCTGCTTTCATACACTGACTGCAACGACATGGGTCTCAGGAATAGCATCGAAAAAGATGTTCTGCTAAACAGCATACTTATTTAAGTAATGACTGTTAGCACATTGGGTTCACTTCTGCATGTTTGCCAAATGGTACTGTGTTCTGGTATTCTACATGTTTTTCACTATAGTTCCATGAAGTTACAACTGGAGATTCAACTGTCCTTTAATGGCATGGATTTTAGTAGATGACGGAATCACACAGTTCTCCTGCATGGTGCAATGTTACGCAAAGCCCTGTTGAAAGCTTCTGCAGTGTGCAAATAAAGCAACACATATTTTGATTAAGTACAAATAATTGTCTCTTTACATATTATCCTGGAAATCCACTGATTAGTATTCAGGCATAAAATTAAGTGATTGTTTAGAAGTTGACAGGAAAACCCTTACATTTAAGGTGTGAGACATCTTTTTGGATTTTGTCTAGCAGAGAGGCAATCTGATTTAATGGACTTTTTCTGCCTATAGCCTGAGTGATACTGACTTCTTTTCAAGACATAAGCAGCAAGATAACAGGGCTGCAAAAGCCTCAGAGCTGTAACCTTTCTAATTCAGACAAGTACAGTTCTGCACTGATCCGAATCCATCCCAATCTGTTGCAATAGCCTATAGTTTTTCTAGATGCAATGGCTGCCTGAACTGCAGACCCTGATAAACTCTGATCATTCAGATAACTTGTGCCCATCTTTCATCTCTCCGGTTTGTATTCCTCATTTCTCTAAAACTCACTTTTATTCCCATAGTTTTATCTTGCATAAAAAGATATTATTATTATTTTTATGTATGTAATGTTTTTTTTCACTTCCATCCACATTTTCTCCTGTTACTTCACTGGTAATTCTGTAATTGCTCTTAAAGCCTTTCTTACCAGAATGCTTTGTCTACAGTGTATTTTAAACTCTAATTCTAAGAACTTCTTTTACAAGTTAAAAAAAGAAAACAAAAACAAACAAAAAAACCTCAAAGCTGACAGAATTCTGCACTTTCTATGTGCAAGGCAATCAACTGGTATAGGCTAAATTTGGGGCAAGTTCAGACTTCACTCTGAATAGCATAGCTATTCCTCATTTCTGGGAGAGCTAAACCTTTTCTTTCTTTCTCTGAGCATGCAGTCAGGGGTAGAAACAGTACTCAATTGCTGGCCAAACAGCAAACAGCAGAATCCAAACAGTCCTTTCATAAGCAAAAATGAATCCTTAGCAAGATATCCTGTAAGTGAAGTGACTGTCTTTGACCTGGTTTTCAGAGATCCCAAGTAACTGTAACTGCAGTTCAGCACATCTGAAACTACAAATGCTTGACCTTTCTATTCCCAAAAACAGACCCAGGAGTTCCTACAGCTATTTTACATGCATTTATGAGGACCGAAGTGTGTTACAAGCATTCACACATGGGCGCAGGTCTAGAGGTGACCAGAATACCTTGCTCAGCAGTATTTGAAATGTTTCTGCACGCCTCTTGTTTATTTCACATCCCTGCTGTCTGCTCCTCCATGTGCAGGATCTCACAGAGCAGCTGCAGTGTTCCCCCTCCAGCAGAGCGGTAAAATCCAAGCACTGCAGTCAGTGACGCGGGCGCTGCCACCAGCTTGCCGGGCCTGCGTTGTCCCGGTGCTTTGCTGGGTGCCAGTTCAACAGAAATCTTCAGCTGGGCTTTTTACTCCAGACTGGCTGTCCCTAATTTCCTTGGGAAATGTTTTTAAACTGACTGTGCTATGCCAGATTCTAGAGGTGACCCAGGTACAGTCCCCAGCCCTCTACTTCTCTAAAACAGTGCGTTGCTATCTGCAAACCAAGGCTGAAGTTCAGAGATAACTCTGGAATGGTACTGGAGGGGAGCAACGAGGAGAAATGTTCAGATAAGAGTGGTTTGAGGGGGAAGCTGGGTCCCTGGGGTGGGCGAGGAGGGTCCTGGCACTGGCACAACCGCTCCGGGAGGCAGCGAGCGGCTGTGGCCACCAGGCTGGCAGGCCTGGGCCGGTGCCAAACCAGCAGCTGCTGTGCGCGGGCGACCCTGCGCTGTACCGGGCAGCCCAGGGAGCGCCGGGGCAGGCAACCGGCACCACTGCCACCATGGGAGCTCTGCCGGCCCTCACCGAGTGCAGGGACCGGGGGTGATCACTGCCCTGCAGGGGAGGGCGGGCAGCACAGGGTGACTACTGCCACCAATATTCAGAATTTTTTCTGGATGCTTGAAAAGCCACAAGTTTAATTCGGAAAAGCACGAGGCTTATTTCTGGACCTACTCTACTTCTCTGTCATAATAAACAATAATTACGTACTGACTTTATACATAGCAGTTAAGTTTAAGTCAGGCTCAAGCCACACGCTCAGCGCAGGGGCGAGGCCGCGGGGTGCTCACACCGCGAGGCTGGGGGTGCCGGCAGGGCAGGGCGTGGAGCCAGGGCTGGCTTTATCTCAGCTGTCGCCATGAACTTTTCAACTCTCGCAAACGTTGAACAGCATCAGCATTGTCCCCTCTGTCACGAGCTGTTTCAAAAACTTCAGCAGCCTAGCGCAAAAGGCCCAGTGTGAAAGCCAAAATCCGTGGAAGTGCATGCAGTGGCTGGCTGAGACATGCTGCCGGCGGGCGCCGTGGGTGAGGAGAGACCCCAACCGGAGAAAGAAAGCACGTTTTGGGTGCCCCACGCCTCATGCAGCCACTCGGCTCCGCTGCATGTGGGTGATCCCTGAGGGGCTGGGCTGAGCAGGCAGCCTGGGTCCGAGGGGGGGAGCAGGACGGTGCCGTCCCCACGAGCCCCCCAGCTCGCCCAGTGCGCGGAGCAGGGCCACGCAAGTAGGGGCTGCCAAGCAGACGTTCACTGTATTTGAGAAAACATTAAATAACATAAGCCACTGGATTTCTCCATCCTTCTCTTCATGGGGCCTCACCACTTCTTCATCTTTCTGTCAATGTGGTATTTAATGCCTATTTTTAAAGCCCACTAGTCTCTTCAGGAGTGCCTTACAGACTGACTGAATGTTCTGTGGTCGGTCTGCAACGCCACAGGAACCCCAGCCGTGCGCTCTGCCACTACAAAGCCCCTGTACAATGCTGCTTTTTATATCTTGCAGTAAGCTGTGTTGGCGCAGGCACAGCTATTGGCGTCTGGTGTCTGCTCAGCTTTATTTTGAGGTATTTAAACTTAGTAAACTGGCTTTTTTAGGCCCATATGCATGGATCAGGTGGTCACCTGTGGCAACATGTTTATTCGCAGATTCTAGCCACTTTCAGGGAACAGCCTTCTCCAAACATAATCAGGGCTATTTAAGTAGCTGCTCACAGTTACCCCTCGGTTCACTCAAAACACCACATACTCCCTCTTTGAGAAACAGCTCCTGGAGATACGAGACTGAAAAGCCATAGGCAACTTGCTCTTGAGTTCCCCAAAGTTTTTTATGAGCCTGCCATAAATGGATGTTTACTTTTGAAGAACTGCACACTCTAGTATTAGTTTTGAAACTAGCAGATTTACCTGGCAGTTTGACAGTTGCTAATATCCCTTAGCCTCCCTTGCTTATTGACTGCATCGTGGACTGTGGATAGGCGAAGAAAAGCATGGTTTGTGGATGGATGTGCGTTTAGCTGGTGGCACAGCAGATCTTGTCAGCTCTGGTGAGTGTGCTCATGGGGAGGACTAGGGACAGCTTCTCAGAGAGGATGAATGGGAAAGTCTTGGCACAGATGAGTGGTGAAGCCTAAAAGTTTGGAATGCATCAACAGAGAGGACAATTTTCATGTCTGATGACCATGTTCCTTTCCTTGGCACCTCTCCTCACCCCAAGACTACAGTGCTCCTTCCACCTCTCCTCCTTACCCTCTACTTCGCCTTTCTCCTCCACTGTACTGTTCCTTACCTTCCTTCCTTGCCCCTCGATGTTCACATGGGCCTCCCAGACCCCGTCCGTGGTGGCTGCTGCTCCCGCCTCCATGCTGCCCCAGCCCCTCGTGCATCCTGCTGGCCACCCTCCACCTGCCTGGCTTGTCCCTCGCTGCTGGGCAGGCCTGGGCTAGAGAGGATGAAGGGCTGGGGACCTTCCAAAGACAGCTCCTCAGCACCGAGAGGATCAAGAGTGGACGTGAATTCACCTCTCCAGGGACAACTGCTTGCTTTGAATGAAGAATAAAGACAGCCTCAGCTCTGGGGGATTTCCTTGGTGCTTTCCTGTCACCAGAATGCTTTGTTTTGATGAAAAGAACATGCCACCATTTGGGAAAGCTGAATTTCTATCTTTCACGGAGAAAATTTCAGCCAGAAAAGTTTTTGTAGGTCCAGAGAAAATGTGTGATTCATCAGCACACATAATAACACATATGAGAACTTTCCTATGAAACTCTGTAATACCATTTTAGGATATTATCTATTTTTGGATTTAAAAAAAAACAAGTCATTGGGTGACTAAAGTGATAAAGCACTGACAGGGCATAATAAAAAAAGAAGGGAATTTATGTCATTTGAAGCAGAGAGGAGAAAATGTGATCCAAGGTGATTATACCTCAGAGGGGGAAGAATTATTCAAAATCATGAAAGGTGGGTTTTACGAGGAGGAAAGCCCTGAAAATAAATCCAGGAGAATTAGTTTACATATTAGAAAATAATTTCGGGAAAGAATTGATTAAATGATTGTGGTTTTGGCTCCTGGAAGTCACGTACACAGTCTCAGCAGCAATGTTCAGTCCAGATCACAGAGCAGCCTCAGAAGCTCAGCTAGCAGCCGAAGCGTTCGGTCCTGTCCAGCCAGTTTAACACTGGGGACTGAGAGCATGAGCGCCAAACTGCAGCCACGCTGCTCAGTGAGCAACTGGGAGGAAAACAGTGCCTCTGTGCATCAGCAAATGCATGAGCATTGTGCAGGGGAGGAGCACAAGAGGGAAGGGTAACTCCAGCTCTGGTGCTTTACGTTCTGAGTACCAAACTTGTAAGGATGCAGCATTGGCATTCCCGTTAGGAAGGCTACACATCCGTGTAATTCAGGCCGTCTGGGCTGCAGGGACACTGCCTTCCCATGGTGCCTGTGAGCACACGCCATCATGTCTGGCCAGGGCAATGGGAAGGAGCCAGAACATCTGAGCCATCTGCTGTGGTGTGTGGGGAAAAGAGGACACCCAGGGAGTGCTGCAGTCGCAGCTCTGCTCCCACACGGGTTTCCTCCACAGAACCAAGTTGGCACCTGTTGAGGAGGTAGCATTATGTTTTATTACATCTCAGCACACATGCTGATGTGTGCATTGCTGCATAAGTCTGTCATGCATTTATCTAAGGGCCAGATCCTTACATTTACTTGCAAAACTGCAGCCATGAAAGCTACAGTGAAGCTGAGTTATTACCTGTGAATAAGGGCATAAAAACCTGTCCCCAGGTGCTTGTGACATTTGTGGAAATTTGGCAGGTTTCAGAGTGATGCAAGAACTGGGAGCTTACACATCTTTGGTAGAAACACTGCATTCCCTGCACATACGTAATCTGCCTGGCCCGCCCAGAATTCGGTGCCAGCGTGTCAGATCACAGCGGATGCCTGCAGTAACTGCATTGTTCCAGCTAGCTCTGTGCTTGCATTCATCTGGCACTGTCACAAATACAATTTTTCTAACTTACGAACAGAGAAATAAGAAACCTGAAAGAAGCAAGGGCTGTTTATAAACAGCTCCCCCTCCCTTCCTAAAAATGTTATCCACTACATAGTGTAACATCAAGCAGGAAACTTGGTGCCAGTTTCCAGCATTACAGATACCACTGAAAAAAAAAGGAAGCTTTCCAAGCAGAAAAGGGGGCCACAAAAAAGCGTGGGCCATGCAGAAACCCTAGTTGTATTTCATGTCCCCTCCTGCTCCAGCAGTAATGGTGTAAATACACACTCCAGTCTGCCAAGGCAAAATCCAGGTCTTTTTCCCTCTGTTCTGCCTTTGAGAGGACTGTCAGAGCAACCAGGCAGTGCTTGCACCAGCTCCACATTGAAATTTAAACACTTCTGAGATCTACTAATAACATTTTTCTGAAATGTCACAGGCTGGATCCTGGAGGAGGCTGGAGCTCAGCTGACTGCGGGAGTTACAGAGAGTGTTATGCACAGAGGGGTGACTGTGGACCAGGGTCCTTTCTAACAGGCTGTAGCAAACAAACAAACAAACAAAAATCCTGCAGTCATTTGTAGATTTTTTTCATGTTACCTGCATGTTTAGCCTGATTTGCAAATGTATGTTTCATCATTTTCCTTCCTGATAACCAGTCTCATCTGTTACCCAGCCATTGGAAACCAGCACACAACAGAGGGGCTTGAAGTGCTGTACTGAGTAAAATTTCTCTTTGTGTTTTTGACTTTACCGTGCCAGCCACATGGTGAGGAGAGAGATTGGGTTAGAGCTCAAAAGTCACATGCATAAGTCTTGGTTTTCATGTTCATCCCCCAGGGATTTTGCCTGGCTCCCTGCTCCAGAGCAGCAGGAGGGAGCCATCCCCACACCGCCTGCCATGGGCTCACGCCTTGGGAATGGGGCAGCTCCATCCCATCACCAATGTTGCAGTGGTAAAGAGAGCACTGACACGTGTGTCACACACATGAGGCTTAAAACAAGAAGAGACAAGGGAAGGTTAACTCTGTCAGTTTCCTCGGTGTTTCACTGTAGGCTGTACTCCCCACCGCTTCTTCAGCGAGTTGCCTGTATGGGGTTTCAGTGGAGAAGCTGTTCAGTTTTTGCACTTCCTCCTGCCCCCAAATAAATTCATTTCTGGGAATCCAACAAGGCTGTCGTACTAAATGGATTATAAAACTTGCTCTGTTAGGTTCAGCAGGAACAGCTTTGCTTCTGTAAGGTCCCGCACTGGTCTGAGTGACATTACCCTGGGTTTATGCAAGTGTTAGGTGAATAGGATTTGGCCCCAGCCTTGGCCCCAGTGGGCGTGGAGCTATCAGGTTATCTGCAGTACGAGTCTCATTTTCGGAGCAGTGCAATTTTCTCCACAATGATGTTATCTTTGTTCCTCCGTTTCTGGCAGCAGAGCTGCTCACACATGCTATTAGCAGATGGCGTGAGACGTACACAGAATTTGCGCCCAGAACATTTCTTCCATTCTTCCTTCCAGACTGCAGAAGTGCAAATTCAAGCTAAAAGCTTGTACTAACTACAGCCCTTCTGCAAACAGGGCTACAGAGAGTTAAAAGCAGGCTCCAGTATGAACCTCTCAAATATTTCAGTCTCTCTGCTATCGTTTAACTACTCAGCACATACCCTTTCAGTCAGAAATGCAGGGAGTGCATTTCTGTAAAACCATACTCCTTGATGCCCTTATGTCAGCTCCTTTTCAGGATCAGCTGTTAACAAGCGGTATGCATTACAGGAAGAGAGAGAACTTCCACTCTCCAGTAAGTTGAGGCATCCATCTGTGGCCCACAAGCAACTGCTGTAGGCCTGGCAGAGCTTGGTGAACTTTGCATAGACCAAGATGAGTGCATAGGTTTATGTATCAGACAAATTGCCAGAACAGGCATGAATTCAGGAGCATGGACCTGTCTGCATTGCTCAGCCTCTAAAAGGAGGCACTGGCCTGATGAATTCCACCTCATCCCTATTTATGCTGCTATGAGCTTGGATTAAACTGGTCTTCCAGTGCGGCTTCTGCTAGAGAAAGTCTAGGAGCCATTTTTCTAACCATGTGCTTGAGTGTTTTCCTGAATAACCACTCACTTTTGATCTGTGTGTCATACCTAGGAAAACAAATGGCTTTTTGAAAAATCTTCTTGTTCATGGTTTTTCTTTTACTTCTAACATATTATGATTTTTTCTTTCTGCATCCCTGAACTGAGGTGAGTCTTGCTCAGAGTTGCTCCTGAACTTGAAGGAAAATGAATACTGGTGAAAGACCACTGCTTTTTGAGCACCTCAGCCTTCATAGCTTATGTGAGCACTTATTTTTAATCTGTTCTGCTTTTGTCCCAAAGAACTATTTTATTCCTACTCCGTGAGCTCATGCAGAAAAACAGCAGATCCAAAGATCCAAAATTCTGTGGAAATTTGAGCCTAACACTTTGGATCGAAATTTAAACTCTGCATGTTGACCCCACATATCGGTAAGGGGAACAGTCCCATAACATGTCAACAGGAAAGGTGCGATCGGTCCAGGCCTTCGGAATAGCTGCGCTCACGCTCTGCCCACAGCGAGCCGGGTCTCCGCCTGCCTACCACCGCCGTCCCGCTGCCGTGGAGGCACCGTTCACAGTCACAAGCTGCCTCCTGGAGGTGGGTGCCTCAGCCTGCACGCAGCCTCCTTCACCCGGTAACCCACTGCTTAGAGAGCTCCCACCGGGCGCGGGGGTCTAACCGAGGTTAGATCAGAACTCGGCCCCATCGTGCTCGCTTCGGGACTGCCTGGTGCCTAAGGAGAAGCGTGCAGCCTCCGGTGGAAGGTGCTGCACCTCCCGCTGGCTGCCACGGCCTTGCTTGCAGCAGCACCGGTACCAGCTTCACAGCCAAACCCACCAACAGCCCTGCAGCAGAGCTGGGGTCTCGTGCCTGGCCGCATGCACGGCTCGGGAACCTGTGCAACGCGGTGCCGGCGGGCGCGGCGCTGCCCTCCGCCGCGGGGGCCTGCGGGCCACCCCGCCCGAAGCCCCGCACCCCCAGCCAGAGCAGAAATGCGGTCCCGGGGCTTCCCGCGCCGCGGACGAGCACTGTGGCTGCCGGGTCAACAGCCAAAAGCACGCCCTGTGCCTGCAGCACCAGGCTGGCTCCCTCAGGAGCGCCGAGGTCACGGGTCCCAGCGGGTACGAGGCTGGGCCCTGTGGCACGTGCCCCGCAGCCGCGCTGGCAGCCACGAGGCTCACAGGCACCTTCGTGTTTGATTTTGGGTTTAGGCGCCTGTCCGCAGTTCTGGGTGCTGGTGCTATGCCTTGGAGTATGGGAGCACTCACCTTTAGGAAATCATGGTTAAAATCTGCAGAGAAGAGAAGGACTTCAGTCATAAACCAGATGCACGCAGTAGACCACAGTGGGCACAGTCAAGCCCTGTACCCCTGTGAAGCTTTCTGTCATCAAAGGGCTTGTCTGGCAGAACGGGCTATGGTGCCCCGTGGGCTCCGGAGGTTACTGCTATTTTACACAGTAAGATTAAAAGACTAGAGTAATGAAAAATTGTGATTGGTCTCTGTGTAGATTTAGACTTTCAGTTTACAAGCCACTATCTCAAGTGTAAATTCTGAAATTTCTTTTATGAGAAAAATATTGGGCTAAATATTTAAAAACTGTTTCAGTGCTACAGTTCCATGATGATGCTTTTCTGTTTTCAGCCTGTCTCAGAAAATCTGTTCCTTTTGCTAGATAATGCAGACAGAAGGGGTACTGACTACTTGCTTTTATTTGTGGAAGTCTTTCTATTCCAAGATTATTCAAAATAATTTTCTTCTATGCAAATATACTTCCTATTGCACACTGTGCTTTCTCATCAAAGACAGAAATCCAATTCCCTAGTTTTAAGCAGTCTTCACATTCTCAGATGTTACTGTTCTTCCAAAGTAAGAAGGCCCATCTCCCTGCGTCCCCCTGTAGTGCTGCTGGCAGTTCAGAGCAGAGGGGCAGCAGGCAAAATACTGCTTTGTGTCTCTGCCAGTACTAAGCTATTGAAGTCATACTTTTCTGTGCACCTGGTTATACCTTCCACTGGGGGAAAAAAAAAAAAAAAATCACAGTAGAGGCTCTTTTGTGCCAACCATGGAATTTATTTTCTTAAAAAGGTATTTTCCCTAAAGCCCAATAGAGATCGCAACCCCAGATAACTCGTACTTTGTTCCGATGTCAAGGAACATGCAGCAGAAAGAGCTGAAATGGCTGCAGAAAGGGCATGGCCAGCCCCTGGAGTGAACACTGGTGATGGGATAGCCAAGTGACCTCCTGTGTGCAGTGAAAGCAAAGGCAGAAGGAAAGAAAAGCTGAAAGGGGAAATTAGTATTTTTGGTATGTTTTTATTGTATTTGGAAAAAAAAAAAAGAATTTGTCATGTGGCTAAAAAGCTATGTCCGATGTAGTCTGTAATTCCTATCTAATGCAATGAAACAGTTTATACAGAGGGCTACTGATACTTCAGATCTTTCCTTTGGTACTTTCTTTTGAAGTTCAAAGCCGAAAAGCTACTTTGAGTTGGGTACATTTATTTGCCCTTTCCTTCCCTTGAAGCAAACGTAAGTGGTAAATTTCCCTGGTGCATTTCTTGCTCCTTCCTGAACTTTATCTTCTCAGTTACCCTCCTCCATATAATCAGACCCCTTTTCACACTTGGGTGAACCTAGAAAATTGTTCAGAGTGGGAACCACGTGAACCAGTTCAGTGAACATCAGGTAATAGTGCCTTAGAGGCCTTTCCGAAGGTCAAATATTTCTGGGTAATTTTTCCAGCTACTTTCTATGTTAAATGAAAGCCCACTGAAATTGGGGAAAAAACAAGGTGGCTTTGTACAAGTCTCTAATTGACTTGCCCCATATTCCTGCATGGTTTCCTTGTTTCCAAGAGTTTCTTTTGGGTTTGATGGCCCTTCAGACAGAGGAAGTCTGGACTCAGCTCAACTTCATTTTTGTTTTCACATTATTTTGCTGTTGGCAAGTTTTCCTTTGCCATATAAAATCTTTCAGATAAAGATTCACATCTCTTCCCTAGTGAATTGAACACATCCATGGGTGAACAGCTGGGCTGGCACCTCTTGAGAGATCCCAGCCTGCTGATGAGAGTGCCTGGCCACATGGCAGTGCTTTGGGGCTGAGTGTCAAAGGCTCCCACCTTCAGAATTTACCTACTTTTACATGATTTGTATAGTTCACTCTTGCCCTGAGAATGGATGAGATTTTCAAATACACTTTTCAGTAGATTCTTATACTTCTCAGCCACTTCCAAGCTTTTGGAGGGAAAAAAAAAAAAAATCTCTGAAACACACACACATGCATACCAAGTAGATAGACAAACAGCAGGGCTTCTGAACCTGGAGATCTGTGGTTGCTTTCTGTGAGATTTCTCCAGTGTCTAATGTTAAAGGTGAGTTGACACTGCAGCTTTTCCTTATAGGCGTTACAAATTTAGGTCTTTAACAAACCAGTAAGCTACATGATAATAAATAAGAAATTAAAACATTGATTTAAATGAACTGACAGGTGTCACAGCCTTGCAATGGTCACATAATCCCAACGTTCATACAAAAATAGACTACGAATATCAAACAAAATTAAAGAAACTCTATGTTCTTTTTAACATGTGCTACTTCAACTACAGAAGTAAAGAAATCTGTTTTATACTAAGATTGGAAATACTGAGGAACTTTACTACAAAAAAATTGCATTTTAGGAAATAATTTTAAAAACTGGACTTGTTTTCTGAAAGACAACTTTCAGTCAAGAACAGAACAATGTCACTTAGGCTGTAAAGTCATTAAGGCAAAGGCTTTTTTTTAAATTGCAAAACCTAGCATGATAAGGTCTTGGCTTGTCCTCTTAGGAATGCAATACCGATAAATAAAGACGTGCTGAGTTCCCAATACCAAACCCTCCACTGTTGCTGCAGCCACCACAGATGTCACGCAGAGTTTGCGCTACGCAGGACTCCTTTCCTGCAGACAGGCATTTCCAGACTCCGGACAACAACCGTTATTCAGACCCAAATACAAGGGAAGCCATAGACTGAAATACGCGTTTCGATGGATGGGAATGCGCAGGTATAGGCTGAACTGGGCTCATTTCTAATTAGGGAAGACAGGAACACTGGCAGTGTATTTGAGGACGCAGCTTCTGGCTGCACCCACCCAGGACAGCCGTGCTGGGGAGCTCCTTGGCAGTCACCGGGCAGAGCCACGCACGGCAGCCCCGCGCCTGACAGCACGCACTGGTCGCTGAGTTCTGCGCTCTGCCGCGCACCAGCTCATAACGTGGCACGGGTCTGGAGAAGCAGCTGAAGTTGCTCTGCCTGTCTGCTTGGGAGAGGGAGAAGAGGGAGCTTTTGAAAAAATTAACAAAACGAAGCCACAACAGGCTAGCAAAAGGAAAAGAAAGTGGTGACTGCCTCCGCACAGCACGCTTGGATTATCTGGGTGATGCTGGGCTCCTGGGGCTGTGAACGACATCAGCCTCATTGACCGCAGTGCAAAAGCCCTTCTAAAGCTTTATGCTGGTCAGGCACACACTCCCAGAGAACAATGGAGGGTTAATTGCATACTGAGAATTCCCTAATCAGTGCAGCAAGGGCAGAGCAGGGTGAGGCGATAGGTAGCGTTGGCTTAGAGAGAGAAAACGAACAAGCAGACTCAAGGCTGGAAGAAATCTGCTCTTCAATGGCAACCTGCCGTTCCCTGAGAATGAAACTACTCGTTTCACCGTGTTTTCTTTGGGGCTGCTGCCGAGTGACCTCTGAAGAGCAAGGAACATCCGCAGCTCTCCTGTGAAGCTTCACAAAGTTTTCTGTGTACTCCAGATGACTAACGCTGGCTATGTACCTAAGTGCTGAACAAAGGCTTCTTGTTGTCATCTTAATTTTTGTCAAGATATTGCAGCTTTTCCCAGGTTCAGAGTCATTAAGGCATCGTATCAGAGGTGTTGGACAAAGCAGTCACCTTCCACACACCTGACCAAATGTAGAAAAAATGCACTTATTCACTACAGCTGCTCCAGATTTGAGTACAAGTAAGGTTCATTGGTTTGCAGGGTACTTGGATGCTTGCTATACATTTGTGGCTTTTGGAATGGCTGTCGGAGGCAAGGTGACTGGAAAAGCTCAAGGATGTCCTTATTGGGCATGTACTAAATGAGAGCAAATCAAGACAAAGTATAGCAGTGCATTGTTCCTTCCCCCTCCTGCCTGTGGCCCCGCATTACTAAGATCTGCTGATTATTTCTAGAGCACACAAAGTAACTTTTGCAAGCTGTTATTACTGCACAAGGATCTACACCTCTGCTGGGAAAACTGGGGGAATGTTGCACAAATCAAGATGATGAAAGTGGCTTCTCTGCATCAAGCTCTTCTGGAGAACACAGATTGCCTCCAGTGTTAGACTCTCTTAAGGACATAAGGACATAAAGTTTATCTGAGGTCCATGCAGCCCAGCAGTGCCTCCAATAGTTGTCATTATCAGTTCCTCAGGGGAAGGCAACTGAAGTACTCGAGGCTGACTCTATCACTTTAACCACATTCTTGCAAACTGTCAGAGATTTCCAGAAGAGGCGTCAGACCTCAAAAATGTTTCCAACCTTCTGGACAGTATTCACTATTCACAACATTTTGCAGACCATAAAAGAACAGAATCAATATTTACACATATGCAGCTCCCAAGAGGTTGTCTGGTAAAAAAAGCTGGACAGTATCTTAGTAAATAGATCAATGGATTACCTCTGAAGCCTTTTAAAAGGCTTAGCTACATTTACCGACTTCCATTTCTCAGCCATCAGGTCTGATTTACACAGTGAGATCCACACCGCACTTAGCTGAGCAGTGCCAGTTTCACCTTCTTCTAAAACTCTTGAGCAGAAAACCCCTGGTTTTGGAGGTTTGTTACTCAACTCTTTGGCTGACAGCTGAAGTGGAGACAAGTCCTTCTGCTCACCTTGTAAGGCATGGTTCTCCTGAGGAAAGGTCCTCCTCAGGTGTCTCCCCAGCAGACACAGACACTGGGAACTGGTGGCACGTTAGTGCTGTGCCCCCTCCAGCTCCTGCTCCACTGCAGCCACCAGCTGGGTGGTTTGGCTGTGCACGCAGCTAAGCAGCTCCTGGACACGTGCCAGTAACAGCAGTGAGCATCAGTTCAAAGACAATTTGTGCAAAACCCCATCTGAGGTATTTCAGGAACATGACTTAATTAGGTAACTTTCATAGACACAAAATTTGCATAATGCCACGGATACCAACATATGGCCAATCCATCTTGCCCCATGCAATAGTCATACTAAGACACGCTGCTGCACAAAACCTACCAGCCATGAAGCTGCGCAGTCTGAGTGGGCTGGGAAGATCCTTGGGTGCCAAAATAGATGGTGGATGAGCGAGGGCTGCTGGGCTCCATCAAGGGGCTGCAGATGAGAGAGTGCAAGACAGAACGAGAAGTTTTCAGGGTGCTTTTGTCAACTGGAGAGTTCCTGTTGAGGATACCATACTCTCTTCCCTTCGTGCCTGCTTTAATTTCTTGATGCAAGACAAGTTCCACTCCAACTGCATATATGTTATACTTGTGTTTGGAATGAAACATTTCAAACTTGCACATGGAGATTTATTTTGAGTAAATATGGTATCTATAATTATAAAAAAAATAGAAAGCAAACCTTTTCAGTATTCTCAGACTATGTGCAGGTTGTTTGTCCCCATTAATAGCATTTTAAATCTATAAAATATGTGATATAACATTTGCAATGTGTATACAACATATATAGCATTTGTCTCTCCTTTAAAGTCACCTACATTTCATAATTTGTGTGCACTGTGTGAATTTGCAAACTGTAGTAAATCACACAATTTGAAAAATGCCACCCAGGGAATAAAATAATTTCTGTTGAGTATCAGCACTACCTAAAGGAGCATGGAATCTAGATACAAGATCTCAGCTTGCATCCCTCCCTCCCACAAAATATATTTATTTCTTACTTTTTTGTTTGTTTGGGGTCAAAACACAGCCCAAGCTGGAGGAGGTCAGGTGGTGGCTCCTCTGGGGGAGGCTAACCAAACACACTCAGGGCAACACACAGGCCGGGCCGGTTCTGGCAGGCAGTGCAGGATCTGTATGTAGCAGGGGCAGACCTCTCCCTCACCTCCTCCTCCTCGTCTTCCTCCTCCCTTTCTGCCCTCTTCTGTCCCTCTCCTCCCATGGCAGCCCCAGCGGGCGCACACTGGCAGGACGCAGTAGGCAGCCCCGGACTGGCACCTCCATGCGAGCATGCGTTCCCCATGTTAGTGTGATATCCTTAATGAGTGATGAGTCGCTTTCTTCTGCTGGGGTGGCTGCCAGGAGTTCTCTTTAACATCAGTAATGTTTCATTCATGATTTCATCTGCTCCTGCGTGGAAAGAGCACAAAGCCGTAAGCTGCCTGAAGACAGACAGCTCTTGAGGGAGAACAGAACCAGACCCCAGAATTACTGCTGACTAGAGAACCTGCCTGAGTGGAAAGAGAGAGCATTAGTGAGGATTAAAGGGAAGTAACGGGCTTAGTACAACATGACAGCTGTGCCAAATAGAATGCCACACTTTCTAGCTGCTGTCAGATCTGTGTTATACTTTGGGTATTGGCCAAATTATGCTGGCTGCAGAATATCTCTGTTACTGTAAGTCACTGGAGAGGGGCAGAATTGTCTATATTTAGGCCACCAAGTCCCCTGTGTTAATCTTTACTCCCTCTTTGTTTTAGTACTCTGCTTGCTATTTTTACCTTGTATATTCTGCAGCAGGTCCGGATGCTTGAGGAAGGCAGGCCAGCCTTTCCCCAGGAGAATTTAATGGACATGGCTGTGGCTTGTGTTCCATTTACTTTTTTCTTCCTTTCTTCACGTGCAGATTTTCTTACAATACAGGCTCCAATCAGAAAACAGCAGACCTGAAATGGAAAGCCAACGATAAATCAAATGGCAACAGAAAAGAAGAAAGGGTAACATTTGTAGTGCAGTTTTGCCTAGAATTTCAGTGGCAGCTGTGCTTATTTAAGATTGTGAAGGTACATTTGAAAAAGCAAGCAAAGGATATATGGATAACAGATGCAAATCATAACAGCGCTGTTGCCAGACTGAGACAAGAGAAATACTCGCTGCACACCTTTGTTTTCCATCAGCCAGGTCTCTGCCTTGCTCACAGTTAGTAGGACCACATCCAGCCAGGAAAACCACTCGCTGAGTAAAAAGGGTGGTAAAACCTGGCACTAGGTAATTAAGACAGTCATATATTTCTCATTGTAAGCCAGTGTTATTGCTAAACACCTGATCTCTACATTATGTGAAACATTGGCTATAACAGTGATATTAATTGGCGTTTTCCATTACTGTGACCTTCAGGAGTTTTGGGTTGCATTGTTCACTCAATCTGAACAAAAATGCATGGGACCAATCTTTCAGTGTGTTACGCAGCTCCTCAAGGTGCCTTCCTTCTGATGGCAGGGAGCCTAACTCGCTGCCCCCGCTCTGAAAGGACAGCGGGGCTCGGGTGTGCCCGGGAAGGACTGGAGGCTGCAGCAGGACAAGGGCTGCTTTGCTCTGGCTCTGCCCATTGCTGCTGGACCACCTCTGCCCTGGCTCCGGCCTGACCATTCACCCTGCTTGCTCCAATTTTCCTCAGAAGGAACCTGATCTGGGCAGCACATTTTCCTCCAGCTTCCCTCATTTGGGAACTTGAACGCAGCGGTGCTGTGCATGTCGTTCTCCCCTGCCATCCTTGGGAGTGCCAGGAGCTCCTGCCCAGATTTTCTTCTGTTTGTCCTAATTCCTGTCTGCTTTCTACTGGGATGGGGGGAGGGGAAGAAGAGGTGAATTCAGAGGAGGAACAGTTGTGAGAACAGCCCGGAGCTGTCTCCCCTCTCTGCTGGTGCGGGAGTCTGCTTTGTCTCCCTGCCTCCCCGGTGCTGTCCCAGGATGCTTCTCCAGCAGCTCCCTGTGGGTAGGTTTGCGTGTGAAGGCCTGGAGCAGGCAGCTGCTGGCTCCCAGGAGTGCCACCGGCCATGTGGGGATGTCCAGCATCGAATGGTGTTGTGCACACTCTCTTCTCTCACCACCTTTTGTCTTCCTGGCTGGGGACACTCTGCAGGAAAGGAAAGCCAGCAGAGCACCGGGGAGGGAAAATCATAGAATCACAGAATAGAATCACAGAATTGTCTAGGTTAGAAGAGACCTTCAAGAGCACCGAGTCCAACCATGAACCTGACCTACTGAGTCCTGTCGCCGAACCATGTCCTTTAGTGCCATGTTCACACATCCCTTAAATACCCCCAGGGATCGGGACTCTGCCACTTACCCAGGAGATGCAAGCCTTGCCAGCTGTAATCAGTAGTCTCAGACCCCTTTCCATGCAGGACATGCTTTGGATCAAATTTTGCATGGTTTCACAGATTGAAGTGACATTCCCAGCTAAAGAGGGACCCATTAACAAACAGTGATACTTTTCTCAAAGCAGGAAAGGTATAACGAGGAGCATAGGCAAGGAGAAAGGAAGAAATATCTCTGGAAAAAAAGCTCCAGGGCTGTTGGTGATATGAAATGCACAGCCTGGAACCTGGGGAGTGCATAAACAAACAGCACTCTGGAAAATGTAGAGAGAAAGGTTAGCAGCACCCCTGACCAGCAGTGAAGCCACCACGCGCCTGCCAGCGGCTGCCTGCTAGCCCACGTTCTCACACATCTCAACTCATTAGAGCCGGGGCGCGGTGAGGGCAGCGACACGCCGACCGGGACAGGGCGATGCGCGAGGGTGGGGAGAAAAACTATTTCAGAGCTGGAGCTGATTTTGTAGAATCTGGCTGTTAAACAAAGAACCACAGTGTTTTTAAAGTTCTGCTTGTTGAATTAAGTTCCTCTCCTGCCAATCGGATTACTTCAGCTGACCGAACAATCTGACACCTCTTCTTAGAAAAGAATTTGCGAACATGACCAACACAGTGTGACGGCATACCTAACCATCCCCTTCACTGCGCTCTTGGGGAAAACTGGGCACCAGAAACCAAGGCACCGGTAAGGGAAACTTCTGTGGAGTTCAGAAAAGGCTGAGAGTAGAATGTAAAAGAAAACTCAGAGCATTTCTATACTTCAGCTCAATAGGATTCTATGCTTAAAAAGAAAATAATGGATTGGTACTTATACCCTAGCAGTTTTTACACATTTGCATTAAATATATAAAACAAATATACTTTTGCATTAAAAATTAAAAAGAAGTAATTTGATTATTGCATAAAAATAGGTGGGTTTGGAGCATGAGGCTTCTCTTTTACTTCTGAGAATGCTTTGCACAGGAACATGTGAAAGCAGACAAGTAAGGTAAATCGCCTCTCTTTAATCGTCTCTCAGTTAAAACACTTGGATGTCACAGGACTATTAAAACCAAACCAACACAATGTAGCTGGAAAGAGCTGGAATTCTTTGGGACAGAAATATGTTGGGACACCACCTGTGTGAGAGGCCACTGCTCTGGATAGCTCTTTGGTGGCTTTTCTTTGGTCTCCCAGATTCATCAACAGAAATTGTCAAACTTCATTACGTCAAACTGAAACGTTTCTCTGCCCACAGCCAGACAGATCACAGCCTTTTGCCACAAGTTACATCAATCACTGGTTCTCAGACTATAACTATTCAATCGGCATAAAGTCTAGCAGAGACACATGTAGATCAGGTCATGATTTTAATTTAAAGTTACTTTCAGTGAGCATAACTTAATACTCCCAAGACAGCTTCATATTAAGTCAGGGCAAAATTCGAACAGGATTTTGAACCATCTTAGTGAAATCAACTTACAAAATGTGTCTTCAGTTAAATAAGTTCAGCTTTGAGCAGTTCTTTAAATAACAGTCATTTTCACGGCTAGTGTTCATCAGAAAATTGAAAGATATGCATGAGCCTTGTTTGTGAAATGGTTTTCATACTGAAATTCTAACTGGGTTCCAAAAAACATAAAAAATAGAACTCCAGTTATTGCTGATTTCCATACTTTCCTGGCAGCATTTCTAGCCTGTAAAATCCCTGTCCACATAGGTCATTTTTTCTCGTTCAGCGTGTGCTCATCTTTCCAACTTTCTGACCATTGGCCCTCAGCCAGCTTAGAGCCTCGCTGTGGGTTGTGTTTTTCCAGATAAACTGCAACACGCACGCATAAATCCTGCCTTCCTACAGAAGGCTGAGGAACATGCCTCGGCGCTGCCAAGTTGACAGGGAGAATATGCCGGGACCGGGCCCCTGCCGCCACACGACAGCAAGCGCCTGTGACCAGTTCTGCATCGGTGGTCGGGGCTGGGGCTGTGCTCAAAATGCTGCGACAGCTTGGCAGGGGGGCTCTGAGAGCCACGCACGCCCACGGTGAGGAAAGGGAAATGAAAAGCGGCTCAGCTGGAGTGTCTTAGTATTTAGATGCTTCCCCTTTCTTTTCCTAGAATATTTTTAGCTGACACTTTATCCTGCTGAGGTTAATGTATTAGAGCTTGCCACTGTCAAGACTTTTTTCTTAATGAGAGCAAGGCAAAGCCAATACAGAAAGCTCACCATTTTCTTTTCACTTTGTGATTTAGCAGGTGCTGAGCTCACTTGGTTCACCACCACGTCGTCCCCTCTCTCTGAGGTGGGCAAAACGATCAATTGGTCTGGGGACTGGAAGAGGCTGATTTTCTGATCCGACCAGGGAATGAATACCAGGCAGGGATTTGAGCCTCTGGCTGAGCCAAAGGCATTGCAGCAGCCAGGCATCGCACAGGCTCAGCAGCTCAGCTGCCCACGGCCGGGGCGCTGCGAGGTCCGGAAGCAGCGGCACTTGGCTCTCGGCCCGTTTTCAGCCCTGGGGCAGGACTGCTCTTGTGCCTGGGCGGTTTCCAGCAGCTGGACCTGTGTGAGGTTGCACAGCCCATCGCGGCCGCTGCTGAAGCCCTGGCCTGATGCAATGCAGCATGCTTTGCTCGCAACCCTTGCTCAAAGCGTCAGCTGGGGCAACAACGACATTTTGCTTCACTTTGTTTCACTCATGGAAAGCTGGACCCTGGAACCCTGCACCCCAGCAGCACTTCGGTTTCCTGCCTGAGGAGCAGAGGGACACAGAGCCGAGCAGTCAGCCCTGTTCGGCTGGCCCAGGGACCAGCAGACTTCACCACGTGCCCAGACCAGGAGAGCGCGGAGGCTCTGGGCAGCCCACGGCCCCAGGTGGCCGTGCTGCTCGCTGCCAGCCCTCTGCGCCCTCCTCCCGACGCTGGGGCTGTCCCGAGCTCCCCAGAGCTCAGGGGCCGATGGCAGCTCGCCCCGGCTCCGGGCAGCAACTCCACCACCAGCTGCACTCGTGGGCCACTCGCACCCCCTCACTTCTTTGTGCTAGGGACCAGGCGCTGAGAGAGGACACCAGTGCCCGCAGGGCTCCTGCACAGGTTCGAGACACCAGCCACGCTTGGCTGCCGCTCCAGGAGGAGATGCAGGCACCCTCCTGCTCGCGCCGTAGCTTTAATGTAAAGGAAGCCCACGTACACAGTCATGCCAGCAAGACCAGCAGGTCCACCACCGGGACGCCGCTGAGGAGTATCCCTACGCTCAGGAAAGCACTGCAGTAGTGGCGGAGGCGACTGGAAAGTGCCTTAAGGTTGTCCTCCTGCACCGTGAAGCCTGGCAGCCTTTGGATGTTGGCCTGGAGATTTTCGGTACTCATTGTAATGTGCAGGTCACAAGGTATGTTACAGCGATCTGTGCACCTTATTTAATACAGTAATTTGAACATATCTGCTTTTTCACTTAATTCAGGCAACTGTTGTTTCATTGTCCCCTCAGGACATTGTGTTCTCCAGAGAAGGGCCCAGGGACAAAGAGCATCTTTTGAAGGCTCTCATTACTTCTGTGCCATATTTATCACATCTGATAAGCTTATCTGTGAAATTCCAAAAAGAGATGTTTATCTCCTCTTATACAAATAACTTAGGCTAAAGTTACTTTGATACAAACCTTCTGCAACTCCTTTCTGTAAGCAAAGAACTACTTAAGTGCTACCCTTGAGGAAATACTAGCATAATGTTTCACATCTGTCACATTTTGTCTCTGATGAAGACTACTTTTTGTACCAGTTCTGCCCTTATATCATTACTGTGGGTTTTTGATTTCAGTAAGCAGTTATAATTCTGTTTATTCATTACTGCAGTTACAGTTTCACATGCATTTCTCTTCAGAATCAGTGAAACACCAATTATATTTTACATGAAAGAAATATTTGTGTTTTTTTCAAGCAGTATAAAATGTGATTTTGTGGATTTTGGATTTGTCTAAGTCCTGCATATTTTTAGTTCTTAAGAATACTCCAAAGTAGATAGGAAATTAACAACTGTGCCTTAGGAACTGTAACGCTTGTAGGCTGGACCCTAGGTCAAAGGCACGTAGCCTCATGCTATCAGTCAGCACCAGGCTGACCCTATACTGAACCATACTCCCAGTGCCACAGAACATGAATTCTTACTTACCCAGGAGAATGAGCAATTTTCCAGTGACACAGTGGACTAAAATTAGAGATCTTGGACAGGCAGGGTCCAACAAGGTGAGAGCTGAGTCCTGTTGAAGTCTCTCAAGCATGAACGAAAGAGGAAGTCATTCTTCCTATTTATGAAAAGTCCACAGCTGTAGGCTCTGACCAAGCATGCTGGCTAGGGCTACCGTGTCTGCAGTCAGTAACAAAGATGTGTCCGCAAGAGCACGGCTCAGCTGTGCCACGAACCTTCTGGTGGGGCTTGGCAGGACGCACTTTCAGCCCCCCGCGATCTATTTTGCTCAGAGTCAACCCAGCGCACCAATCCGGAGCGTGTACCCTTACACAGAGGCAGTTGGAGCCCTATCCAAGCTGGAAGGAGCGGGGCAGATGGTCTGCATGGCTTGTGCCTTGGTGCAGCTTTGCCTCAGGGCATGCAGGCTTGTGCATCTGGTCATGGCGCGTCAGAGCATCACCGCCAGCACCCGCAGTCAGGCACCTCACGTGCTGTCTGCCGGCTGGAGCCAGCACACCCCGCTCCTGGTGCGCCTTGGTGGAGCGGTGCAGCGTGAGCAGGACCAGCAGCAGGCTTCGCTGTCTGCCACATTTGCTAGACTTAGTTCACTGGCTATTGTGGTCTTTACCCTTTTTGTCAATGTGCAGGAGGAACTGCACGTTAAAGGGCGAACGAGAAGAAAACTCAATGGCATTGCCAGTAAGTATCTATACCTTCCTACAAAACATGTATTAGACCAGTCTAGGCTAAGCTCATCATGTCTTAGATCTCTGTGCGTTGCTCATTCCAATGCAGGTTCTTGGGCTAACCACGGTAGAAAGAGAAACAGCTGACACAAAGCACAGGAAGAATTTTAAGCATTCACCACTAAAATACAGTATATGTTAAAAATGCTGACAGTGTTTACTGCTGAAGTCAAGAGCATCACTGGATTTAGGCTTCGTTCTATATTTCATAAGGAGTTCAACAATAAATATTCGATCACCAGAATTCAGTTTGAAAGTTCAGAAATTTTTAAGGACCCTCAAAAAACAGTTTAAAACAACTCCCTAAAGCAAGTGCCTTTTCAGAACGCGCTGAGAGTATTGCTGCAAACTCATGGACTCAGAGTGCAACTGCGAAGCCCGTTGCACAGAAGTGGTTTGTGAAAGCAGGAGTCCACTAGGAGACCTAGATGGAGTGGCTGACGTGCAGCCACCCCCGGCTCTTCTCACCACTTGGGGCCAAGCCCAGCTCAGCGCACTGGCCCAGCAGCCATCGTGCTGCGAGGCCCAGCCTGGCCGGAGGCCGCTCGCCGGCGGGAGCTGCTCTGCTGTGGGGCTCTGCCCAGGTGCGGCCGCAGCCCGGCCGCCCTCACCCACCGTCGGCCCTGGGCAGGGGCATCATCCGAGGTCAGCAAGTCGTGCCAACCGCCGCCAGCGGTTCTGCTCACTGGTCAGCACTGCTGTGCCCCCACAACGCCATCACAGCTCATTTCCACGCTGGCACTGCTCCCTGCTCCGCACAGCCTGATGGGATGGACCTGGTGCCACCTGGAAATCATCCTTGTTTTGTTTGTTTATTAAACAGAACAAAAGTCTGAAGCACTGGGGAGTAGGGGAAGGAAGTTTGGGTTTTTTCCCATGTCTTAGAAGTATTTAAGGAATGCTGAGTTTGTCTCGATTTGCGAGAGGGTCTCCTGGGATGCTCAAGGATGTTACTTTTCCCACTGCTTCCTCAGTAGTTGTACAGACTTTCAGGACCAGAATTTCTCATCTAGAATACAAAACAGCAAAACCCCATTCTTTCCTGCAATAGTTAAGTCTGGTCTCCTTCATTTATCACAGCAATATCCCTCAGAATCCCAAAGCCTGGCCCCTTTCCCCCTCCTCACAAGGCTCGTGCGATGCCAGCGGACACCCAGGAGCAGCGGCTCAGCCCAGCAGGGGTGCTACCGGCCATCCGCATCACCCGCCGCGCGCCAAGGGACCGGGCAAAGCTGGCCAGGAAGAATCAGAAAGCAAGTCTGTCCGAAGGCTGTCAGTCAGAAAGTAAATCTGTCTCACAGTTTGCAAAGCCACTGGAAATGCAAGTGCAGGTTGCCAGCTAAAAAGAGAGATGATATGAAATATTTTAAATTATTCAAAGTGAGGAATAAAATAAAGTAATTCCAATGAGGAATACTTGCATTTTAAACAATCAATACATATATCATCAGCCAGGAAGGCTGCCCTCTCCTCCAGAACTTAGTGCTTCTGAAGAGACCTAACCTGTTAGCTGCTGTCACCGCTGACACCTGAGACAGCAAACAGCTAACCCTCACACTGTCTTTGTGCTAATGACCCAACCAAGATCATTGGCATCCCTGGCAAGCTTCCCGTTTAATTCAATTAACTCTGAGCAGGCCTGTACTGATTGCACTGGTCAGCATAAGGGCGAGCCAGAAGCCAGACCCCTGGATTGCAATGTTAAAGAATTAAGTTTTCAGTGAAACACTGGCACACAGTTGCCAGCAGTCTGCCCTGCTGCTCCTGAACCACCCAGCATCCTCAACAAGCTTCTGCTCTAATATCTGCATTTGGGGCACTTTGTTCCCAGCAAGTGCAAGATGAAAGTTGGCATAGGTTTTAGTAGGTGATGGATCTGGCCCCTTTTTGCTGTCACACACTTGTGGTCATGCTTCAGTGCACGAGGCTGGCACCAAACCTTCCCGCGCAAGATGCTGCGCAGGGAGCTCAGCTGCCTGAGACCTCTTGCTGAGCAGCAGGGAGCAGACACGACTCATCCTCCCTAAACAAGTGGCTTGCTACAAACGAGGCATCCCCCGGTTCCTCAGGCGAGGCATCCTGCACTCCCCCGGTTCCTCAGGCGTGCTATTTGGCGTGGGGGGCAGGCCCACGCCCCGAGGCCCCTGTGACGCTCACCCTGCCCACGGCAGCTGCTCCACCTTCACCCTGCTGTGTGCCAAGGAGCCTTCCTCGTCCCCGCTGGGGCCCGGGCTGGGACACCGACTGGTACACCATCCCAGGTCTGCCTGCAACCGCACAGTTCTCGATTCGTCTTGCCACAGGATGGGTGTAAATTTTCTGTTGGGAAGATTTTGTGATGAGAAGCCAGTTTTTACAAAATGGTGTGGAAAAACTTCAGTTTTTCTGAAAACACTCATCTTTTTGCTGAGAAAATGAAAGCAACTTATTTAATTTCGTAATGTTTTTATTTACTCTGAAATGCTGTTATATATCAGTTCGAGCAAACAACACACTGCGTCTCCTTACTAGCACATTGTGTTAGAGCTGCAGAGCTTCCAGGAAGATTATGTTTCCCCTAATGCAATGCAGAAGTCTTGATTGCCAAGCTGCTCCATGCATCCTGGGAGCTGCTGCCCTCTCCCTGGGGACTCTGACACTTGCAGAGATTCAGGTTCCTGAAGTGCTGGCCAAAAAATGCTGTTTAACAGGGAAAAGATTTCAAATGGAAATTGACTTTGAAGCCAGTTCAAGAAAGAAACTGACCACTACTGATTCTGGGAATGTTGAAATGTTTCAATTAAATAAAAAAGGCATTCCTGAGTCCTGTTTGGATTTTTAATTCCCCCCCCCCCCCCCCCCAAAAGTTTTTCATTGTTTTTGAGCTAAAAAAAAAAACAAATAAAATATATATCAATTCCTCCTCAGACAGATACTCAGTTTCGTTCAGCTCTGATTTCATTTCAAGGTCATTTCTTTAGAACACAACTACTAGAAAATTCAAACAGTGTCTGTTATATGGTTACAGAACAGAGGGGGTATAATGCGAAGTCTCTCCTTTCCCAGCCTCACAAAACATCGGACTCCACTAACACCATTAGCTGCTTTTTTCAAACAACTCGAAGAAGAGGAGGAAATCTGACACTGAACTGCTGGTGTTTGTACAGATGCGTCTCTTTAGTGTGTTTGGTTAGTAGTAGGAGAACTGGAAGAACTTGAGGCCAAATCTGAGGAATGTGCAAATACAGAGACATCAGTGCAGACCTTTGTGAACCTTTGCAAGCCCTCTAATAAAGCACTTAAGGCTATTCAGCTGGTGAGATGGCTCAGCTGGTGGGGCATTATTGACTGCAGCCATGCGAGTGGGAGATGTCACATGCTACACAAGGAATTCTGTTACAATAGGCTGATCAACACCAAAATAAAGAAATTAGCAGTCCTGTAGGTATTAGTGATGCAAGAAGGTTCATCAGTATTCCTGCAGTGAGGAAGTTAACTTCTTAGCACACTTCTAGCATGAAACAAATTCACAGTGCAGTTGTGTTAGGAAAAAGTCCTGTTAAATGCCAACAGGGCCCAGCAGTGCAGTCATTCCCCACCCGCAGCACGCTGAGCAAGCCAAGGGCTGCTGGGAGCAATGCACCATCGCTCAGCAGAGCCCAAACCCTACCGCTGCGGCTCCCCAGGCCATGCTCCGCGCTACCGGCTCCTCGTGCTGTGTGCCAGGAGGGTGACACAGAACAAAGTGGCATTTATTGCTAAAGTGCTGATCATTGGTTGACAAGTAAACTATCAAGCTTATAGAAACATTAGAAAGGGTTTTTGTGTGGTACCTGGAAATTTTGATTAATGTGAAAAATAACTGGGGAAAACTAAGCTGCAATAATGATTGGTATAACCCCTCAATTCAAAGAATTATGGAGTCACAGAATCATCCAGGTTGGAAAGGACCTTCAAGATTTTCAAGTCCAACAGCCAGCCTGACCTACTGAATCCCATCACTAAACCATGTCCCTAAGCGCCGTGTCCACACATCTCTTAAACACCTCCAGGAATGACGACTCCTCTGGGCAAACTGTTCCAATGTCTGACGACCCTCTCCATGAAGAAATTCTTCCTAATGTCCGATCTAAACCTCCCCAGCACAACTTGAGGCCATTTCCCCATGTCCTATCACTTGTCACATGAGAAAAGAGACCGACACCCTCCTCACTGCAACCTCCTTTCAGGTAGTTATAAAGACCAATGAAGTCTCCCCTCAGCCTCCTCTTCTGCAGACTAAACAGCCCTAGTTCCCTCAGCCTCTCCTCATAAGTCATGTTTTCTAGTCCCTTCACCAGCTTTGTTGCTATTCTCTGCACACGCTTCAGCAACTCAGTGTCCTTCTTGTAGTGAGGGGCCCAAAACTGAACGCAATACTTGAGGTGTGGTCTCACCAGGGCCAAGTACAGAGGACCAGTCACTTCCCAAGTCCTGCTGGCCACACGTTTCTGATGCAGGCCAGGATGCCCTTGGCCTTCTTGGCCACCTGGCACACTGCTGGCTCGTGGTCGGCTGGCTGTTGACTAGCACCCCCAGGTCCTTTTCTACTGGGAAGCTTTCCAGCCACTCTTCCCCAAGCCTGTGTCTCTGCGTGGGGTTTTTATGACCCAGGTGCAGCACCTGACTTTTGGCCCATGTTAAAGGCCATACAAGTGGACGCAGCACATCGATCCAGCCTACCCAGATCCCTCTGCAGAGCCTTCCCACCCTCAAGCAGACCAACACTCCCTCCCCATATGGTGTCATCTGCAAACTTACTGAGGGTGCACTTGATCCCCTCATCAAGATCATTGGTAAAGATATTAAACAAAACTGGCCCCAGTCCTGAGCCCTGGGGAACACCACCGGTGACCGGCTGCCAACAGGGTTGAACTCCATTCACAGCGACCCTTTGGGCCTGGCCACCCAGCTGGTTTTTTACCCAGTGAGCAGTACATCTATCCAAGCCATGAGCAGCCAGTTTCTCCAGGAGAAGGCTGTGTAAACAAGCCTTCAAGTAAACAATATGCATAGCCTTTCCCTCATCCACTAAGCAGGTCACCTTGTCATGGAAGGAGATCAGGTTAGTCAGGCAGGAGCTGCCCTTCATGAACCCATGCTGATTGGGTCTGATCACCTGTGTGTCCTGTACGTGCTGTGTGATGGCACTCAAGATGATCTGCTCCATGACCTGCCCTGGCACTGAGGTCAGAACTGACAGGCCTGTAATTCCCCGGATCCTCCTTCCTGCCCTTCTTGTAGATGGGCGTCACATTTGCTAACTTCTAGTCAACTGGGACCTCCCCGGTTAGCCAGGACTGCTGATAAATAACTGAAAGTGGCTTGGCAAGCAATTCTGCCAGCTGCTTCAGTACTCTTCGATGAATCCCATCCAGCCCCACAGACTTATGAATGTTCAAAAGATGTAGGAGGTTACTAACAGATTCCCATTTGATTATAGGGGCTTCTTCTCACTCCCTGCTGCCAGTTGATACAACTTCCAGGTCTGTATGATAGAAAAAATACTCGCTGAATATTTTCCTTTTACTTTTGAATGTTTTTCTACATTAAGCTCCAACAGGCTGCAACATATTTGCCCCCTCACATTATTTAGTTAAGGTTTTGAAATAGAAAGAGATTTGCATAGATGTTTCCTCAGTGGTGCTTTTGAAGTGTTATGTCTGGGATAACTGATAAAACCCCTAGAAGTCTGTATGCTGCCAACATAAATAGAAAGTATATTTAAGGATGGGGGATTATCCATTCCTTGACAGGGCTGTGCCACATACCATAGTCTGCTGTCAGTTCCTAGCAACAATTTTGTTTGAATTTCAGACCAGCACAAATAATGCTGATGGTCTTTTCCCCTGGAAAACAAAGCTTCCTGACCTTCAAAAGGAGCTGTAAGGACTCACATGTGACCACCATCTTGGATGCATCTCAGAAACAGCAAGAGCCAGCTCCAAAAAGTTTTCTTTCAGGAAAAACATGCTATTGCATTCCTGTCTTCTTCTGGCCTGTGTGAGCATCCTCCAATAGGGCTGAGTGTGTAACAGCAAGCTGAAAGCACTGCTAACAGCTAACGCGATGCTGTGTTCCTACCTGCAAATTCACTGGAGAATAATATTTCCTCTGTAAATAAAGCTCAGCTGTTCTATGTCAGCCAAACTTCAATGCAATCAATCTCTGAAGTTAGAAAACGTATCCTGTGGGTATCGCTCATTAACATTAAATATTATGTTTATATAAACCTTTACTTTTTGTGGAAGTTTCTCCAATGGATGAGAGTGCTGAGCATGCCTGGCAGGGTTGCTGTCTCCCACACGCTCCCATCTGAGTGTTCAGTATCTTCCCTACCTCCCCACTGTGCTCTGAAAATCAGCCATGTCCAGGTGTTTTCTACCCCACCAGGCACCCCTTCTAAGCCAGCTAAGATCTATGAGGAATAACACGGATGAGACTAGAGAGGCACACAGAAATACCTGCAAGCAGGTGCAACCCTTTGAACCGCAGCTCTGGTTGACGTTCCCATTCTCAGCAGTGCCAAAGGCCTCTCTGCCGGCTGGTCTCGTCTGGTCTGCTGGTGCGGCCGCGTTGCTGTCTGTAGCAGTGCTGCACGGAACAAAACAGTTACACACAGAAGAGCACCAGGCTGCGCGCCAGCGGGACAGAACTGAGCTGGCTGCTGTCCTCTGTTGTGACACCCTCAGTCCTGGTGTGCCCCGCAGACCGGGGATGCTGCTGTCCTTCCTCACCACTTATGGGTGCTGGGCCAGAGCAGCACACGTCTATGGTGCCTTGAAATTAGCAGCTTCCCTGTTTCAGAGCTGTGAGCTAGCGGGCTGTAATGTAATTGTGTTAAGCAAACCTTTGTCTTTCGCAAAATAGGGAGCAGCCATGGTCGAGGTGGGGGTGTGCCTGAGGAGTGCGAGTTCCTGCGCGGGTCACGGAGGGGAGGCAGCAGGGTGCTGGAGGGCTGCAGTGAGGCAGCAGGACAAAAACAATATAAAAACCTAGGGTTTTAAAGCAATTCCAGGTTCCATCCTGATACTTCTGTCAGGTGTCAAGTTATAACTGGAGCTAGACAATCCACCCAAGGCATCTATGGAGTAATGTCTAAAACTGCATCAACTGCTTCACAGAAAGAGCTATCGATGGCCTTGGCATGAAACTAGAATTAGAGGCTTAATTGAGATCTGCAGTCATTGGAATGGATGACAGTTCAGTGATTCTTATCTCTGATTCACTTCACTGAGATAATACTAAAATCAGCTCCCATTCATGCTTCTTGTGCTCCAGGAGGACAAGCCCAGGCAGCACGGCACACGGGCAGCCTGCCTGACACCAGAGCTGGGGCACTCACAGGAAGCATGGCAGGAACAGCCCTGGACAGAAGCTGTGTTGCCAGCAGATCAGCATCATTTTTACAAACATGGGCAGTTACGTTTAATGCCAAGGCATGGTAACTATTATGAACCATCACTAGTGCAGGAATACATACAAGATATAGTATGTTAGAAATGGATAAGTAAAAACACATGCAGGATAATGACAGAAGATGAGGAATGAGAAGACAAATGGAAGGAGAGAAGTCAAGCTGCCAGCTACATGCTGAACCTCTTGGGCACTGGATTTAAGATGGATGCTATTTAGAGCTGAGTTTGCCTTGCTGTTTGAGATGGAATGAGCTACCTGTTCATTTACTTGGGCCACTCAGAAGCGAGGATTCAAGAGCCCGAGGGAACGGCTGGGCTGCAGGTGCACTGTGGCAGGTGCATACACTGTGCACCCTTGAAGAGCCACATCGGCATCCTGCTGCCAGCGCTGAGATGGGATCATCCTTTCCCCCATCCCTCAGGCTGCAGCCAAGGCACATCAGTACCAGCCTGGGTACAGCTGCAGGCTATCTGCCAGGGTCTGAGGGAGCTGCTGCCCAATAATCTGCAGGCCCCTCCTGCTGGCATTGACTGGGTCCTCTTTGGGACACGATTAAAGTCACTTCTCCATCTGCATTACTCTTTCTCATGGGTGAGGGAAAGGATTATGGAAACTGTAAAGGCATTTGTTCATGGGATTCAGTCTGACAGTGTTTGTTATAAATAACACTGGTGTCCTTTGAACACCACAGGGACAGATCACACACAGTGAGTGGCAAGATTACCAGCTTGGGGGTGGCTGACACATCTATTGGATCACTACACTTCAACTGTAACATGACTGTGACAGAGATTTGGATGCCAGAGCAGGGAATCACAGCTTTCTGCAGGAACAAGTATCAGAAGAGATGGACTTTGAGCACTCTGACCTTCATTGCCTCTGTAAAATGCAGCAGAACTATGAAGAGAGATTGCTCAGCATCTGTGAACGCCTACAGAAACACCTGGCAAGGAACCAGCTTTCTGTGCAGAAAGCAGCTCTGAACCTGTGGCAGCAACCTGCCCAAGGAGCCCAAATGACACCCCCGTTGCTCTTGAAGGGCTCAGAGGACCAGGCGGCAGCACCTGCCTATAAATCATTTCATCAGCTTTTGCTCAGGGCAGATGCTGGGTATGAACTGCCAAGATGTCCCTCGCTCCATTGACTGCAAAGCCATGCAATTCAGCTAAATATAGATTTCCATTATTACTATTGTCAAGACTACTTCCTTCCCAAGATGTGGGTCCTGTCTTGGTCTAGGCAAGTTTCCTGTTTTGTTGCCACCATGTTCTCAGTGTCCACAGCTGTGGGTAAGAAAGAAGCAGGGACCTGATCTTGAGATGTAGCTATGTGGTGTCATTTAGTCATATGTGCAGGTAAGTTTGGAAGTGGTGGTAGGTTTGTGCTGCTGCTGCTGCTCCTAGCAAAATAGTTGTTAATATTAGCATCCCCCTAAGGAAGAGAAAACATCTCCTGCTAACCACCAGATCGGGATATCACAGCGCAAAACAGGCCCAGCCTGGATAAGCGCATGTCTTGTAAATAAATCAGAAAATATTTTAAGATGTGCAACAAAATCTACTGAAAGGAATGTAAGCCCTTCCATTGACTTCGCTAGGGTATATCACACATCTTAGGCAGAGGAAAATGAATCCCATTTAATTGTATGTGTTGTGAAGGTTGTTCTTTAAGATCCAGAATGAGACCTGTAATTCCTAACGTATTGCCATTACAGCTGCAAAGTTATAACAATGAAGAAGCAGGCAATTGCTCTACTTCTGTCTTAGAGAGAGAAAAATGCGTTAAAGACCTGCTGTGAAGTCTATGGCAACATGCAGACTCTTGCAGGCTTTTAATGCAAGTACTGTGTGCATGCTCTTCTGCCTGTGGTGTGCTCGCCTGCAATTTGAGTGAGATTGCTACAGTTCTATTTTTAGGTCATTGCTCTACATAACACTAGGAGTTTCTAATCCATAAATACGTCTCCTTGGAAAAGCCACAGGGTGCTCCTGCCTCAGCTTGCACCTGAATCCTCTGATCACTGCTGGCATGGCGCTTCCAAACCTGTCCCTCCTCTCTTCTTTCCTCAGCATCTGGCCTGCTGTTGGTCTGGCCAGCAATTTTGTTTGCATCCACTAGTCTAGACATTGCCCTTGTGTCTTCACAAGAATCTCCCAATTCTGCTGTAATCCGTGGGGAAGGAAGGAGCATGGTCTGAGAACAGTGCTTCACCGTGACTGCGATGCAGAGCAGCCTGCGCAGCCAGGGCAGCACGGCTGGGTCCCTCTGGTGACAGTCCTGCTCCCAGTAGTATGAACCTCTGTGTAATTCCATACAATCACCATGCAGTTCACGGCAGCTAGCCAGTTGTCTCTTTTTCTCCTGTCTTCCTACACTCAGTGCAGGCACAAAGTGTTCCCAGGCTCCTGGGGTTGTACTTGTATGCGAAGTCCATATATTGCTGTCCCCTTTCACATGCACTTCAAAAGAGCCAAAAAATTCACTCGTTGGAGATATACTTCTTTGTTCCCAGTCCATCCAGTAAAATGAAAAAACTTAGTCAAAAAGGCCAGAAAAACGTGTTGTCATTTAAGATTTGACATTCAGAGATACCAAGTACATTTTTTTGGAGGGGGGAGGCAAAGTAATACATCCAACCCTACCAACAAAGCAGCAAACCTAACCTTTAAGTAAAAACTTGTCATACTTTTTTGCTTTAAATTTCTTAGTTTGCCAGCCATAGAAATGTCCTTTGATATTATACTATAGGCATCAGTTCGTTTCACCGTTTTTGTCAGCATTTGGGGCTACAGTCAGAGGACTCTGACCGTATTCTAAAAATGGTCCGTGTGTATTAAGAGAAATCAGGTATCTGATTATTAAAAGCCTGCAGTTTATGGCTGTTCTCGGCTTCTCCCACATACCTAATTCTATTGGAGATGTCTGCTCTGTCCCAGCATCCTGGTGGGAGCGTGACCTTTTGTTGTTGCCGCTGACAAGGCAAACTGGTGCTGGGGCTGTAATTCCTGGTGCTCATCTGCCCCTTTGCAGGCTGTGCAGGTCTATCAATCCTCTGAGTCATCTTCAACTGACTCTGTCATTGAAGAGAGCATTTTCAAGTGAACTGAGGCTTTATTTAAAGCTGGTTGCAAAATACAGACCACTCTGATCAGTATTTATTTTAAATGCCAGACATTTTTTGACTGAAGCTCCCAACTGATGGGTAAGTTCCTGTTTTAAGGTAACATCACTTTGGTCAGTGTCACAAACGACCACTGCTTGAAACATCATCAAAATGACACTTAATGAAATGTTATCTGCATGAGCATCATATGCATGAAGTTATCTGGCATACCTCTCTAGGAAACTGAGGCATAATTAGTGTAAAGAAGGGCCTTGTGCAAAAGCTTAGACTTGGGGTTGGAAATGTCTTTTCCCAAATAGCAGCAATTGCAGCTCACATCACAATATTCTCAACAACAACTGAAAATCCATGTTTCAAAATTGAACTGAGAGAGTGTTATAATGCAAAGCTCAAAAGTCGTATTCAAGGCTGCGACAGCCTCACTGGTCTCATCTCCCTGTCTCTTCACTTATATGGATTATCCTCCCACATAGCTCCTTTTGTATCAACAATATACTCAACATCTTTCCAAAGGCAAAGTGGAAATCCCTGCAAATATTTCTGGTGCTGTTTCCAGCCAGAAATAACAGTAATCTGATCCACGAGCAAATTCCATTTCTGTTACTGAATTCCTTTGTGCAAGTATCTTTACTTTGAAATGGTTTGGCAACAGCTAGGCACAAGCTAATTTTACTTATAAGGTGTGAATCAAGGAAGATTTGCAAGTTTCTGCGTCTCAGACAGGAAGCGTCTGTGGCCCCTTACCACTTCTAACTGTCAAGAGAAAACTCCTCAGCAGTTCAGCTATTTTAGAAGCAACTTTAAACATACTTGCTGCAGCCCTACAGATCGCACCTCCAGCCACCCTCAAGCTCTCCAGAAGCGCAACAGCATGGCCAAATCCAGGGTCTTGTCTCGAGACCTAGGAAACTTCCAGCCTTCTTCAAACCCCGTTGTTAATGGGCTGCACTACCCTGGGCAAAATTCGGTCTGCAGTTTAAAGAGTTGAGTAAATTATTAATTCAGGAGAATCCAGCAGATGCTTTGCGGGAGAAATGTGTGACCAAGGAAAGGGCGAGCTACTCTCCACGCTGTACAGCGCCTAAACCACTGGAAAGCGCAGGGACTAAACTACCAGCACCACTGCAGCAGCAGCAAACTCCCAGGGACTGCACACAGCCCAACAGCCGACCCCACTGCAGCGCGAACAGAGGCCCACAGCCAGCTGGCAGCTTCTGTGCTCCTTTGCTGCACAGAGCTCCCATCCAAGGCAAGGTTGCTTCGAGTACGGGAGCAGCTCTGCCACACTGCTGCAGCCTCGTGCAACGCACACAGCCACATGGCACCAACTCCTCCAGTTCCGAAGTTCTCACAACTTCTGAGAGGTCACTCATGGCCAGGATGAGTTAGCAGCTCAGCAGCAGGGTCACCGGCAACGCCCAAAACAATGGGAGTTTATTTCTGTGCAAGCTACTTAGCTGGCCAGTCTGCCTCTGCAGTCCCGGGGATCCAGGTGCTGCCACCCACCACAGCTCAGCAGCGCTGAGCGAGGGTGCTGGGGCCACGGCTGCTGTGAGCACGCCCCTAAAGTTTTCTCTCTTCATTCTCTCCTTGCAACAGTCTTGATCCCCTCCAGCCCTGCCGGAGCAAAGCCAAGGGCTGGCAGGCCTTGGCGCATCTTTCCACCACTCTTCTGCTCTCCAGCAGATTGTTTCACTGCCGTGCCCCAGTTTATGGGTGAACAATGCTGCATTTTCTTCCTTCTTAAAACACATCCTAAGGGTTCACAGATGATAGGCATGGCACAAAAATTAAACTGTATTGTTTACAGGAGTGAAGGGTCCTCCATCTCCCAGCAATCTGTGTGATCGGCCATTGAAAATAAAGATAGATTCTCCCATAAAAATCAGTATCAGGCATGCTTAATCTTGCTTAATTATTTTTGTACACTGCATCCTGACAGTTCATCTTCTGCACATCTTCATGGTAGATCACAGCCATTCGTCAAACCAAATTGTTCCCTGACAGTCTGCGGAGACATATTTGCCATCTGCAATCTATTCCTTGGTTTCTGGTGCATATTTTCAGTGCTTGCTTTCAAAAGCTGTTTCAGATTTCCAAGGGCTTCTTCATAACCTTCACCAGCAAAGCCTCAAACAGCTTAATTGTTGACAGCTGTTTCAAGAAGTATTTTACGTGTCTTCTGTTGTTCCTGTTGTTGCATACACATGGGTTGCTACGTTAAGGACCGTTTGGCTGCGTAACACGTATCAGGATGTGGGAAGCACATGATGACTTCTGAGAGGGTGTTACTAGGGGTTTAATTGTTTGTTACAGTTTTAGAGATATTTGCAGCTATGTATATTCAAACACTGACAAGTAAAAGACATTTAAGCAAATGGGTGTGAAGCTCTGAAATTACCAAATAATTACTGATAGACAAGTACAGGGCTAATTAACATAATGACTGTACATAATGTGCTCAGGCAGCTGTGTGTCATTACACAAAGGAAAATCCAATGCTAGTAATGCATTTGTCAGAATCAGGAAAACTTGCAAAGTTATGTCTTCCTGCTCAGGCTCTGAGGACCTGCAGGGTCTGTCCCTGACACAAGCAGGCACCTGCCACAGCACGCAGGCTGTGAACGAGCCAGCAGGCAGGCCAGCTACTGTGGGCAGACCAAGCAAGGAGGCAGGGTGTCTGCTTGCACCTGCCTGTAGCTCACAGGAAAGAAAGGGACAACAGCCATTGATCCAGCTCAGAAGCGCAAGAGCCTGGCACGGACAGCCCACATGCCCCTGAGCTAAAGCCTGACCGTGCAGCAACCTGTGCTGTCCCTGGTGCATCCTGTGTCCCTCAAAAGTCTCACTCCAAAGCGATCAGACATGGGTGCAAAAAGCTCCATATGCATAGCAAAGGTCAGCATTAATAAAAGGTTCAGGTCCTGTCCTTCGTGAATCTTGGTACACTAGACACCCTCTACCCAAACATTTGTCTTAGTAGAGCCACATGAAAAGTACTAGGCTGGATAAACCTGAATCTCTCCTTTTCCTTCTGAGAAGTCTGCATTTCAGTTTCATGGTAAAGAAGTACCCAGTCCAAAAAAAAACAAAAACAAAAAAACCAACAAAAAAACACAACCCACTGCTGAATACCTTTTTTTTTTTTTTTTTAAAGGCAGAAAAGGGAGTGCAGATATTTGCAGAAGATGTGGTGTCTGAGAGCATATCTAGGAGGTGTGGAGTTGTAATACTATGAAAGATGGGAAAGCTGGGAACTAGACTGTTCTCTCTTTTCTGTCAGCCTGAACTCAAATCTGAAACATCTGTTCACATTACTTGAGATGAGCTCTCACAGTCAAGTAAGATCAGCACAAACTCTTCCTGACACCAGTGTAGAACAATTATCAGTTAGGCCTTTTGTGGAAGTCTAAGAATCTAGACACTTCTGCTGTTCCCTGAAAGCACAGAACAGCAATGTTTTTACCGCCAGATAATCACTTGTGGACAAAAATAGCACTTTTTATTTGTAAAGAGTGTGGTCACAGTGTTATAAAGCCTGATTTTTTTTTTTTTTCCTAAAACTGAATTATACATTGTCCTTCTGGAACTATTCAAACTGGCTGGTAATGGCTATACGTAACACGCATCTCAGGCCAGCACAACAGCAGGTCTTGGCTCAGCCTGTTGCAAAGATAAAGGTCAGTGGAAGATACTCAGTTTTGGATACGCATTACCACTATTAAAAGCATAATCCAAAAGGGCAGAGAGTGGGATGTCAGTTCGAAGTATTGAAGAGAGAATTTACTTGCCGAATTCACACACACACATTTACATACCTCATTGCATCCCCAGGGATCCAGTTTTGTATAGGGCTCAATTTTGCCGTAAAAGCCTATGTATATTTACAGAAGTACTTCTCCGGCTATCTAAAATACAGTAAGTTCACAAATAGCATCAGGGCAAATAAAGCAGAGAGCCACAGAACTGTGCACTGTCTAGACCTTTTCCCTGCTCCTGCAGCTCTACAGCAAGTGTTGCCTGCAGCCCTCCTAAAAACCTCCAGAGGCTTCGGACTATCAACCCCCTCCTGCCAGGGAGGGGGGACTAGAAATCAGGGTCAGTTTCTGGTTCCGCTCCTGGTTCTACAAGTGCACGGAAAAATCACTTAGTTTCCATGCCGATGCTTCCGTCCTTTTTCTGCCTTGCCTGTTTACCGATGGCTAAGTAGGGACTGTCCCCAGCTGTGTACCTGCACAGAATCCAAGGCAGGGGACTGGATTTGAAGCGGAGGGTTCTAGGAGCCATAGTAAGAAGGAAGAGGGGGAAAAAGACAGTACATGGTATCCAGTAGCTTTTCAATAGGCAAAACAAAAAACAAAAAGTTATTTTTGCTTTCTCTTTGTACAACAGTAGATGGAGCTCTCCTTTCACCAGCGTCAGCAGCCCATTAATGCCTGCAGTATTACAAATCCTAGCACTGTAATTATTCTGTCAGCACCTGCTAGGGCTGCTGCATGTGACGTATCTGTGATGGTCACAAAGCAAGGATCTTGGGCTCTACGGCTGACACCTTGACATCATTTAGCAGCATGAAATTCTCTGAAATTTGTTAATGACAGAAGTGTTTGATAAACTACATTATTGCCTTTCCTTCTAGTTAAGCATTGTGTAATAGTCTTCCTTTCTTTTGTACACTCTTGCCAGGCTTACATGAAAGTCAGCACAGTTTGGGAAATAAGATGAAAGCATGTTTTATTTCTCTTGAAAAATAAGGATGAGAAAGTCTCTTGCCACATTTAGCGTTTATATAAAAATTGTATCAATACTAGATACTACATTACCCAGATGATTTTACAGGAACTAGTGGTCAAGTGATCTGTGGCCAATTTCTCAACCACTGTTTGCAGATCTAACGCCTGCAATCTGTATGTAACAGCAGGACAGAGGAGGAGGGATGAGGAGAAACACTGGCATTTACTTGCATCTCTACAAGCTGGGAAAAATTACAAAAGTACAAGTTGAATTTTTCTCTTGACCCCAGTCGTCATGTGCTACTACAAGCGACTCCAGCAAGGTTCTGCATGGACACAGAAGGCTTTCCTTGTGTTGTGCACTATGGGATCAGAACTACAGGTTGCAGTTGCCTCAGGATGTGTCAATCAAAGCTTCTGCAACAATAGCTGATTTACCGGGTTTTGCTGACCTTAATATCAAGTCCTTGGAAACTCAGACTGCTCCTGCAGGTACATCAGAGCAAAGAGCAATGGCAAAGGAAGCACATTCCTGACAAACCCAACCAGGAGATCTCCAACAACCTAGAAGATTCTGCCGCCCTCCCCTCCCCAAGTAACAAAGAAAATTTGCTCCACTAGCTGGGGAGAGGGAATATGGATAACAACATCCCACCCTGAAATGCAAACAGCTAGAGGACCTCTTTTCACCTCCAGCTGTCAGGAGAGCACCTGGAAAAAAGCAGCAGGTAAGGGTTTGGCTTTAGGGCTGAGCCTAGGAACGCCCCTCAGCTTTCAGCTGAAGGATGCCATGGTATCAGCAGCATGATAAGAACTCATGAGCATTCAGAGGAGCTGGTGCAAAGCCTCCCAAGTTTCCTTGATTAAGCAGAACAGGACATACGTGTTACCACTCATGTTTCCCCTCTTGGGACAGCCCTGCTGCTAGCTCAGGCCCTGGGAGAAAACATACCATGGTTGTGCTCGCAGCAGCAGCACATGGCAGTTTATCAAAACAGGGAGAAATCAGAGGTTTGTCCTCATGTAAAAAAAAATATATGTATATATAAAAGAATACTTGAGACTGTTCAACATCCAAAAGCCACGTTACTTTCCAACTCAATTTTGTATACATTTTGATAGTCATAATATTATTCAGCCACCCTACAATCATTCTGAGAAAATGCGCTGCTTAGAATTACGCAAGAGCAGAAAAAGGCAAGGTGGATATGTAGCTCACATAAGGATTTCATTGCCTGCTCCCTAACTGCTGCAAAGCATTTACATCTTTTCTTAATGGTTTTCTCTTAGAGGGATCCGTAAGGTACTAGGAAATCCACTCTCTCACTACCCACAGCCAAAAATGAGATTACGTGCTATAACAGAAGTAAAACTAGTGTAAGTAAGAGCAAAATTAGGCTGCTCATATTTTTTGTTGTTTGCTTGATAAAGCACTATGCACATGCTGGTTCGTTCTGCTGCACATCCAAGTACAAGCTTGACTTTAAACAAGAGTAACCACACACTGTTGACTGCCATGGAGCACTATCTTCAAAGTAAGTATATAATTCTCTGGAAACATGTACTGCTATAGAATATATAAGTGTATATTTTTTTTATTTTTTAGATTTTTTGAAGAAGATTTAACATTATGCAAGTAGGAAAACAGAGAATATTGTAGTTACACGAGATGCTGGAGATGATATTTGCCAGCAAGGTAATTCAATATACCTCTGTTCTGGCATTCAATAATTAAAGAGAGGCCCCCAGCAGCGAATTGCTGGGTGATTAACTCACAGCAGCAGCTATCCTCAGCCACCAGAGAAGTGCCAGCGCCTGCAGACAGGCACTGGCAACTGTGCACCACATCTTCACAGTCAGGCACTGGAACACAAGCGGAGAGTACTTTTAGCGGAACAGATTTTTAATTTCTCTGAATAAAAGTTAACAGAAGAATGGAGACTAGACACCCATCTTTATAGACTGAGGTTTTCTACTGGTTAACCTGGTAGTGACTGTTTGACGTTCTGGATTTAAGAAGTCATCCTACACCTTATTCTTCATACATATAATGGTCTGTTCAGACAGGATCTGTGATTCAGCCCTAGCAAAGAAAAAATCTAGGTAAGGAATGTGAAGTTTGGTCTTTAATAACAGAAGCCAACAGCTAACAAATTAAATACTTCAGAGAAGTGAAAATTAAACAGTCCTGCAGTCACGAGTGTCGGCATATGGAAAGCTGCCACTGAGCTAATAATAGAAGTGTCTACCGCAGCAGAGAGGGAGGTCCCAGCGTCCAAGAACAAGCCATACATCTAGGCACTGGGAAGACAGCCATTAGGCAATGTGTGTTTAAGAGGCACATACTTGTTACCTTGCTGTCAGCTATTTGTCTTTTGCAACCACTGGCTGAGGGCAGCAGTTCACAGGCTGCACTGGCGACGACACCAGATTTGGCTCTGCCCACCAGGCTCCCATTTTAGCAGATGAGTTTCCTGAAGCAAGAGGAACATGGGAGGGTCTTTCACCAGCACATTGCCCAGCTGAGTGCAACTGCTCCGCTTAACTCCCCCAAACTCAGACAACTGCTTCATCTGTTGCACACTTGCAACATTTCCATGTTCTGTACACTAGCCACTTCCTCAGATTAATTCAGGTAGCTGTGAAAAGCACAAAACCACCTGTGGACTAGGTCTTCCTTGCTTATTCCATCCCAACCCTAGCATAATTTCCTTTTGTACAGTGGAGTCACACTGCTGAAAAATGGGAGGAGATGAAGGTTATCATGTGGACGATTGAAAAAAGCATAGAAAAATTACAAATCAGAGAAAGTGATTTACAGACAGGTGGTTACGAAGCTCATCAGTAGTGCTCACATAAGGTATTCCCCCTTTAACAAATAAAAGACAAAAGCGGATCAGGATGGTCAGACGGCAGATAGACAGCAGCCAGGTAACTTAGCTTCAGCTGTCTACAAGAAGCAATCTAAGCAGAGAAGGGAAGACCGAAGTATGCGATGTGCTACAGTAGCCAGCAGTAAGATCATGTATATATTACACTGCCGTAGGAGGAGAAGCACACTCATGTGAAACATGCATCACCCGCACATGTGTAGCTCTCTTGGAGATGACAGACAAGGTTGATTCACAACACTCCTCCGAAATAGTGTCCTACACTCTAATGCAGATAGCTGACAAGAGACAATGGGCACTAAAGAGCAGAAGTGAGATAAAGCTCTAAAGAGAAGAGGGAGATAAGGTGCTGGAGGAGATATGCACGAGTGCACACACACACAGGGGAACAGTCTCTAATATAAAGTACAGGCAGGCTCTGCCAGCTTCAGCACTGCTTCACTACTTCTCTTCCTAGAGTATCTGGCCAATGTATGTTAGGAGACTTTCAGAAGTACCAAGCCACAGAAATTCTTTGGCTGCATCACTACTGAGCAAGCTGGATAATAGGAGCTGGGTAGAGACAGAACAACTCTGCTGATGTTAAGAATCCATCAGTCCAGGGGCAAGAAGCTCCTGCTGGTTGTAAGGGTGGCAAGGAAGGAAAGGAAATTCTCCGAGAAATTTCTTGGCTCTCTGGTTCTGTACCCACTGGCATCCACTGCAAGGGGTATTTGCAGGATCAGGATGATGCACCATCAGTTTGGGTGATGACTACAGAAGGGATAACCTGGCCATTTCCTTCTTTGACAATTTTTTTTTTTTCCCTCTCCTAAGAGAGGCCCCAAATGTCTCAGATTCACCAAAGGGGATTTCTGTCCAATCATCTCTTTCAGAATACCTGTGAAAGTAACAACAGCCTTAGGAAAGATCAGCATCTTGTTCTCTGAGTTTGTGCACAAAACACCAGGTGCACACACAAGCTGCTTTTCAGTCAAGTCTGATGCTGATGTCCATAATGATGGCAAATGCACCCAGTGCTTTTTACTGTAGGTATACGCTCCTGAGTAATGTGGACTTCTTTGCCTGAGATTGTAGCAAGAATAGAACCTTGAAGAGAACCTGCAAATTCTTCTATTTAATGTTTCAATAATTCCAGGTCAGAGCTGTTCAGATCAGGAGCCAAAAGACCATCTGACAGTTCTGCATCTTCTAGCTGCTTCCACCAAGTACAGTTGCTATCTTCCACGTGTGTAAGCCCTCCACAGGCAGAATTTAGCTGGCAATTTTATCTTTACAGAGACTCCATCTATTGGTACTGCATCATCCATCAGTAGAATATCACATCTGATTGGGTATATGAGCTTCAAAAAGCTTAGAGCTGCATCAGATGAGTTTATCACTAGCCCTTCACCAGCGTCCCCGCAAGCTTGCCAGAGCAGGAAGTTTGACTCCAGCAGTGCTGGCTACAAGGGACACAACCTGGGATGAATTTCTTCAGTGCTGGCCAGGTCTTTCCATGTCTGAGGAAGGGATGGCTCTTTCTCCTTGCACAATGTACAGGCTACTGCAGCCAGACTTGTCACCAGCTAGAAGGACGGGAATACTTCTAGAGGCCTGCTCTTTCCTCAGCACAGAGTGCTGAGCACAGCCACAGAAAGGTTTTGGCACCAAGGATGGTTCCCCGGCCTTCCCAGTCTACTGCTCATGTTGCTGCTCAGACTCATATTTCATCTTCCTTTGGTTCCTTTATGTTCTCTTCTGCTGACTCCATTGGTCCCTGTGCTCTCCTGCCCCTGCTTTGGCTTGAGCAGCATGCGATATAGGCTAAATGTGAAGAGCAGGAGACAGGCAGGGGAGTATGAGTGGGGGACCATGCCCTCTTATTCCCTACATGGCACTCCTGGGAAGGTGACACTTGTCCATGCATAGCAATGGGGTTGATACCACACAGGGCAGCAGCTCATAAATTAAAATAGCAGCAATGCCGACAATACTCACAGGTCTCAGAAAAGAAAGGTGATGCAGAATTGGCTTGTTCATCTTTTCCATGACAGGAAAAGATTTCAAACATTGTTACCAGCACAAGCATTGTCTGCTTCAATCATTCTTTGTAACTCATAATACTCTGCCTCAGGATCACATGAATTAAAAAAGACCGCAGTATTCCTTTTGCTTTCTACAGAAAGAGCTCAAAATGCCATAAAATCCAACCTCTCTGTATTCTTCTTCATATGCTCCAAAGTGTTCATCTGCTCACAATATATCACGTTACAGAAGATTGGTACATCCATAGGCTAAGTAAAGCAAGCTGGTCACCCAGCAGTCAGCTGCTGCGGTGACCAAAGGACGGGCAGTCCGTCCAGAGCGCAGACGCTCGCAGCCAGCGGAGGCTGCGTTCTGAGCCAGCAGCAGCACCAAGAGGAGCTCTCAGCCAGTCTGCCTCAGTGAAACAAAACCTTCCGTTTTCCATCCAAATCCATTAATGGCACAGTAGAGGGGCAAGGAGGAGGAAGGGTAACCAGTGCTCTCAAGTACACACACAGCACTGTCTTAAGCTACCATTTTTCCAACTACTTTTCTGCTTTATGGGCCTTAGCATAAGAGAAAAAAATGGAGGTGAGATGCAGAGAGCAATTGGTTTCTCTTCCAGCTTCTCATGCATTCACACCAAAACAAGCACTTTGATCAGGGACACCCCCAGGAAGCACATATTTTTAAAGCTTTGAGAAAAACAGTGCATCCCTCCCTGCCCTCCCCGAATGACCTGTGTCCTGTAATCACAAGCAAAGGACACCGATTGTAACCTCTTTTTGAAAAGTACCCTCATGTAAAAATCCCTACGGTGTTTTAGACACCCAAAATAAAAATTTTGGATTTCAATGTTACTCAGGAATAACTTAAAGGCGGCATACTGGAAATCACAAATGAATCCTAGAGGCTTTGATCTAATTTGGAATCTGGCAGTTTAGTAGCTTGCTGCAGAAAGCTTTACAAACCTGAAAACAACAAGAAGGACATAACAATAAAGTGCGTGCAAGAGTAAGATCCACTGGGAAAAAGAAATCTGATTTAGTGAAAACAAGATGGGATACAGCACTGGCATCATCTTAGAGGGCTCCGAGCCGCAAAGCTGCTCCTGGTTTTGCTGCAAGGCAGCCATGGCATTTCACTGCTCCCTTTCCTGAAGCGCATCCCACCAGAGCCACGACCGCAGAGGAAGGCGAGGCTGGCTTCCCCCCGCTGCCCGGAATCCCCCTGCCTGCAGCAAGTGGCAAGGCGCACGCAGACACAGCACTGCTCTCCCCCACTCCCTTCAACATTCTCCTGGGAAAAATAAATAAAATAAAATTAGTCTTCTCGACCTTGAGCTGCAGCAGACTGAGGAACACCGTGGCACCAGCTCCAGAAGCCAGGTCTGTGCAGAAGTGGGCACACAGGCTGAGGACGCGGCTTGGGGGCTGATGTGGCCCTGGCACCGAGCCCCCTGCCAGCTCCTGCCCCAGCTCCCCGCGTCCCTTCCGCAGCGGTTACAAAGCACGAGGGGCTGGGGACACGGGGGCCAGCCTGCACGGGCAGCCCCTCACCAGGGACAGCACGAGGCCCCGTGCCACCAGAGGAAGGCACGCCGACATACCCATGCTGAAGGCAGGCGCGTGGCTTCCCGTAGCTCACAGGTACCAAGGACCAGAGCGGGGAGGGACCCTCTGCCACGCAGCAACGCAGCGAGCCGAGCGCTCGACGCCCGCCCCCAGCTTCGGGGAGCTCTGCAGCAACCTCACAGGCCCTGGCGTCAGCTACCCACCTTGCTGGTCCTCTAACAGAGAGAGGCAATGGAGCAGGTGAATTTCTTTGGCACTTCTTAGTTTTTCAGGGCAAAAAGAAGTTTGTTTTCCCCCCGAGGCACATGCCTGAACAGCTGGATCAAAGCCAGCTCTGCAGCCAGGAACAGCAGGAGGGGACAGATCTCCTCTGGAGACCTCTTGGAGTGGCACTGGCCGTCCTCAGCCCAAGAGCCAGCAGGACTGCAACAGTGGGAGCACCCTGGCTCCCCGCTCCAAACGGTTCCTACTCTGGCTTAGAAAGTCCATGTTAAGGACTGAAATACTGCTTTCCCCTGAGCACATGATGCACACCCAGTCCTGGGTGCTACCCTGACCAGGGTGAAGGAGGTGGCAGTGAATACAGTTACCTTCTCTCCGTGAACAGCTCAGTGAAAAATAAGGTAACTCTTTTCTGCGTTAGCTTTTGGTTCATTTGGCTGCGTTCTACTTTAGACACAGCTAGATTTTTAAATGAACAAGTAATTAATATTTCTCCTTAAAAGTTGGTTCAAAATACATTGTCTTAGTGACTGAACACTCAGCTTTTGGGGGTGTTACATTGCAATTCAACCAAACACAGGTATAAGTTTGCTTGTTTACTGTAGGTGAGGTTTTTCCAGGGGGAAATAGCAGTTTCAATAACAAGCTGCTTCTTAGGCCCTAACAACACAAACTGTAGTTTATTGTAACTTAACAGCTGTTCCAGATTTCTTCCTAACCTACGTTACACACAGCATGGAAGTTTTAGCAGCCATAATTTTACTTCATGCAGAATGAGATTTTCTTTCATGCATGTGAAGTCACAAGCGCCGGCTTGTACAATGAGCTGGCAGCCCCATACCTGGGCTCCCAGCTGCAGAGGTTGGAGGGGTACAGAAGCATCAGATAACTGCGTATTTGAATGTGGTGCACAACTGCCCCAAAGCAGGTATGTGCATGTGCAGATCGGAAACAAAAACAAAGGGCTGAGTTCTGATAAAAACTTGGTCATCAAAACCCAACAGTAGGAGAATATATGGGTAGAAATTTAATTTCAAATTACAGCAAGTGTGTGTTAGTGTTATGGATATTAGTTTTCTGTGTGGACCTTGAAAAACACTTGTATGGAATAAAGCAGCTAAGATGCCATGTGGTATTTCTTACCATCCAAAGACTAGCTGCGAAGCAAGGGTAAGGAAGCAGCTTTGGCAATTTGCTTTCCTGAGATTTTTAGGTTATTACCTAAGTAGATGAGAGACAGCTGTCACATCTCGCTGCCTACCTCTCCTCTCTGTACTCTGGCCCTGGCCCTCCCTCAACTGAGCACTTCTTTTTTTTTTCCCCCTTTTCTCCAGCCCTGACTTCGTGTTACTGCCAGTTCTGGTTTTCCTCCCAGATGGCAAACATTCATCTCTTGGCTACATTCACTTGCAAGAAGAAACAAGCCTTCTGCTTTGCTCTGCACAGTATTAAAACAAATGACACGAGACTAAACTTCACCACTAACCATAAATGCATTTAATCCACTGAAAAGCTGAGGGAACAGAGCTTGCAGGACAAGCTGCTCTCAGAAGTCTCAGGCCTGTGGGGAAGACACAAACCATCAGTTTTAAAATATTTTATGTAGTAGAGGGACACCACTTAATCAGTGTACCAGACACAGATGAACACAGAACCAGCATTAGCAGCCGATCATTTCCAGGATGGGAGAGATTTATCCTGTAGTGCTCATTATTCAAGTCTTTACATAGCACACTACCTACTCAAAGCCAAGAGATTAGATGACTCTGGCATAAGCGTGCCAATGATAAAGAAAATCCAATAAAAAGACTTGGAGATACAAAGACGTTTTTAACTCCCACCATGAGAGCTAGACCGAGGATCAAGGCTTGTACATGATCTGTTCAGCATATGTGCTCCCCGGTTACCACCACAGTCCTTCCTCTGAGGGTAAACAGAGCCAGCAGCTCCCTCCTAAGAAGCAATGGCAAAGGCCAGCAAAAGATCATGCGAGCCTAAAGCTGCAAGTCCAAAGCTATTTGAAGATATGAGAATATGCAGAAAGTCTCTGGTTTAAAACATGGGTTTTAAAAGCCAAACAGATGTGCCCAGTACTGCGATCAAATGCTATCGTTACTCCACCAGAGCTTAAAATAGGTCGAGTAACAAGGCAAACAACTGTAAAAATCCCAAGCTACTGCCAATGGACACGCAGGAGGCAGCAGCATCGCACAGTTTCACTTCACTTCCAGTGACTGTGTTTGTAGAAGCAAAGTCTCCATTATGATTCAGGAACACATTGAACTGAGTGTTGATACGGCCAGAGAAGAACTTCATTGGTAAACTACATGCTGCAACAGAATCCATAGACCACGTGCAATGTTACATCAACCCAGCTCCAGCGTTGCAGGCAGTGCATGCATGCACAGTGTCCTTAGCTGTGAGTACACAGACAGCAGTCCCCTTACTTCATTTCCCCCCCTCCAGAGTGCAAAAACTGGGTTTGAATTCATGATCCATGATCTTCCCAGATTCTTTGAACTCCCTCTGTTGAGTCCAGGTAGTTCTCATGCTTTAGTTATTGACTGTACAGGCTTTGCTAGTGCTGGAGGCTGAGGCTTTGTAAAAAGCCCCAGGAGTTCAGTACGCTCTGTTCAGAATGCCAAAGGCTCTGAATAACCACTTGCATTTGCATCTGCCTAAACATAGCCTAAACATACAGCAAATAGCAGGAATAGGTTTAGCACTGAGCAGCACAACTAAAAGCAACAAACACCCATCAATAATTTGGTACTTTTCCAGAAAGGCCAGAAAACATAACATGAATCAGAATCTTTGAAATGGTATTTTTGTACTGACAACGGAACAAAAAGAGCCACAAAAGATATAAGGTTTGAGATGTTTACCATGAACTTTAAAGCTTAATTTTAACCAGTTGGTACATTTTATGAGCTTATCTGGAGATAAGCTCCTAAATACTGTTTCTGGGGTTTAGACTTTTTGCTACAGACACATGCAATCTCTGTTGCTGCCTGAGCTTGACTGCTTTTCTCTGCAGCAGCAGAGCGAGCTCACAGAGAGGTAGCCAGCCTTACAGCAGAACTGCTGCATTATGAATCACATCGTGCTCACCAGGAAAAGGCAGGCTGTAGGGTTTAGGGAAGACTAGAGAGAGCCAGGAGACTCGGGTTGCTGTTTCCTGGCATTGCCAATGATTTGCCACATGACCTTGTGAAAGTGACTTTGTCATTGCACACATCCATTTCTCAGCTTCTGTGTGTTAAACATCAGCAGTATTGCAAAACACCCCAGAGGCTGCTCACCTTAAGAAGCCAAGAAAGGGAAGTAAAAGGAATTAGACTGTCTGAAAAAGAAAGGAAATAACCTGCTGCATCATGGTGCATTTACATTTCTGATTTCAAAGGCAGTTTGGACTGTTTAGAAAACATGCTCTAACCCAAATAATAGAAGAGAGAGGAAATGTTAAAAAAAAAGTTACAGCACCTCCTTACAATTATTTTGCCCCCACCCCCACCCCCCACATTTGATGAGGCAAACATTACTGTAGACTAAAGCTTGTGAGGTGTCTGGATGCTGTAGAAACCAATGCCTGCGATATACCTGACCAGATTCATCCCCACAGCATCCCTGGGCAAGGGAAGTAGGACACTAGGTGTGATTTGGTGGAGAGATGGTTGTAGAAGAATATTCCTGTAGTTAAAGATAGTCCGTGTCGCTGCAACTGGTGATGCATGCCAGTGATTTTTAGAGAAGCTCCGCCTGGTAACGGCACAGGATGCAACCTACCGGTGGCGCCGAGAAATTCCCACTCACAGCTGATGCTCCACTGCGTCCCCAGGCAGCGGCTCAGACAGCACATTTCTGCTGACAGAGCCGTTCCAACAGGCACACCAGCCGGCCCTAGTGCGGCGTGATGTCAGCTGAGCTGTCTCATGAAGAGGAGTTTCAGTGAAACTGTCTCTGGCCATGCCAGACAGCATGTCATTCAATCCGGCACACCCTGCACCAGCCTGTAATCATCTGTGCTACACACAAGCAGCAACATCCCAAACATAGCATCAGTTATATTTTGAAACCTAAAAGGTCCTTAGTTCATAAAAGGCTTTAGCAGGAAACTACAGCAGAAGTTTCATTAGCACAGCCGCAGGAGCAGAGGGAACTTGCAATGGCCAAGTCTGTTCCACTGCAATCAAACACCATCAACAGGCACTTATAGTCCCCCTCACTCCCACTTTCTGCCCAGCAGCACAGGATAACAGAGTTCTTGGGCAACTAAAAACCAAAATACAGCTCCTCAGAGAAGCATTAGCTCTGCTTCTGCATCTTGGCAGGATTTCATCCCTCTGTGACAGAAGGCTCTGATGCACATAGCTTACCCCAAAACATCCACATACCAGTATTAGAACACACCACAGACCAATCCGGAAACCCTTTATTTGCCATAGACTCAGGAGAGAAGCATTCACTCTTCTCTGCAGAGCCTGATGCGTGCTCTGCTGGCCACTGCCAGGTGCACTGCCCATGCGCCAGGGCCCAGGACTCGGCCAGAAAGGTAGAGAAGGCAGGCGGGAGGAGAGATGATCAGAAGACAAACTGGTAGGTAAAAAGCAGAATTGGAGCATGAAAGAAAAGGGCATATGGAAAAAGGAAGGGAACAGAAGTGTAAAACCTCTGTAAAGCTAAGGGTTGTCCCGAACTGTTAAAGGACTACTGGATAGCTTGTGGAGGAAGTAGAACACGCATGAATCCATTATCATCAGATACACCTGTCTGCACCAAAGCCCTTTTCCAAAACACCAGCAGCCACAGCAGCAGAAAATGTGACCGCTGCCTGATTACCACATACACTTTTTAAAGCTCAGGCAAATCCTGGATTGCATCCTGCAGACCTGACTCACAGCTCCTCCTCAACATGCCACCTCATGGTTTACTGGGACGAGCCATCTCCTCTTCATGCACACCACAATCTCACACTCCTACTGTCCTCACTCCTTTACTTCTAGGTTGACTGTATCTTTGCTGAACACAAACACTGTGATTCCTAGGAAAGCAATTGTGACCAATCACCTCAGACAGCAACAGCAGCTTCTGTGACTGCTACCACACAGTTCCTTCCCATTTTCAGACTTCTTCATGCTAAGTAATTGCTCTCTGTAGCGAGGCTTCTGGATAGGTAGCGTCATTCCCATTTTACAGACAGAACAATAAGCCCCTTCTGATGGCAAGGATGTAAAATGGCACTTTCTCAGTCAACAGATCAGCTCTTTTTGAAAGCTAAGAATCACTTGTGTTTGCTCTGTACGTATCACATTAATCCCATAAACCTACAGGAACACAAGACATCAACTCTCTCCCCCTCTGCTCCCCTGCAACCACAGGTCTTCTCACCTCTCCCCTTGCTAAGTCAGCAAACACCCTTTTATTGGGCACCTTCTCTGATAAATCAATTACATGATTAATTTAATTTAGATAAGCTCAGGGCAATTGCTGTGCCTATACCTAGCCTGAAGTCTTCTACTTCTTCTCCAGAGGGCTTCACGTGCATCCTACACTGTCTTTCTACTAACCAAATCAGTAGAGCAAACAGAAAACTGTACCTTCGCAAAGTGTCTCTCCAGTGGAAAGGTGACGAGTTACAGCAGTCCCATCACCACAGTATTTCTTCACTGCCAACAGGACCATTTATAAGATCCCACAGCTGTGCAAGCTACACAAAACATGTTGTAAAGAAAACAGCTTGTGTCGCTAGACTGGTGCGCATGATGGCACCTCTGCTCCTGTGAAGGAGTCAGAGGCGTGGAGGGGAGCCATTGTGGGTGTTGGAGTCAGCCTGCCTGAAGTCAGCGTGCCACCAGCTACAGCAGGACCACACAGCAGAGAAGCTCCCCACAGACATCCTCAGTGTGCACTGGGCAGTTTACCTCACTGTCAGACACTGTCCACATGAAGATTTAAGGCACAGCACCATTCACCATGAGTTATATGTTCATATTCTGTTACCTCATGCATGAGGTTCTCCATGTGGAGACACTCTCGGGATCTGGCTGAGCTTGCAGAGCTACCAGAAATAGATTAAAAGACAAAAACAAAAAACCCACAACCCCTCTAAATCTGCTGCACCGTACTTCATAACACAACACAGCCGCTGCACACCCTAGCATGTCTTTGTGCTTTCTTCAGTTTCCTGCCCCATCCTTGTGCTAGTACAGACATAGCAGTCATCAAAAGGCAATATGTTTGGGGCTTTACGGGACCCTCGTAACAAAACCACTTCCCAGACTAGAACTACATTTGCTGAAACCTGTTCAAGGTCAATGAGGGAGCAAGGGAGAGAGTGAGACAAGGACTTGAATCTTTCTGATTGGCGCTACTCAACCCTGGCCACCACATACAAACCCTGTTTAATTTCTCTACTTCTCCCATTTATAGAAGCCTCCTTGACAAGGATGTATATTTTGGTTCCTCCAAACCCATAGTAACCTTGGTTGTTAGTGAGAGGCACAAATTCTTTATCTTTTAAGTGCACATTTGCAGGTAGATCAAATGGATTCAAACCTCTCCACAGCAGCCAGCAGATTGCCACTAAGCTAAATCTTAATCATCTGCCTCTGAAGTCCGTAGGGTTTTTGCTTTTTAAAAAAAGTCTGTATTCATGAAGGGAGATTGAAGTGACCAAACTGCTTGTACTAGGGAGAGAGAAAATCTTATTTCTCATTCTTCAGCAGCAGCTCGTATTGTTCATGACATCTCATTTCACAGTCATCAGCCAGGAGAAGGCTTATGTAAGAGTTAATGCAGAGACTGAAATGACTTGTAGAGCATTTCACTAAAAGACAACCTGCAAAACAGAAGGAACTGCAGTTGTGTATATTACTCTTACTGTGGAACAAAACAGCAGCTCGGACCTCTGTGATCAAGATCTAACAGTATTAAACACCATTCAGGTGCCACTCAAGTCTCAGAGAAGTTCAGGTTCAGAAAAAAGCAAGCACAGGTATTCTACTACAGGACAGAAAATTGAAAGCAGAGTTTTCACAAGCAGGTTTGCTAGCAGTCATGCTGCTACAGCACATTTCTGCCTGCTAGTGCTCAGATAGTGTAAGAGGAGAAGTTCTCAAAGGAGAACTTCTGACCTTCATTTTCAGGGAGGTGGGTGAGGGTGGCAGGTGAGGAGCTAACACTCAGAAGAATGAAGCAGAAGCAGATAAACCTTTTTAAAAGACACACAGGAGCAAGAAGGACCAGAACTGCTTTCCTCCCCCTCTCCCTGCGGGAATCAATGATGTTGAACAGTATTGGTCACATTTTCACTACTGACCTGAATGATGGGACAGAGTGCACCCCCAGCAAGCCATAGTTAATAGCAAAAACTGGAAGTAGTAGCTTATACACCAGACAGTTGTGCTGTCATTCAGTGGGACCTCAGCAGGCTGAGAGGTGTTTCATGAAGTTTAACAAAGGAAACTGCCAGGTCCTGCAGCTGGGGAGGAATAACACCCTGCACCAGGACAGGCTGGGAGCTGACCATCTGGAAAGCAGCTTTTCAGGAAAGGACCTGAGGTCCTGGTGGACATCAAGTTGAGCATGAGCCAACAGTGTTCCTTTGCCACAAAGAAAACAGAGCAACCCAGCTGTGTTATGCAGTGTTGCCAGCATTTCAATGGAGGTGATCCTTCTGCACTCCAGATGCATCTCCCCAGTGCTGAGATGGGCCCAGTGATGGGCTCCCCACTGCACAACAGACATGGACATACTTGAGAGAATCCAATGAAGGGCTATGAGGATGATGAAGGGATAGAAGCACATGACATACCAGGAGAGGCTGAGACTCTTTAGTCCTGAGAAGAGAGGACTTATGGGGCATTTTATGTACATATAAATACTGACTGGGGAGAATGAAGACAACAGAGCCAGGCTATTCTCGGTGGTTTCCAGTGACCGGACAACAGGCACATACTGAAGTACAGGTAAATCTGCTCAAGCATAAGAGAAAACCTTTTTACTGTGAGGCTGGTCAAACACCAGGACAGGTTACCCGGGGAGGTTGTGTAGCCTCCATGCTCAGGAGATATTCAACACTGACTGATAGTGCCCTGCATAACCTGGTCTTGTTGCCCCTGCTTTGAAGAGAAGTTGGACTAGATAATCTCCAGAGGTCACTTCCAACCTCAGCTACCCTTTAATTCTGTGAGAAAATGGAAAGGACATGATTTGTTTAGTCTAGAAAGAGAAAGCTGAAGGTGTGCGTAACGGATCCTTTTGAAGACTGCAATCTCTGTTTCTCCTTACCAGGACAGATGAAGTACTAACAGGCTAGCTTTGAGGAATGGATGATGTAGCTTGATTTTCTATAGTTAGGAGTATTTAAGAACTGGAATAGACCATGAAATCCTGTTCAGCTGCAGATTTAAAGAGGAAAACAGGTGAACAGCCACCAGGAATAGCCTAGGTATTATTAATCTTGCTTCAGAGAATCTGAGGATTCTACTACTTGGATCAGCACTTTCCAAGGAGATAGTAGGTGGCTTCAGCACAGATGCTTTCAGTGAGTCCTTGCTCAGTGGAGCTCCCACAGGAGTCACCACCAGGGTGAGGAGAATGCAGCAGGCAGGAAGAAGGATCTCTGGACAGAGGTTCTCAGAGAATGAAGGTGCACAGAGACAGATGGAGATCTGCAGGAACCAGAGGGCATAATCATTCTGTCTTATTGTCAGCAGACCGCAAGCCAAGATGACAGTGCTCCTTAGAATGACAGAAAAGAAAGATCTCCATTAAACTGGGTAAATGGGGAGAGGAAAGCCTCTATGACCTCATTCCTGCCAGCAAACTAGCTGCCTCAAGTCTTGCAGCAGACAGAAAGTATGCTAGTCCTAGACAGCAGAAAATGTCAACTTTTTTTCTGCCATCCCCTGAGAAAAATCTTTATTCTATAGGCAGGTTTTGCAGTCCTAAAGAAAGCTCAATAGAGGAGAGAGATAAGAAGAGAAATCTGATCTCAGTACTCTGATGCATTTAACTGGTCAGTATAAGTGTGCAGTATGTACACTTAAGCAAAAATCAAATATCTTAAAAATACCCAAATGAAGCCTGAGAACAGAAAAATGTTGCCTAGCCAAATACTAACTTCACTCCAGCTAATTCTTGCATTTTCATCAGTTACATTGCAAATGATGAACTACTTTGAACTAAAATAAATCGATTATTTCTTTACTAGTGTAATTACCTAAAAGTCAATCATGCAAAGGGACCACCTACTTGAAGCCCAGCACTGACACACCATTCACAGGATCATTTGCTTTTTTTTTTTTAAAAAAAGTATTCCTCTTAATACAAATGTAGACTAAAATAAGGATCTTGAATATTCAGTGGTGTTTCTGAAAACACCATTTTTACTGTTGTAGTGAAATCACTGAGAAATTCGGTAGCATTTCTTCTCGAATATATTACAACCACTTAGCCTCACCTTGTCCTTTAGAAGGCATTTGACAAGTGACATTAGCGAACATCGCTATGTGGGCTGTCACCTCTTATTCTGTAAGAAAACTAGAATGCTCTGGGATACAATAGGGCAGCAGTCGCTAGGGGAAGAAATTAATTTAGCATGCAAGCTTGTGTCTGTCTAGTTGGTTAGAGATTCATTTGTGCAAGGTTTTTAAAAAGCATCAAGTAAACCTGTGGCTACAAATAGAAAACTAACTTTTGTAGGTGGCAGTTTTTAGGGGGCTGGCAATGAGACACAGCCTGTTTCGGTGGTTGACGCCTGCTTAAAAGTGACTGAAAGGCCAGATGATGGCTATTGCACAGGCAGACAGATCATCCTAGCCTAGTTCTGTCAGCGAGCAAACAGATGGTGCACAAACATCTTGTCCCACACCTGCTTGCATTTGTCTCCTGCCTCCCGCTTCTCATTTGCCCGGTGTCCGGTACAACAGGTCCGGTCTTTGGCTGGAGATCCTGTGGTCTCCAGTAACACAACCTCCAAATATCACCACTGTCAATCTTACTGGCAGGTCGAACATCAGGGCAAACAGCTGACAGAAAGCTCATGGAAAGTCAGAGGAAGTCTTAATTACTTCCTCACAGCTTGGACTGGGCTTGAGATGGGCAAGGAACATCCATACTCCATACAGGCATATGGAGAGCTCACAAGTCCTGGTGGGAGCAGTGACTCCCCCTGGGTTGGGGCAGCACAACGGGAGCTTCTCAGCAGCAACAGGCTTTTGAAAAACAAAGCGGCAACAAGGCAGTGCAGTAAAACCTAATCCACCTAAAAGTAAGGAGGAGCTAGATCTTATGCTAACAGGTGCAAGACACCACACTTTCTGTTGCGAACATCTGGCACCTGCTTTCTATTTATACTAAGGCCCTGGGCAATGGAGAATACATAAGCAGCCCCAAAGAGACATAATACAGTTTTCCTTTACACTGCAAACTTAAATCCTGGTATGACTTCCGATACGAAGCAACAAAATGTCTGCTGTCATTGTCTTTGTTCTTGCTTATATGCCATCATAGATGTGGAAGACACAGAATTATACATAATAATAGCATTTTTTCAGCTAAACCAGTTTGTTAGCAGATAATGGGTAGTATCAGATGCACAAAACAGAAAATAAATATTGATTAATATATTGGATTTCTCTGCCACTGTAAGATGCTTTACCTTCACCTAGCAGTCTAGTAAATAGTATTTGAAACTACTCAGAGGTAGAAAATAAGCAGATAAAGCTAACTAAAATCTTTTTCTGCTTAAAAGAAGATAGATTGTTTCCACTAATGTGACTAACAATTACTTTCCCATCTTTATATGGGAGGACTATACCAGAGTCTTACCAAGACCAGCTTAGAGAACCCAAAGTTGTGTAGTTGCGCAAACCAACACATTCTCAAAAAGTGAACAGAGCGCTTTAATGCTTGCTTGATAGTAGAAATAACATGAAATGAAACCTTATGAGGATTTCCTTTATGGGCCAGAACACATGCTTAGCATTTGCAGGTGAAACTTGTGCCTGCCTCAAAGGGTCACTGCAATCACACAGCTGCACCCTGGGCCACATTTCACTGCCTCCCACCAACACAACACCAATGGTGAGGCTGAGCAGCACTCACTTTGAGGTGGAGTAGCAGCACTTGTGCCTTTACATATACAGAGTGGTGAAACAACCCTGCATAGGCTGGTATAACACATATGCGTACCCTTCAGTTACAATCAATGCTGTCACTAAGGTGCAGGGTTCAAGTGGATTCAAAGCAAAAATAAATAAATATCACACCGCTTTACATTTCAAATTCATATTAAGAAACCAACCTGTGAATGCAAAAATAACATCAGCCCAGATTCACACACAGATTTTGTATACCAAAAGATCAAGCCCTGCAGTCATGGATTTGTCCCATTTTTGGTATTTTTCTGATTTTGCTATGTTATTCCTAAACTGAGGAACTAGAAGTGCAATATTTTGTGTGTTACAATCGCACATGTAATGTGGCATTCCCCTTGTATTTTCTGTTATTTCTTTCCTTAGGTGCATGGATACATACTTGCAGATACAGCATTTAGAACAGCTCTACCTACTGTCAAGGCTTCAGATCACAACTGTTTCCAGCAGTTCATCATGCTGTCAAATTACAACTGCTCCACCTACGTTTGCCATGCCAAGAGTCCACCTCAAAATGAAGTCTCTGAGAAGTTTCTGCAAAAATATATCAGCTATTTTCAAGAACAGAAATAGGTAAAAATATAGTACTTTATGTATAAAAACATTAACAACTGCAACCTCAAAGTAGGCTTCAACAAGAGGGCAGGAAAGGAACCAGCAGGCTACAGGTAAACAAAATAGAGAAAGCAAGTATTGCATAACTACTGTACTGCATTTATGATGCAAATTTTTCCCCAAGGAATTGTGTCAAAACAAGGTTAAATATCTCATTGGGACTAATACTTTGATTTGTTTTTATAAATCAATCTGCACAATGTAACCTAGCATCCTTCATTTTCCAATTTTGCTTACCGTGATAAAGCTAACTCTGCAAATCATCCTGTCTATATGTTATTTTTATATCTAAGAGCACTAAGTGATAACAGTTTGGTAGGACAGATCTGACTAAGAAAGAAAGAAATTGTTCAGCTTCCCAAACATGCAAGAACAAGACCATGTTCCATAGCCCAAAGAGCCTGATTTTAAAGCAGTAGGATGAAAATGACTCAGCCTAAGTTAAAATTAGAGGTATGACAAGATTAGGACTGCAAGATAAGTACTGAGTGTATTTTAACTTAAAGAAACGTTGTTGTTAATGCCTGGTAAGGGAAATACCGGAGATCCGGCAACTTTCAGAGTCTATGAAATAGTCAAACCTATGAGGTGTTTTATACAACTATGCAAGTATCATTTCCCACCATTGCTACTGGAGCAAAGTGAGACCTGACCGAGCACGCGAGCTGTACGGGGCAGGGGACAACGCCGTGGGCCTCACTCCCTGCATCCCAGCAGGGAAACAGCCCCAGTGCTACACACACACAGGAGACAAGGCGAGGAAGGGATGAAACGAGGGAACACGTGCACCACACAACACGCCGCCTCACGCCCCTGCGTACCCACTGGCAGCAACAACTCACTCTGAAAGCCTCTACGGCCACCTTCAGCTCTCCCAGCGCTCCCCGTTCATTGGGATCTCTGCAGCCAGTTTCTCCAAGTCCATGTCTCCCCCCCCGCACCAAGGGGAGAGGGGCTCTCAGCCCAGCAGGAGGGAGATGCTGCAGGGAGGCAGGTGCTCACCTCCCCACTCTCCGTAGCACTCTGGCAGCAGCCCAAAACACATGGCACAATTGCTCACAAATAAAAGCTTTTATCAAATCAAATACTGACACAGCTGTAAGTCATTTAGCTCAGAATAACCCTGATAAATTTTTCTGTCTTCTATTGCTTCTCTCAGAGCTCAGAGAGAGAAGCACAGTGTTTCTGGAGACTTTAATAATGAATAGTTACTAAAAAAATAAAATAAATGTATACAAAAATCCCTCCAACATTTTGGATATGAGATTAAAAAAAAATGTAAACATGAAGAGTACATTAGGCCAAATAACTAAAATGAGAGATTCTCATTCCCTTCCTTCCAGAAACACTACTTACAGCCAGATAGAGTACTTCCCAGCTCAACATTTCTCCCCAGGTTTTTCCTTTCTCTTAAATGAAATCCTCCAGCTGGCCCTGTTTTGTTCTACAGTGTATTTTGAATTCAGCTTCTTTATATCAATTGAATTCAGGTGCATGCAGGCATTTGGTACCAGCCAGCAGGTGGTTGTTGCTCCTAATGAGATTTCCCTGCTTTCCTCATTGTCTAGGTTTCTTTCTGAGCAAATCCCTAGCTAACAAATTAGAAGTAAAAAGGAAGAACGTTACCTCCTGAGTAATTTTTTCAGTTATTTTCTAACTTTCCATGGTATATATATACATGCATACTCTTTGAAGAAATGTAAGAAACCAACTGCCACCAAAGGATTCTGTGTCTCCCAATGTGGATTAATGAAGTCCAGCTTAAGTAGGGTTGAATGGTTTGCACAAATAACTGCTACTAATAGGAGGACACAGAGGACAATACTGCGATAAATTACTGTTCCATTCACACAGTTGGTGCTGGCTGTCTCTCTAGGTCTCTCATACAAGCCCAGAGTCACTGAGCTGCTAGTAGTAGCACCGGTGCTGTACTGCGGAGTAAGGACTGCAGGCAGAGCCTTGGTGACCAGTTTTTCAGGCACAGGTTTTACTGACAGAATAGTGGATGGCTGCGATGTACAACCAAGGATGAGCAACCACAGGCCACCAGCATTTTGATGCTAGCAATTTTAAAGAAATTACAAGATTAAATAATGAAGAAACTGATTGGACAATTCAGAGTCTTGTTCATCTGGATGGATGGTTATGAAGTAAAGGTACTACTAAGAAAATAATTTGCACCAACTGCTTGTGAACTTTGTGAACCAGTCTGAATATGTACCACTTCAGCAACAGCAGCAGTTCGTCACTGTCACATCTTACTCTGCATGGCACACTATGACAAGTGGAGGTTCTAGTTTTGCAGTTAGAAACAGCTGTATTTTTTATTTCAACAAACCTTGTTTTCCTGGCACAAGCTACCTGAAATGCTCCCACTTGAGTAAATTCGAGCACAGAAAGCTGATTTTGCCTGAAGAGTTTTCCAGTCTCCAGCTGTGAAGGAGCAAATGCAGTCACCCTTCTAGAATGGGAATGAGTGGCCTGGTTTAGCAATGCAGATCTCGCCAACATGGATGTAAGTTAGGAATAAGCGTCACGAGTTAGTGCAGCCGCTGAGACGGAGCAATTTACGTCTCAGTTTTTATCCCTTTCTGTACCTCCTGATGTCTGTGCTCCCTGATCGAAAGCAAAAATCACTTTCCAGTAGAAAAGTGGGAACATAATATTCAGCCAAATAATGGAAAATTTCCTCCTTTCTGAAAATTCCTACAACCTTACACTTGTGCCTGGGGCTTCGGACACTACGTCCCATTCCTCTGGTAGCCCAGGTGCCCATCATGGGCATGGCCCTTCCCCACGCAAACTTCACAAAGACGCAATACTTGAGTCCTTGTGGTGTTACTGCCCAGGGTAAAATTTGGCCCATGGTATTTTATGACAATATCTTGTGAATATTTTGTTTCTAAAAGTATAAAAATGTGCTTTTCGAGAGTAAAGCTTGCTAGAAAACTGGTCTGTAGTATCAACCTACTGAAGAGGGAAGCTGCAAGTCGGTAATAACCTGCAGCGTGCGCTGCACAGCCCTCCCAGATGATCAGTTACGTAAAGGTCAGGTATGATTTTGTGGCACAGCTTTGCACCTTGGCCTCTCAAAAGGAGGCTGTATTCTTGGCAAATCGCTCCCTTTATTCACCCCTGTGCAACTGTGACCCTGGCTGATGCTGTACAAACCAACCGAAGGCTGACCACGAACTGCACGAGGTCCCTCCCAGCCCCGCGGCTGCACGGCCCCGCCACCCGCCTGCTCCGCAGCGTGCAGGAGCGCTCACCCAGCATGGCACCCGCCGGCACGCATCGCGTGGCCTCAGTCTCCCAGCAGGGCAACATCGCTTCCTCCAGAAAAGCCTCAGACACAACGAAGATCAGCTCAATTACGTGATCTGAACTATTCACATATGCTCAGTTTTGAGGGGCAAAGCCCCTTGGGTTCTATTCATCCTGCCAGTCATTGCTTTCACAAGTCCTTGCAAGGATTGCAAGAAAGCATTGATTATACATTTTTAAGAGCAGGCCATTGTAAGAAAGAGGGTGCATAGGCTGCTGAAAAACCAAACCCTAGGAAGCTGACTGCTGGTATAGCTGGAGGGGGATGAATCATTCTTGTTTCAGAAGCAGTATCATTAGCCTGGAGCTAAAAGAAGCAAAACAGTGAGTAAGGTAAGGTACTTGCTAGGAAGAATGTCCTTATGATTTCTTTTTTTGTGTGTGTGTTTGTGTGTGTGATTAACAGCTATTACCACTAAATATCAGAACCTGTGACAACACAGAGAATATGAAGTTTTTGCTCTCAGAATAGGGGGCAGCATTTTCACCAAACAAGACTGGACATGTGAGGTTATTTTAATTCCTGGCATAGTTGGGCATGTCCTATCTCCAGCTCATGAAAAAATGAAAATGCATAATGAAGACAGTCAGTTTTATTGTTAGGTAACGAGATACAACTTTCACCACAGGATGGGAATTGTTGGCAAGATGTGGTATCAGTACAGAGAAACTCAGTATTGCCAGCTGAATAGATCTGTCACATTTCTTTCTGCAAATGTTATGTCTACTACTGCTACAAATAGCATAGCTGAGTGATAAAACTTAAAAAATGTGAAAAAATATTTTCTCTATTTCCAAGTCTGTTTGCCTTGAGAATCTGACAGCATATTGTTTTGTCAAAGTCATGTTTCAGGTCCACAGGGCCAACATTTCTCAGGCCTTTAAACCTGCGCTGATCATTAACAGCAGCAGAGCTTAAACAGTTTGCAGCAACTCACATGGGACAGAGAAGGCAGTCTTGTTAAGTGCCTTTTAACCAGAGGGAAATAAGAATAAGATCACCTCACACAAGAATATTAGCTTTAAAACATTGAAACAGGCTCTTTAATGTCTACTGGTTAAGTCCTGAGCCTATAGAAACTGAAAGAATTTCACATTGCCAGAACTTTCCTTCCATGAATAGTCACACTGATTTCATGTACTTCCGTAGGATCAAGCCTTAGATGACTGTATTTTTAACTACATGAAGAACAAACAAGTCTAAAACACCTTGACCCTCCGGCTGAGTCTATACATGTTTAAAGTTATTCTAATATGCACATAATTAATGTGTATATTATTCAGAAAAGAGTAAACAGCAAGTGCTGCAGCAAGTCTTACGTCACTAATTTCGTTATTGTACAGAAATAGGCTACTGTAAATTAACTAGTACATTATGGTTTGTTATATATAAATAATTACAACTGAAACCGCAATTGACAAAATGAATGAAGCAAGAACATTCTGTATTCTTCTTACCCTACTTAATAACTTGCTAATTTGGGTAAAACGGTAAATCTGAGTCTATTTAAACACAGGAAGGAATTCATAAGTATAATTTATTGTTTTGGAAAGCACCTCAGTCACCAAAAAAAAAAAAAAACCATAAACATAACCTAATCTCAGATAAAACATCAATCCGTATGACATACAAAATAAACTGGTCCTTAGCCATCTTTCACAGGTCTCAGAGATGAAGCTAGAGAGAGCATATTGCAGGGGTGGTGACCCGCCCAGCAGGAAGCCCCGTTGCTGACTGTGGGATGTTAAGGCCTGAGAAAGAAGCCATCCTACTTGATAAAAGAGAACAAGCGAAAGAGATGGGCTTCTCCAGTCATCCCAGCTGATGCTCAAGGAGGTGAATAGGAACTATGTGTCCCTCATCAGCCAGGCTTCTCCACAGCAATATCTGCTTTACAGCATTGCAGGCAAGACTGATAGCTGAGTGCAGGGCACAGTCAGGAAAAATAGGTTCTGCTTTGGCATATGAATTTAGAACAATTCACCTTTTGAGACCTAGAGATGAGAAGAGACAGACAGGTGAACAGGATATGAGTAATATCACTGCATCTTTTAAAGGGATTTTTAAAGCAGACCAAAGATGTTTTTATGCAACTTCTCAGAACTCTGCTTGCTCCATTACTTCAAACAATAGCAAGTGTCAAGTTGTTTTTGAGAGGTATTCTGTATTTTTATTCTTTATTTTCACTGGAATAGCAGGTTCTCCTTTTTTAGATAGACATAAAACGGTCTGAAAAACCTGCTGCTTTATTATCTCTAGGTGAATTCCATATTCTGCTACTTCACTTCTCTCAGCTCCCTGCTTGGTCTTCTCTGAAGTACCACAAAGCTTTCCACCTACTTTATTATTATTATTATTATTTTATTTATTTACTTACAAGACAAAAAACTTTATTTGCTACTCTACCGTTTATGCTGTCTGAGCCAGCCCTGTCCTTCACCTGAATGGAGAACAAGTTAGGGCCAGATCCCGGATTGCTTCCTTGCAGCGCAGCACCATGGAGGTGAGTGTCATTGCCCACCTCCCCGCTCCAAAGCGGCAGCTGGGATCAGGAGGGATGGAGTTCCCAGGGTCACCCTTTAGGGACAGTTCCCCATGTGAAGAGGGCTCTGACCCTGTTTCTGCGCCGTTCATCTCTGGAGTCCACCATGGCCTGGAAGTCTACTTGGTGCTGGCTCAGGTGGGACCACAGGCATCCATGGGCTGCCGGCTGGAGGGTACAGTGCACCCACTTCCCCACACTCCTTACTATTGTGAGTGGATGGGGAGAGGCAGAAGGGAAAAAATTCAGATATGCACATAACTTTGACTTCTGCAGTTGAACTGGAGCAGATGGAAATTATAAGGGAGAGGAATCCTCCTGCTTTGCAGTGTTAGGCAGCATCTCCGGCTGGAGCAGGGGCATAAATAGCAAATGAGAATGGCCTGGGGGAAAAGATCGTTTGTAACTGCCCTCTGACAGTGGGAAAAAGGATCCTCTACCCATCTGTTACTGCCTACACTCATTGAGGCAGCCTTACTTGGAGGTTCAGCAAAGGACCTGGCAGTCTGCTCTGCTGCACAGAAACCCCACAGAGGACCCAGCGGGTCTCTGGACCACATGAGGAGATTCTTCAGGCTCTGGGCGATGCTGGGAGAAAACAGGATGCATGTTCAGCTCCAGCAGGGTTGTACTTCCCTAGGAAATCTTGACCTTTGGATAAAACCTTGCAGCAGAGAGCAGAAGCCCATAATACTTGTCCTGCTATGGCTGAGGACACCAGTAGGTTTGCCCTGGGTACGATCAAGAGAAGTTTATAATTCTCACTTCTTTATAATACCAACGGATTAATCTTGTCTTTGCTAACCTACCAGGACAGAGTAACACCTGGCTCCTCCAAGCCGCAATGGGTGCTCACAGCTGTGCAAGCCAGAGATTGTTAAGCTCACAGTTAACTCCCACAGACCGACTTCATTTCCTTTTTTTTTCTATAACCATTTCTTTAGGCAAGTTTCTCCTGGTATTTTAAAAATTCATTTTAATCAATTTAACATTAATAAAGAAACAATGAAATCCTTAGGGCCTGCAAACTCCAATCTCTGCCGCACTGGAAGTGATGAATCAGCTTCAGCACAGCCCACCACGGTGCCTGCTGCTGGAAGCCTCCGAGGAGCTGTTACTGCAGCTGAACTAGGTCACTCGGCTTGCTATTTACAGAGAAGCAACCGTTTCCGTGGCTGGGTGTTTCTTTGTTTCTCATCTGAAAGAGAGCTGCTATATTCTGAGGGCACAACCTCCAGCAATATCCAACTGTGGCCACACATGCTCTGGCTCTGCCTGCGCGTTTGTGACAAGCAGAGGGCCAGACGCGTGGCCGAGGAGGCAGCTCAGACGAGCCTCTCTGAGAGGAGGGAGAGGCTTGCAGCTGGCGGCACAAGGCATGCGACACACAGGACCCTATCCCACTCCTGGAGCCCAGTGTGGTGCCTCCGCAGAGGATGGGCTCCAAAAGTCTTCCTCTGGTTACCACCCCCACTCTTCCCCAGGCCAGGAATAGAAGCCAGCAGTCCTGAAGGTCAGTCCTCTGCACCAGTCTCTGGTTCACGCCTCCTCCCAAAATCTGGGCTCAGCCCAAGCCCAGCTCCGCTCTCTTCACAAAACTGCATCAGCGCTGCCAGGTCGCTTGGGGCTGACCACCATGCTGCAGCCCTGAGGCGCTCTAGGGCATCGGCAGCGAGCCTCTGCCGCGAACGCTCAAGCAGCCCGCAGGAGACTGCTGTGAGCCAGGCAAGTCAGCCGCTCGTGTGTGTACGTCTGGGGGCCACAGCAGTGCTGGGACGCGAGCACCTTGGTGTGTCCAGCGTGGGGCGGAAGCAGGCCGGACAGTGATGGGGAGGCTGGCACCCTCAGGCTGCAGGGAAGCTCTCCGTGCCCAGTGCCAGGGGATGATGGAGGCTGAGGATCTGTCACAGTGTCCTGCGGCGTGGAAGTTCCTGGTGTGCAGCTGGGGAGCAACAGGGATAACAGAAGGGCGGAAGCCCCGCCGCCTGCCCACGACATCTCTGCATCCAGTCCTCTGTACCTGTGGCCCCCCCAGCACGCCCCTTCTGGGCGTTTCAAAGGAAAGGGTGTAGGTGTCCTCTCACCGAGGGCCCTTTGGCAAAGGCGTGATTTCGGCTGCTGTTTACCCTGGCTGGATCAAAAGGGATACAGGGAAGCTACGTGCCAGCCCCGTCAGGAGCAGACAGGCTCTGCCAAAAGCAGAAAGGCTGCCCTTTGTCACCTGGCGGCGATGTTGAAAAACAGATCTGAACTGACACCAGCCTGCAGCACTTACCTGAAAACACCAGTGACCTGCTTTGCAGGAGAGGAGCGCGCAGCATCCCGCGGGAGCAGGCACCCCCTCCTCGGCCACATCCACCTCTGCTCCCGCGTGGAAAGGCCTGGCCGCGCACGAACGCCGGGAACTCGGCCCAGCTCCCCTCTGCAGGGAATGCAGCAAGGCAGCAGCCCCGGCTCTCCTCTAACGCTGCCCTGCAGCCAGGCTCACCTGGCTTCAGCTGTCGCTCCTCACACCAGAGCCCTGAGAGAATCAGACACAGCGAGGGCTTCCCCCTTCCCCGCAGTGAGAAAGGAACAAGCAGTGCTCCGCTGGGCCTTAAAAGGGGAAACAAAAATGTCACAAGGAACTGCTTGCACTTTCTCAAAAGCAGCAGTTTCACTTCCCTTGCAAGCAGTGGCTCCAAGTAACAAGATGCCTTGGGTAATTAACTGAATGTTCTTTGGATAGAGCTTGCAAAAGGAGCTTATACATATTAAACAAGAAAGATCTAGTCTAGAACTTGTTCTTTACTAACAGGCAGAAGGTTTGGACTGAATCCATTTTCGACCAGACTTTACAAAGGCCTTATGCTGAAATTATTCAGGAGAAAGAACTGAACAGAGTCCAGGATATTTGTGAGGGGCTGACCACAAAAAGCAAGTTTTATTGTTGGTTGGTTGGTTGTTTTTTTAAGGAAACCAAATACTCTTTTTCGGCATTACCACGGCAGAGCTGTAAAGATTTAGCAGTAGCACTCCATTAGCCTCCAAGAAACAAATAAAACAACAGTTCCTTTAGCTAGATTAGCTGCTAGAGCAAATGTCATACTTTCCACTCTCAGAACTCAAAGTGGAGAGCGAAGAATTCCTCATTAACACACATAAGGACAAAGGATCTTCTCTGTAACAAGGACCTGCACAGTGCTAGGTGCTGGTACTGAAGTATCTCAGCATCCTGAAATACACTCGCCCAACACAGCCTACTGTTCCTTTAGGAGAAACACCACTGTGGTACAAAGCTGCATAATTCTCCCCCATGAATCACTGTTTTTTACTTTCAACAAGAACCAAAACCTATGTTCTATAGTCAAGATAAGGTAATCATAGCAACATGCGGCTCTTCTAGATGGAAACACAACTGTGCAGCATCAGTATTACTACACAAGACTCAGATGCTCTATCGTATTTCAAATAAATTGCAATAGCAGGCAGATAGATCTGCTTTGTGGTCTGTGAAAAAATGTATGTAGCAGAAATATGGAGAAAATGTTGTAATTGTTTAAATGGGTTTCTTTTGATACTAACAGAAAAAAACCTGCCTGAGTAAACCAGTATCTAGCCCTTTACCTTTACTAACGGCCTTTAAAGGATAAAAGAGCTGCTACCTTCCTGTGTCTTTGCCCCAAATCTGGTATTATATTCATGTCAGATAAGGCAAAAGCAGTCATGTCATGTAGCAGCAGGTGGCACGAGGAAAGCCTTGGGGGCCAGCAGAGCAGAGCTCACCAACTCCCCTCTCCTGAACAACTCAACCCAAGAAAACCCGAAGAGAAAAAAAACAACCAATATGAAGCCTGCTGAGATGCCTACTACAGCCCTACAACGCAATATGCTGGCTGAACATACCTACTTTGGCCAGGAAACTGTTAAAAGCAGCTGCATTCTTCTATTAATCTGAGAAAGCTTTGATGATGCGACTTTACCCAGCTCTTCATAACTGGCTCAGTACAAAAGGTCAGACTGGGAGTTATCCACAACACAGGGCTTTCCGTATTCCTGGCAGACTATCTCATGCCAGCTATTCTGGAAACTAACTCAAGCACAAATGGTGTATGACCTGCAAAGACAGAGAGACAAACTGGCTGCTACAGAGGAAAGAGCATTCAGAGGTTAGAGGAGTAGGCTCGCTTTTGCGTTCAACTCCTGCTCTGCAAGTGCCCTTTTTCTCACAGCAGCGTTCAAAAGGGTCCAGCCACCTCAGGGACTTAAAGCTCCAGCATTCATGCTTACCAGCTGCCTAAACTCAGACATGGCTGCATCTCTAAGTTACAGTCTCAGGACACCTAAAAAAAGATCTGAAGCTTTCTACTGGGAAGCACAAGTCTTAATGCTGCAGAGCAACCGAGTGTCTATTTCATACCTAAGCCTCTCATGTTCAAGAAGTGTTTTTGTTTCTTCCAGAGAGGAGCAACATAACAAAAATATTTCCTCTTCACTTGTTTATATTCAGCTGTGATAGAGACAAAAGATTTCAGCTTGTGCCCTCATTTGTTTATTGAAGAGAAATAAAGATGAAACAAAATGGTCAAACGTTTCTTTTTTAAATTAATAACTTTGTTGTTGCTGTTTTGGGTTAGAAACCAAAGTCCTGCTTCACTGGAAGGTGACTAAGAGGCGGTGCAATGGTAAATGATAGAATAAACCTGTAAAGTTTGAGTGTGACGTTTCAAAAAGCTTTTTCTCGAATGTCAGACTCAGCATTGCAGGCATTCCTGAGATAAATAATTCCATTATTTAAAGAAACAAACAAGTTTTAAGCTTTCTTTACACATCAAAAAGAAGGTGAGAAAAGAACAGAAGGACAATTTCTTGTACGTTATTTGCAGGTCACATCTAACTTCATACTCCAGCTGAGACCAGATAAACTGACTTTATTATGTTTCTTTATATTTCTCCCTTTAATGTACTTGCTTTATATCCCTTAGACACAATCTCTCTCCTCCTTGATGTGTGAACAGCTGCATACCTTGCTGAGGACTCCCAGCGGCACCCTATCCATCCTACTTGTCCATTCCTACTGGTCAAAGAGTCACTGAAAAGATAGTCCTATAAGAAAATCAAAATTCAAGGTCAGATTTTGTAGTGAAGCAACAAAAAATATTCAATGTGTTAATGACAGTATTTGTTATCTGTGTCATCATTTCAGTTACCAGCTTCTGCTTTTTTTCTGTTACTGAAAATCTGGGTAAAATACAAGCATCAAATTATTGTCATAATCAAAGAACAATTGTTTTGTTGTTGTTGTTGTTTTGTTTCGTTTTGTTTTTCCCATGGCCAATTAACATAGCTTATCTACAGGGAAAAAAACCATTAATACTGAAAGAGAAGCAACCTAAGCTTTAGCTCATAAGCTACTTTTCATGGTTTGGGTTGCCACAGTTACAATGGACCTAATTCTATCGAATCAGAGATCATTTAGAGATCAGGAGACGTATCATCACAAGGCACAGGACGTGATCAGATTCAGGCCCCAGGTGAAGAACATGTCTGTTTGCCCTTTCCACTTGTCATTCACAGTGCTGCTGTCCTGCCAAACTGACAATGCAATGAATGGAAAGATTTCAATACAACTTTTTTGAAATGGTACTTGTAGAGTGCGTTGTCCTGAAAGTCTGATGCATCCAACCCAAACAGCATCTGCCACATAAGGTAAATAAAATGTTACAAGAATCAGATTCTAACAATAATTAGTAATTACTAGGAAGGCACCACTTCCCTCCCAGAGTATGCTAACACATACTGCTCCAAACACCCCACTCATGGTTGTAGTATTACTCTGGGTTTACATCAACAGGGGTAAGAGCATGTTTGCTGCTTCCTTGCTTGATTTCATTAGCCTGATATCTGCAAGTTGGAAGGATCATTTTGAATAGTGAAGTGATTTATATAAATTTCCCTCTGTGGCCAGTACAAATTTATAATATTGCACATTCAAGTGCATTTTTTTCACACGGTAGTCTTTAAAGTGAACTATCCTAAAGAGAACCTCATAAATTACACAGGAATATTTCCCCAGCACGCTGCAGAAAAATATAGATTTCTTCCTCAATCAGCTTTCACATTTCAAATATGCGTAACTGTAGATTTAGTCTCTTGCACAAGGTAAAGAAGAAATAGCGTAGGCCCGTTCTTCCAAGCACGATGGACTCGTCTGCGCTAAGTCTCAGGCTGACCTATGACTTCTCCAGCAACTGGTTGTGCTCAAGCAAGTGCAATGTAGTAAGAAGAAACAAGGAGGTGATTTTAGCTCAGCTTATGGCATTGGCACATAGAACACTGGAATTGTGTCTACAGTTTTGCGTGTCCACATTTAAAAGGGATGCTAAAAACGTCAGCCATGCAGACAAGAGCTGCAACAGCAGTCCCAGTAAGGGAAAAAATGCCTAATAGTGACAGGCACGAGCAGTTCTATCTCTATACCTTACCAAAAAGAACAACCTTACCAAAGTGACAACTTTATGACACAATTATGATGTGTAAGAGGCTTCATTGGAAGAAAATATTCAATATTAAAAAGCTCCTTAACCTACTGGAAAAGAATCAAACAAGATATAAGGAGCAAAATGTTAGTAGCAACATAATAGGGGAAGAAAATGCTATGTTTTCACTGAATCAAGACAGGATTATTTTCTGAAAGGTCAACTTCTGTTTGACTGATATTACTATTCAATACAGGGATAAAAGGGTAAAATGTTATTACCAGTAATTTTTCAGATCACATTAAATCACCTAGCAGTAACTCCTAGTCTGTTTTATGCACCCATTAATTCCAGCAGGATTCCAGGTATGATAAAAACTACCCTCATTTCACAGATAAGAAAATGAAGGTACAGGAGAGTAGCCTCAGACATGGCCAGCGCTGCTGCAGCTCCAACACTATTTCCTTTATTCACATTAGACAGGAAACTGACTCAGAAATGTTATGCCCAATCCAGTTTCCAGTGAAGTCAACTACAATTTTTTCCACAGTCCTCAAAACTGTTGGACAGGCTGCTTCTTAACATGTTACAAGTCTCCAGGTGCAATGAGGTCCAGCAGTGTGGCAGACGCGATGTGCTGTACCCCTCTTAAGTCAGGGGGGCCAAAGGAGCAACTGGTACCCTAATGCAGGACTGAGGTAGATCCAATTCATAGGCTATAATCACAAATCCAGGCTTTTAGAAATGGGTTTCATATAAAATAGTAGTATATAAAACACAGTAACATGCGATGGTAGACAAGACTGCAGACACACAGAAAGCAATATCCCATTCCTACTAAAGTGAGTGAAAGCAGAAAGAAGTGCTGTTGTCACTGTGTCCCAAAATGGTCACTCAGTGCTTGAAATAATAGCTATTTTTTATCTGCCAATAAATCAAATCAAGTAACAACAAACCTAAGTAAAACTTGTTGTAAGATACTCTTCAGTTTATAGAAACCTTTATCTCCATGATGCTGAATAATTAACAAGAAAAAAGCACCTAAAAATCTTACTTTATGAAATACCACATGAAATGTAATTAGCTGTAGCAGCTCTCAGACCATTTTACTGTTAAACTCAACCCAATGTATTTGGATACAGCAGTGTGCATACAAGCATATTTTCAAATACAAATTTTAGAATTGGTTAAAGCAGGATGACAGAAAACGGAGGCATTCTGAAATTACAGAAATGGTAATAGTAAGAACTAACTGGGGAAGTGGTACTCGTAGCTGTGCAGTGTCACAGCAAAACCACAGTGCGGCTGCAGGAGAGTAAACACGACCCCTTTTCTTCCTGCTGCGGGGTTCCGACAGTGTTACTGATGTACTCTGACACCACAGAACAACTCTAGAACAGGACAGAAGGATCAAGGAACAGGATATCCTCCCCTCTGTAAAAGTTCTGAGGAAGCACTGGATCTTGAAACAAATCTTCAAGAAGCAGAGAAAGTATTAAAGCCTTGGTCGTGCTGCCAGTGAAAGCAATGAAGTGCTAATGAAAATGCTGGAATGATGCCGAAGAACTTTGTAATGGTCGGACACTCAGGGGAACAGTGAATCAGTACTGGGGACGTTTCAGTGAGCACTTCCCTTCTGCAGGCTCATACCCTCTCACTCCAAATTACTACTCTGTACCCTTCCATTCAATGTTATCACCTTACTTTAACATCTGTTTTACTGCCCTGTATGCAGATACAAATCCTCCTCCATGTAAATACACATCTCTCCTACAAATCACCTTGATGAGGATGGTCCAAAGAAGTACATCTAAGGAAGGAAAAGAATGAGTATGAAGTAAGTTTTCTTAACTAAGATCTACTAAAACTGCAAAGGATTTCTGAAAGCAATGGCATAAACCATACCTGGGGCAATTAAACGCAGAACAACAAAGCAATGGACAACATATATCTAAATAAACATGGTCCTCCTGTCATATTCTGTATAAACTAATCAGCCCTTAGTTTCCAGAGGTTCCTTCATTCTGCATTCCCAGAACCTATTTATTTTACTTGTCAAGATGTTATCCAAGCTTCAGGGGTTCCAGCTATGTATTTGAACATGTACATGAATCTAAGATCAAACCTCCCCATTTACAAAGGGGAATTTTTTCCAAGTCTTCAGGTCAGAGGAAGCTTTGTGGGTAAATCCTACACCCCTCTTTGAAAATGTAGAGTATGCATCTTCTTTTCCACTTGCAAGGAAAGAGGAAGAGTTGTCCAGCCACATTAATTGCTATATGGGACAATGAAATAACAAATATCTAGACAAGAAATAAAAAAGTCAGTTCATGCATTGTGCAGATTTTACAATGCTTATTTCTGTAGATATGCTTTTCATATAATCCCAGTGGAGCCAACACACAGCTTGCCAGCTGCATCTACTCATTCTATGAAATGGTGTCCACATACACAACAGAAGAGGAGCTGCTCAGTGTAACAAAGATTGCTCCAGCATGCTCTCACCCTTAGTGACCTTCCCAACAAGTCACAAAATGAAGAGAAAGTGTAAAGAAATAATGTTCAACTTTTTTTATGCCCTGTATCAGCAGTGCCACCAAGGAATATAACTTCTCGCTGCTTTCCAGATGCAGTTGAGGAATCAGATATCGGTGCATCCCTAATACCCTTACTTCTGTCTTCCAAGAGTGGCAAATTACTTCCCTTAAAACCAGTACTAATGACATTTTTACAGTCAGAACACAACTGCTGACAACCCAACAAGAACGGTCTTAAAAGATACTTAAGTGCCACACTTCCATTGATTCCCATGGAAATTATGACTTTGAATACACATAAAAATCTGGTCACAAGTAGCTACTAAAATTTTGCCAGGTCAGCTACTAAACACCCCTTTAAAATTACTTTCTTAAACAGGCTCTTTTTCTGAAAGCTGCTTAGGACGCTTCCCTTCTTGGTATGGCCAATACCGTAAACAGATTGCCACATGCAAACACTGTTGTCTACAATACAGCATGCCCTCCTCCCTATGTAATATACATCCTTAGCAGTTTTGTAGGACAGTAGAAATCTTCCAATATGAGCAAAAGCATATTTCTGGCAATACTGAATTTATGCAGAGTTTTCCACAAAGATCTTTCATCCTGTGGTGCACGTGGAATTTCTCTGTCCTGCTGATAAAAGGTGAAAGATACTGAAGGATTAGACCTTGAGAAGGAGATGGTAGTGAGATGCTGCAATATGCAATCTTATGCAATCTTCTTTATCATCTCCAATGTTCTGAGTGCAGTATACCTTGCAATTTTTTCCCAAGTATCCTTCTCCTGTATTAAACTGTTTAACAAAATAGCTGAGGGGCACTGAATGGGAACTGATTACATACTTTGATACTTCTCTGTCTGGACAATGATTTTGACTGAACTAGTCTTTCGGTGATAAGAACATTAGCACCCAAGAACAAATGTACGCCTACTTCCATTTATTTCTGTGCAAGGCAGAGACTATGTTAAATTTCTGGTATGGACTGTGCAGACTGTGAGACATGATGCTTGCTAAATGAAAAGTATTAAACACTACAGTTTCAAAGCTGTTTTTTATTTGTTTTTATTTGTTCAATATTTTCAAGGGTAACACATGGAGAAAAAAAATGAAGTGACTGATAACAGATGATTCTGAATTGTTGGCTTTGGTAGCATGAAGTAAAAATGCAAATGCATTATTGAATGAACATAGCAAACAGACGGCTTGGTCACCCCCACCCCATCCTGATGCATAAACAGAGATTTCATTCAGAAAATGGCATTACCTTTACTCAGCACAGACTAATTATTAGCTTAAATACACAGCACATTTTCAGTACATCTAATTTATAGCAGCTTCTCCCATGAGCTTGAGATTACATCAAAGCGTGCTAGTAAGTGTGATTATAAACCACCTATCGGATCAAGGAGATTCTGCTGCTAACAAACAGGAAGAAGGGCACTGTAAATGTAACAGCAGGCGTACATATCTTCGTTTATTCTTCCCTATTTTTAACTTGTGGTTAAACTTAATACGCTCAAAGTGCAAGTAGATTAAAGCTCCATCTAGTGCCAGGGTCTTGGAAGTTACTGAAGGACTTACAGTCAAAAAATAGTAGACGTGCTTGCCAAACTATCAAGAAGCAGCAAGCCTCACAGCTCAAAGCTGCAATGCACAAAGGGAAGTGAGTTGGAATCACTCTTACATTTTATAAGGGATTAATTTTAAAGCTGCTGTGTCTTGTACAAAATAGAAAACAGGATACTGGCTGGATATGGAAAAAGTTCTCAAAACGCATGCATTGCAACACGGAGATGAATCCCAGTCTGTGGCACCAAGCTTTCACCCAAGCACTTCTCTCCTTGGCAGTGACGTATGATTATTACAGTAATATTTTGCACTACTGTCCTTCTGATCCGACGAACGGTGAGGGTGCAAGCGGGAAGGAATGCAGAGCACTCCTCCCAGAAGTCAGCTGCCTGGAGCTAGGGCACTCTGAAGAGAAGTGGAAAATCTGCATTTGAAACTCCTCAGGAAAATAGATTTGACTTCTGGCCTCCCCATCTGTTGCCACGTGCCCTCAAACTGCTGTATGGCGAGGGCAGCGGCACTTGGGCTCGGCCCAGAAGCAGAGGCCGCTTCGCTCCGCGCGGTGCCCAGCGGCTGGTGCTGGCGCGCGTCGTTTCGGGCCGCTCCCGGTCCCGCTCCCGGTCCGTGCTCTGTGCCGAGGCGCGCGCCTCCGCCCGGCCTCCAGCGCCGCCCGGCCTTCAACACGCTTGGCCTTCAACAACGCGGCCGCGCCTGGTGCGGCTCCCGTGGGCCTGGGGACTCGGCGCTCGCACCGCGTGCCCTCGCGGGGTTAGTCACCTAAAGGTCAGCCAGAAACAAAGCCGGCTTCGGCACTGAAACCTTGGATTAAGCACCCAAATTCCATTTTTTGGATCTATCCCCCAGTTACATTCTCTTTTCTTTCAGTGGAAAATACTTCAAGACACTAGCTGCCATCCTTGAAGCAGTTTTGCTTTAATTCTGGAAAGGAACTTACCATAGTGGTACTTAATGGTAGTTGCACCGTGGCAAAAAAAAAGGGGGGGGGGAGAATTCCCAATTATTACTAAAAATACGTGAAGAGTAGATTAAGTTTAACCATATTTTAATTACATTTTGAAAACTACCTGGGATGTCTGGTCTCTTTCTTTTTACACACTTCAGAAAAACTACCCAACAACTACCTGTTTTTTTTTTTGTTTTTTTTTTTTAAACACACTTCAGAAGATGTTTCTATATGACAGCCTGCAACGGAAAGAAAGATGAAGCAGGGCGGAAGGGAGTATGGAAGGGGACGTGGGGAATGGCCAGAAGGGGAGGAGGAAGAAGGAAACAAAGGAACTTCAGCAAAGATGGCAGAGTGGTTCATTTCATCTTTGCTAAACTCAACTTACTGTTTTGCGTGCTGTAAGGTGATCATGCTTATACTATGGTTATAAATTCAAATCCTTTTGTGGCATTTCTATTTCCTGTTACAGCATATAGTTTCTAAAATAGAAAAGATATATACAAAAATATTTAGTCATTTAAATTAAAAACAAACCTTTTTTTTCTACAAAGCCATATATTTTTTGCTTAGACTTTAATGATATCTGACAGGAATGATTATTCTCTCACACTACTGAATCTCAGAAGCTACTACCAAAGCCAGTGCAGTTACAATGCTTTAAGCATGGACAGTGAAATGCAATCTTGTTTTTCACCACAAAGTACTTCTCTTAAAAAAAAAAAGAAGTTGGAACTGGAAACAAATAGGTGAACAAGAAGGAAAAACAACTGTGCTCGATAGAAAGATGTTACAAATGGATGAGATGGAAACGTATATAAGCTGGCATTTGAGGATATGTGCTGCTTCCTCTGCTGCAGACATCATCTGACTGATGACTGTCCCAAATTCTGCACCAACAGTAGATTGTGAGAAACAAATATACAGTTGCCTAAATGCTGCCTCCAAGCTGTTCTATTTTAGTACAACAGTTCCATTTCCTCCCAAAGAGTGTGCTTTCCAATTCACTCAACGAAGCCATACCTACAAATAGGTTATCAATGGTTTTGAAAGACTTAGCCCCTTATTGTTTAATACATGGCTTGACCACCTGCCAGAATTTACCATTATTTTCTCAACACACATTCACTGATGCCATGAGAAAATGGGTGTCTATTAAAACAAAACAAAAGCTAGCTGCTGCTAATGTTCTCTTCCTGTGTTTTTTCTATATGTTTCGCAATACAAAGTGCTAAAACTATACCTGTTACTAACTCTGCAACCACAAACATGCTGTGTGTTACCACTGCGTTATGCACACTATTCTGATCTAGTACTGAGCAGAAAGGTCTGTACAGCAGAGGATGGTAATTCCGACTGTTAACAGTCAAAGCAGTAACATGTTGGACTGTTGATTTTGATATATATATATATATATGTATCTTTATATTTGGTATACCAAAATCATGTATTTTCATTTAAGAAAATTGGTCTTCATTCTGCATTTCACTTTTGAGTTTCAAAGAAAACTGAAATAGGAGGAATCCTTTCACTCTTCTAGAGAAATGTAATACACCTGAGTTATGAATCTTTAAAAATTGCACTTTGCCATTTGGTGTTTACCTTAACTGAGAGTACAGAGAAGCTGCATTAGATGTATCTTTCCTACATACATCTCCACATAACCTCAGCACGCACTGGGAAGCACACACTGTTAGAAACGCACACAACCAAGAGCAGAGCGTTCCATGATTGCTCATATCTAAATGCGATCCGATGACTTTGTGCAAGCTGAATTTCCGGGCGAGGACTCCGGGAAGACGGACAAGAGCGCAACAGGAGTCACACAGCAGATGACTGGATTCTTCTTACCCACCATAACACCATCAAAATGGTCTGCTCCCAGCTGCTGTAAACATTGATAATAAAAACCCAGCGTCACTTCCAAACAGCACATAATCCGAGATTCAGACTCAATTTACACTTACTATGCAGAAAATGTATACCAGTTTAAAACTAGTAATACTTGGGGAGTTGGGGGGGAGAGGGTAGAAAGCACAATCCACAGACAAAAATTGCATACAAATGCAAACCTGACTTTCTGAAGCCATTAGCCAGGTCTAAACAGATGTCAGCTAACGGCGATATTGAAATGGGCCTGCCTCACTCACCCATAACAACAGTTTTCACTACCCTTTGTAAAATTTCTCCCCCTTAACATTTTCAGCATGTTTACCTTGCATAATTTGATTGAGATGCAGTATTGTTTCCTTAGCTTCAGGGAGGTATAAAAAAAAAAAAAAAAAAAAAAAAAAAGGAAAATCGTCTAAATGAAGAGACTATTTTAAGAATTTTTAGGTTATTTTCCCCTTTACTCAATTTCCCTGTTCCTCCCATTTTTATACTCTTAATGTTTCCTTTCATCCACACCAGAATGGCTGCTCTACAGTTCAGCAGTATTAGACTTTCACAGTAAGTACACCTTTTCTAAGCACACAATTCAGGTATTTTAAAACTATTCTTTGATTTTCTTTTGTGACTAGGTAGATAAATTTGAACACAATAATTTTCATACACCTTGTTTCTCAAAAATGTGGTATTTATTTGAATAGATGTAATTGAGAGAAAACCACAACAGCTATGGCAGAAATAATTCTCTGGGTGCTGAAACTAAATATTACTTCAGCACATGAAAAATTAACACAGAAATATTCTAAATATTAAATATACATATACTAGCTCTTCTTTGGTGAACAGACAGCAGGCAGTCTGACTGCTATTCATAGCTAGAATGAAGTACTTCCTGGCTAGAGAGAAATTTGGTACTAAGCTAAAAAAAGAATTGCAAAAAAAAAAAAGTTTAGTCATTTCTCCTTCAATCCAAAAATAATATATATTTGTAACTTTACAGAGCAGTGTAAGGTTGTAACTATATAATTTCTCTGGGAAAATATTGCTTTCTGTACTTCAGAATTATTATTAAATGCTTTGCAGACAGTGAATGTTTTGGGTAGAAATTATCTATGACAGACAAATTTATGTATCTGTGATCCAGAAATCACTTGCACTTTTAACAAATAACAAGCATCAACAGCAAAATAATTTGTGATTGGAGATGGAAATATCACCCAGATAGAGGTATTTACTGACACTTTCACTGAAAGAAAGCTTAATGAAGGAAATAATGTACTGAACAAAACTTCAAAGTTGCCTGGCTGGCCATGTGGTGGACTGAATAAACAGCAGAAAGCAGTGCAAAACCAATCACTTAAAGAAATCGTGAGCTAGGAAAACAAAGTTTTGTCAGTTCAGTAACTGGAACATGACCATGCACTGGCAGCCAAAAACTGGAGCCAGGCTGACAAATACAAGGTTTGCCAGGAGACGCTGCTGACGTTTTGATCATGTTAAGCATGAAAGAGTCCTGGTGTTACTGCAGTGCACCCTGAAGTGTAATGCTGCATTAGAAAAGTTTTTTTTTTTTTCTTAATGCATGCTAGCACAGTGCAAAAACGCAGATCAGCTGTTAAAAAGGTAAGATTATATACCATTCAACTTTGACAGGGAAACAAACAAAAAAACAGATGAAGCCTGGGAAGAGTTAAAGGCTGTTCTTTTCCATCTAACATCATTTCTCAGTGCAGTCCGTGCTCTGCACAAAGAGTGGAGGTATGGACTTCACGCGGTGATAAAAGTCAGCCACTCTTGTTGAACCACAATCCATGAAAAAACAATTGTCTTTAGAGCCCATGCTTGCTATTTTCCATTTTCTACTTTTCTGTTTTCTCTCCCTCTTACTTTGTACCTCTCCAGCTCTCTGCTGCATTTCTTAGTCTTAGTTTGCGCTCTTCAGATGACTTCTGTACAACCTTTCACCCACCAAAATGATCAGTTAACAAAGGCATGAAATGAGTCACCAATGAACTGGAATAAAATAAAATAAATAGAAGAGCTGGGACAGAAGATGCTCCCACCTTCCCTCAGCTGTGTCGAGCTATCTATAAACTTACTGAATTTCACAATACATATACTTGTTTCATAATTGAGAAGTTAGCAGTCAAGGGGGCTAATTTAGGGGTTCTGTTTGTCTAATTTAAAGCAAAACAAGACCCTGCGGGATCTAAGTATGCCGAATAGCCTGACTGTTTGATAAATTTCAACACACAGAAAGCTGGGTGTTAGGGGCCTAATTCTGCACATCTCACTCATACAGGGACTCTCACTGAAGACACTTTTATGAACCTGAGACTACCTGCCCAAGTAAGACTTTACATACCAAACACATTAATTTATAGTATTAAGGCTTATTGTTTGTTGGCCACTGACGACATCACGAACTTATCTTAAAAATCCACAAGCTGAGCAAAGTTCCATGATTCCAGATATATTTTTTAGTTCCTTGGCTAGACGGTCTATAAATCAGACCCACAAAGAATTGTCCTCAGATTTAAAGCTACCGTTTCTGGAAGCAAATTAAATAGAAGCAATCTCATACCCTTATCATCTGACATAGCAAGCACCCCTAAACCTAGGTTTGTTACGTCTGAATCTGATGGCTGAGTAAAAGATAAAGAAGATAAATTCCTCTCAACTTACCTAACGACTTAATCCTTAGCAAGACAAAGGTTTTGCCAAGATATCTATGGTGGTAAAGCTGAATCAGGCAAGTCTGCTCTACAGAAAGGAAACCAACACCCACACAGGGATTTAAACCACCTTTCCCAAATGCTGCAGGAGATACCAGAAAAGCATCTTTTTTGCAGAACTTTCTGGGTGGTTTCAAGTGCTGTTATACAGTGTTCTTTTTAGTGCAAGCAGAACTATGCTAGCACTGGATATGACTTTTTCTATGCGCAGGTATAGCTATGTAGAAGAACTTTGCATTGTAGTCTTAATCTGATCTTTGCTCTATTTTGTATCACCACATTTTTTAAAGCTAGCTTCAAGTTTTCAGTTCTTTAATATTAAACTTCTACCATTTATTTCTAGTTAACACTCATCGCAGCCTTTGGCGGCTTCCTTGTTTTTCAGCCAAGTTACTTAATTAGCTGGGGAAGCACCCTGCAAACACTGTTCTCTAGTTATCACCACAAGGTCACGAGGCAGAACACTTCTTGCTGCTTGGCTTTTAATCAGCAGAACTGAATCTGCTAACTCATAACACTTCTAAATCAGTTTTACCCTCTGTACTTCCGAAAGCACTTGTGGTGAAGAAAAAGATTGCCACAGGAAATACAATATGGTCTAGAGACGAAGCAATGAGAGCAGTGCCACAAACTAATGTGAAAACTGGTAACGCTGGAGACAGACACTGCACGGAATGAACTTCGGCTTGCACATCCTACATGAAATGCCACCATCAAGCCACTGGAAATTCATGGTGTGGGATTTCCTTCTTTCCATGATTTCAGGCATGATTGTAACTGTGACTTTTTTCCCCAGAATGCTAACTTTTCAGTTAGCAGCAGCAAGACAATCACTTTGAAAATAACTTTTCATCTGAAAATTCTGTATCTAAGTAGATATTGTATTAAAAAGAAAAAGTAAAATAAAAACAACCAAAACCAAGCAAAATTATCTTTTGGATATTTTTCTGTTTGCTCTGTAAAGTTTAATTTTCACAGAGAAGACAAACTTGCTTTCTACTGATGGTCACTTCTTCTTCTTGTCTATACATAAACGATGTTTCAAGTTTTCTCCGAGTGGGTCAATTTGGTGAAAAACAGGAAGAACCAGGGATATCACAAGAAATCTTACCTTCGTGTCTCCAATTATCTTGAGCACAGCGGCAACTCTGGCAGTTATACAGCAGGACAGAACACTGCACGTTACTTCACTAACAAAATATATGCACTGCTTCAAGTTTTTGGTCAGTTTCAACTGTTATGTTACTAACATAAAAGCAGTGAAGTTTCTCACAAAGTTATAAATAGTATGCTCTAGTTAAAGTCTGTATTTTCAAATTCTTTCAATTGACTGTTTTTCTTTGATGTGATATAAATTTTAGACAAAGTTCTGAACTGAAGCAAAAAACTAATAATTGTTACAAGCTGCATAAAAAAATCCTGTGGCAGCAGTGTGCAAATACCATCCAGAAAGAAGAACTACCAGGCAGAATGTAAAAAGAGACCAAAATACAGGAAATCACAATTTAGCTATTATTTATCCTAACTGCAGAGCTTATGTTCAGATGGCACGGTTTCATACATACAGATACTGATGTTAAAACAATCCGCTACATCTACCAATTTTAACAATACTTTTGTTTATATATACATCATTTAACAATGAACAAATGTCAGATTCAAATGATACTCGTAACAAAAAATAAAACTGGAAATCCTCTCTCCTAGTCTTTAACACACAGGGCACATCCTCATTTTCTTAAATCCAGCGGTCTCAAATGTGCTCGTGCAGTACCGTCAATACAAACAGCACTATAATGACTGTGTAGGCTACCATACAACATGCCCAAATGAGGCAACTAACAGCGAAATTAGAATTAGATGGCTACAATTTTTATAAAAAGTTCTGGTGACTGCTGAATCCGTAAATTATACAAGCTATCGTGTAGTTTCATAATATTAAATAACGGTAACCCGATTTAGACTTCACTTTCTAAATCTATCACTAGCCTTGCTTCACAAACAACATGACCAACAGCTGAGCTACGAAGTATCTGGCAAATCCTCTACTCTCATCCATCCCTTTACCTTCAGGAGATCCCAGACTGCAGTGCCATTATTTCCAATGTACATCATATTGCTAACACAATCTGTTCATCAAAGTAGCAGCCATACTGCTGATCACCTGTTTTATGCACATATTAATAAAATGTGATATTCCCTACAAAGCAATGGTAACAGTACTGACCCACTCGGTATTCTTGTACAACCCAGTGAAATGTTTGATTCATTAAAGAGGAGGTGCACTAAAACCACCTAATGTTAAACCAAGAAGGCTTTGGCACCCGAGGGATGGCTACGCAGGGCCTCCCTCGCACCGGGCTCTCCAGCATTCAGGCATGCGGCAGGCTGTCAGCCAGGACCTCCCTCTGCAACTCGTTGTGGAGGGTGTAACGCACCATGCCTCGGGGAACAAGGGCTTTAATGAGGCTGCTACAGAAATTTTCTTCCTCCTCAACCATACTCCCTTCAGATAAAACACTGGCTTTAGCTGTCTATGGACAAAACAGAAGTGGCTGAATTCCCATCCACGAGCAAGAGACACGAAAGATGGGTACCGAAGCAGCTCCATTTCCCTGCAGACGAAGTCCGGCTCCCAGCTGACGGTGGCTATTTGGTCTCTACCTACCGTGAAACAGGATGAGACGCCAGGCTGCGAGGGCTCTGAAGCTGGCGTTCTTGGTCCTCAGGCAGAAGGGATGATCAAATATGTTGCAGAGTGCATGCAAGAAGGTGACAACTCCAGGCAACAGGCCAGCGTAGCCTTTGGCTAAAGCCCTGGAAACCCACGGGCGCACGTGAGAGCTACCTCCACGCCTGTACCAACCAGCCTGCCATCCATGCAAATCCCACCTCTCATTAATTAAAAGATAATGATAATAGCAAACAGGCAGCCTAAGAATTCCCAAGGCCTGTCCCTGGGTTTGAGATGATAAGATGTCTGCCTTTGTATTCATTAAATCCACTTATTAAAGTGAAACAATCTGGAATCCTTACTGGAGCTTGCAAAAACAACAAAAAATCCAAAACATACAAACAAAAACCAAACACATTTTGGTCCAGCTCTAAAAATAAATGAACCCATCAGCCTCTTGCTCGTTTAAGGATGATGCATTCCATCTGTGCAAATAACATTGTTAAACCAGGACCTCCTACCAGAGAGCATGAAAAACGAGAAGTGGCCCTCAACAGCAACTTCAGACAGAAGAAAGCTTTCTCTCCCTCCCATGAAAGGAATCTGGGGGGAGAGGATGATGAGGACAATCCAAACTTTACAGAAAGCTTTAGCTATTCAAAAAGCCAAAAGCAAATTTATAGCCTATAACTTGTTAGTACATACAATGACATGAGGACATTTTTGGTACCCATGGATGGCAGGAAAAGGATAAAGCAAAGTTCTGGTGCAGCCCGAATTCAGAGGGGCAAAGGCACTGTGAAAATAAAATAGAGGAAATACTTACAGAATTAAGCTAAAAGATGCAAAATAAGCTCTTTTTAATGCATCTAGTAATCTAAGCAAGCTCTATTAGTACCTGAAAAACAGTCGATCCCATGACAACTGAATAAGGTTTTAAAAGGACTAAGAAAACCTTCAAGTATGTTTACTGGTTGTAAATACTTGGTGAATATTCTTACCAGTGGATATAACCGCAGGAAAAGACGGGTTCAATTGCTGTATTCTATGCCTTGGGAAATTCAGGTATGAGCTCTAACTTCCTGAACTGAAGCTTCAAAGCAAATAGCATGGAAAGTCACTTCATGTTTCACCCGCCTCCCTTTCCCAGGAATCATAACAGAGCCCAAGGAAGGCAAAACCGTTCGGCTCAAAAGGGAGGAAACACCCCTCCCGTCCAATTTCAGTTTTAAGCTGGACCAAGCTGCTGCCCTGAAACACCAGTTCAGGTGAACGTTCCTGCTACTTTCCATATGACAGTCTCCTGAGCAGCAATCCCTGCCCAGGGCCAAACACCAATGCAGCAAAACACTGGTATCAAACCTGGACCTCTTATAAACAAAGACAGAAAAAAAATTATTTCAACAGGAACTTGGTGGAACCTGGAAGAACAAAACCCAAAATTGCCACATACAAAACCATGCAGGAATAAAGCGTAACAGATGCTAGTATGTAGATGGGGAGCCCACCATCCTAATACAGGGTGAACGATTCGATACAGAAACCCTCTTACTACTTGAACGGGCACGTGTTCAGTTAACCGAAGCACACAGGGCAGTAGACTGTGGCCAACGACCAGCGCTGTCACCAGCAGTGCTTTCCTGGAGGAGACTCCCAGCTGCTGAAGTGTGCAAAAGGAAACGGGAAAGGCATAGAAAGAAAACATGAATCCAGCTCGCTGAGCTAGCACGGCCCTCCAAGAGATCAACTTGGAAGAACGGAGCCTCCACGCAGAGGTCTTCAGCCGCGCGTGGGACCGGCGCTGCAGGCGCTCCGGCCCGCTTCCAAGAGAAGGCTCTGCCCTGCTCCAGCCAACAGCAACTACGGATCTGCTTAATGCGACAGTCCTTGAGAAACGAACGGGATTTACCCAGGCAACGATCGTGCTTCCAGAAGCAGAGAACAACGCCATTTCCAGGACGTAAGCGACATTTTCAGGTCCCTCCAGCTTACAAGCGGGTGGCAAGCGGCGACAGGCTGCACGCGACGCCGCCGCACCCGCGCCGCTCGCCCGCGCGCCCGCCTCGCG